>CM061046.1:51988985-52588985 GCA_030762985.1 Adelphocoris suturalis | reverse complement strand
AAGATTTGGGCATGGGAACCGAAGTATGTACATACTAATATCTAGACAGTTATGTCTACATACATAATTAACACTAAAATCAAAATGTAACAATAATAAGTAATATCAAACAAAACAAATTACAATAAACTGCATTGTCATTTGAATTTGAAAAGAGCGTGGCGAGCGCGGGTCAGTCAATTGCAAAGCCAACGCGACTATAGTGGCACCTATGCCTTGACGCGGAAACAGCGTTGAATTCAGAGCAATGGCCCTCCATCTTATTAATACTCAAAGCAACCAGCAGATATGTAAATAAATGTAGGTAGTATATTTGAAGGGATAGGGAAACCGTTGAACTGATATTGAAGATCGGAAATTGAGACCACGTTGATCCTTATGCAAGATAATAAAACACTAGATGAATAAGCGCAGTTAGTTAACACAATAAACAACGAGGCGAAGGCGAACAATGATTTGAGCACTGAGGATTTTTAAAAATTGAAACGGGTTTCCACAACTTCGTCACGAGTGATTTAGTTCTTAGGTTTATACCTAATAAGAGCGATTATAAAAGAAAAAGTAAGCGGAAATCATCAGAAATGCTTGCATACGAGTCTGCAACACATTGGGACATTTTCATGTGTGTTTTCTTATTATTTTCTTATCATTAGGGAAAAAACTGGATTCTAGAGCCACTCAGCTGATCTGTAATCGGTCAGTTGTGTTCAGAAGTCCCTCAAGGGGCTACATACCAAATCTCAGATTCGTGGGATCATTAGGGAAAAAACTGGATTCTAGAGCCACTCAGCTGATCTGGGATCGGTCAGTTGCGTTCAGAAGTCCCTCAAGGGGCTACATACCAAATCTCAGAATCGTGGGATCATTAGGGAAAAAACTGGATTCAAGAGCCACTCAGCTGATCTGGGATCGGTCAGTTGTGTTCAGAAGTCCCTCAAGGGGCTACATACCAAATCTCAGAATCGTGGGATCTTTAGGGGAAAAATGGATTCTAGAGCCACTCAGCTGATCTGGGATCGGTCAGTTGTGTTCAGAAGTCCCTCAAGGGCCCACATACCAAATCTCAGAATCGTGGGATCATTAGGGAAAAAACTGGATTCTAAAGCCACTCAGCTGATCTGGGATCGGTCAGTTGTGTTCAGAAGTCCCTCAAGGGCCCACATACCAAATCTCAGAATCGTGGGATCATTAGGGGAAAAACTGGATTCTCGATCCACTCAGCTGATCTTGGATCGGTCAGTTGTGTTCAGAAGTCCCTCAAGGGGCTACATACCAAATCTCAGAATCGTGGGATCATTAGGGAAAAAACTGGTTTCTAGAGCCACTCAGCTGATCTGTAATCGGTCAGTTGTGTTCAGAAGTCCCTCAAGGGGCTACATACCAAATCTCAGAATCGTGGGATCATTAGGGAAAAAAATGGATTCTAGAGCCACTCAGCTGATCTGGGATCGGTCAGTTGTGTTCAGAAGTCCCTCAAGGGCACACATACCAAATCTCAGAATCGTGGGATCATTAGGGAAAAAACTGGATTCTAAAGCCACTCAGCTGATCTGGGATCGGTCAGTTGTGTTCAGAAGTCTCTCAAGGGCCCACATACCAAATCTCAGAATCGTGGGATCATTAGGGAAAAAACTGGATTCTAGAGCCACTCAGCTGATCTTGGATCGGTCAGTTGTGTTCAGAAGTCCCTCAAGGGGCTACATACCAAATCTCAGAATCGTGGGATCATTAGGGAAAAAACTGGTTTCTAGAGCCACTCAGCTGATCTGGGATCGGTCAGTTGTGTTCAGAAGTCCCTCAAGGGGCTACATACCAAATCTCAGAATCGTGGGATCATTAGGGAAAAAACTGGTTTCTAGAGCCACTCAGCTGATCTGGGATAAGTCAGTTGCGTTCAGAAGTCCCTCAAGGGGCTACATACCGAATCTCAGAATCGTGGGATCATTAGGGAAAAAAACTGGATTCTAGAGCCACTCAGCTGATCTGGGATCGGTCAGTTGTGTTCAGAAGTCCCTCAAGGGCCCACATACCAAATCTCAGAATCGTGGGATCATTAGGAAAAAAAACTGGATTCTAGAGCCACTCAGCTGATCTGGGATCGGTCAGTTGTGTTCAGAAGTCCCTCAAGGGCCCACATACCAAATCTCAGAATCGTGGGATCATTAGGGAAAAAACTGGATTCTAGAGCCACTCAGCTGATCTTGGATCGGTCAGTTGTGTTCAGAAGTCCCTCAAGGGCTACATACCAAATCTCAGAATCGTGGGATCATTAGGGAAAAAACTGGATTCTAGAGCCACTCAGCTGATCTGGGATCGGTCAGTTGTGTTCAGAAGTCCCTCAAGGGGCTACATACCAAATCTCAGAATCGTGGGATCATTAGGTAAAAACGTAATTCATAATCATTGCTCTAATTTATCAGTTTTCCCCCCTTCATAGTACTGTAGAATACGATGTATATGCGAGTAGGAGTTAATAAGGAAGTTGTGACTGGCTTGAAACTGGCGCCATATACGTTTTAATGCAATTAGTATGCGGCCTCGAGCAGTCAACGGAATCGCTCCTGAAAGAATATTTTTCTAATCTGAAGGTCGTTAACGGACATTTTCTGGTCGATGTTTCTATTTCTAATCTATCTGGACGTCCACTGTAATAATTATCATCACAAACTCTCGCAATTATCACACCACCTAAGAAAATCCGCCTTGGAAGGGTTTATCCATTAGGAACAATTAATTTTATACTCGGATGTCAAGGACTTACTTTCACAGCTGCCAGTTAGGTTAAGGGGAGTTATATATGTAAATGGCTGGAACTATTTTTCCAGGTCCCAAAAATTAGACTGGGCTGAACTAAAAGTGAAAATTTACGAAAAAAAAAAAAAAAACTGGTGAATAACATTCCTAATTCATGGAAAAACCTAAGATATCAAAAGGGTTTTTTTTTTTTTTTAATTTTTCCATTTCTCCTGAACAAATTTAGCGGTTTCAATGGAATATCCATGATCATTATGTTAACCCAAACTATCTCATTTTTAGACTCAGAACAGACATCTGAAAGTTGTCCGTGCATGGATGTGAGTATGAATCAGAGTATTTTATCGAACGGAATGGCACCGTAATAAAATCAAATGTCAAAAACCTAGAAGGCTTTTCTAATTCGAGAACAGAAAGTAAAAAAATTGCTTCGAGGACTTTCAGAACTGTTGGATTCGTGAGCTTCACTTCAGAGCCATCGTAATAGCTTCATTTTCTACGAAAATTCGCTAAAACAAGACTGCTAATGACAATATCTTATGCTTTATACTGGGATATGTGATCTGCGAAAAAGGTATAATAGGAACTGCAATAATAAACTCTTGTGTAATAATTTGCAGCGTTCTATAACAGCAGATGCCCACTATTGCCTTCAATTGAGCAGGTGGTTCGACATCCACCCGAACATTACGAAGGAATTGGGTCGCGAGTTATAATTAAGTAGTAACATCCACCCCATGGCAATTGGAAAGCTGAAAAGACATTTTTAAGGGGAACCGGAGAACGTCCATTAGAATTTCCACCTGCAAGGACGTTCTGTCATGCTATTATTCGAGACCAAAGGGTTCTTAGTCAGTTGAATGGTTCTGAGTTTGCCTTGCGAGGTAAGAGGAAAAAAAAACGTTCTGTTTGTCGCAGAGTTGGTTGTTTAACATAATCCGAAGGTGGGTTACTTGTCAGCCTTTCTGCTTCCCACCTTCACCTTCTGGCTCTCTGTGGACCGCCTCCGCGAACAATGAGTCACGTATTCTTCGATTGTTCCAGAGTAACGGGAACCGGGAACACGCCGCGTCTTAGTTCAGATGAACCTACTCAACGTTTTCCATTATTGTCACCTCGTGGAGTACATGAATACTACGCTGGGAGAGCATTATGCATGGGCATGGAAAATACACACACCGATGTACAGGGAGTTGAATTTGAAACGAAAGCTTGATGTGAATAATCTCCATGGAAATGTCCCGTCAGTTGCATAGGCAAGTAAGATTATATTCAATTCAATTTGTATGTCAAATTTATTTTTTTCAGAGTGCCCCTCTTGGCGAACTACACTCTTTCCACTTTCCGAATTTTGCAATAAGCCGAGAGAAGGAATAAGAAACAAAATAGATAAAAATACTAAAAAAATCAATGAGCAACCATGACTGAAATTTCCACAATATCTCAAAATCCTGAAGAGATGGGAAAAACGGGCTTCTGATTCGTGTACAGCACACTCAAGAACCCCTAGATTTAATAATGAGACCTCTATTCATAATGTAAACCTCTGTAATCATTAAATGAATTCTATAGCACATTATTGAAACTTTATAGACGGAAGCAACTACCGAAAGAAAATTTGTGAAATTAAAAATAACACCAACGTCTACGCTTTAGAAGTGTAACAAAAGTTATGATGATTTCTTGAAAAAAGAATTCCATTGTAATTATATCAGCTGAGTTAAACCTCGTAGTTTACAAAGGGTTTTCCATTATGTATGTTTACACGTTTTGATTTACAATAATGTAGACTTCATTTTTCATTTATTAAGATTTCGTGGTAGTTTCGGTGAAAACCTTCATGCGACGTACGCCTATTCTAAATTTTGAACACTTACAATGCCATCACTTCTAGTTATTCAACTTATATTCTGAATCGTCCGGGAAAACGATAGAGCCAATAAATGTTATTAGGAACCAGCTTGGAGCTTAGGTAGTTTAAATATATGTTACATCAGATGAAATTATAATTATTTACACAGGCATTTAGAAGGGGAGGGAGGGATTATTACGAACTACCTGCTGAAAATAATATTCAGGGGATGATTTTAAAGGAAGAATCCACATATTGCAATCCCAAATTCGTTAGAAAACTGTTTTACTATCCCTTAAGTCGGCCCAATAAATAACTTGAACAATTTCGTAAAATGATGTGCACTTCAATCTCAATTTCATCTGTCAAATATCGGATTGTTACTAAAAGCCGTAAAAATACAGAAAAAGAGAACAATTTGAAGGAGAAATAACCGCAAATCGTCCTAACACAATAGCTACTCTGAATCTATGAAATAATTCTGGCAAATCCCTAACAATTTACACACCCGTTTATCTGTATCATATATTTCTACGATACGCGTAAACATTTTAGCCTGTATAATTCCACAACACAATCTGTTTGAATCGGTACCTAACGGATCTAAACGGTACCTAACAGTCAATAAAGTAACTAGCACCTTGCAACTCGTAATTTTGTAAGTAAACTGTAGCAGGTTACCAACCAAATCTCTCTAGTTTTTCTCCACCCCTCACAAGAGTTCACCTGTTCAAACAGTTCCGCCTTGGTGAACGTCGGAAACGTGTCAAACCAGACCCCCTCGGGAAAGACCTATCATTTGTCAGCCGCCTCCTCCCTTTCCCAAGTTACTTTGAATACGAGTTGGAGCTTCCATTCAGCGCTTGTTTGCATTTCAACACAACTGAGAACTAATAACAAAAACAACAAAGAAATTATAATGGGACCTGCAAACACAGGTAAACAATAATGTCGTGACGTTTTTGCAAACAGTTTAAAAATCGCTTCTTCACGTCGTCCGACACTAATTTATGAATGAAGAACTTTTACAATGAAAGTTCAACCATAGGTTTTATTCAAGTATTGAACAAGAAACTCAATTTATTGAGCAATTTACCGTTGACGGTATACTGATTTACTATTTTCAATAATGATCCTTTATAAGTGACCAAGAAAAAACAAGTTTTACCCCTTTTAAAATTTGTTGGTTTACGTTTCAAGATGTCAGGAGCTTTTCGCCAAAACCTTTGGACCAACGTTTATTAAACTTGGTTCAAAAACCACATATATGGGACCAGTTGGGCCGGAATTCTCGGCTACTTCCGTTCAAGCCTAAAGGTAAAATTGAAGAGTTGAAATATTTGAAGATTTCGGAATCTCGAAACCTTTCACAATGAAAAGGTGGGTAATTTTTTCGTTTGATTTAGATAGAATCAGTTCAATAAGATAGCCTGGAGCATATTACAAGAAGACCGCGCTCTAGGAGTGACTAAGGGTAGGAAGGGGAGAAAAATCGTCAACAGCACTGTGAATTGCGAAGTGACTTTGGCACGATCTTATTTGAATTTCCCGTTATACCCGTATATTCACGTCTGATGCCTAGACCAGTGTACTGCACAAATTATTTAATGCGGAAATAGTAAATCTTTGTGTAATAATTTGCGATCTAAGTGTTCGTTTACACATTCACCTATGAAACCGCTAAACTCTTTATTTCTTGGTGTTTTTCCCACTTCAAATCATCCGAAACTCTTCATGTTGCACCTTTTTCGAAAGCTTTCGTCAAAATATTTCATTTGATGGATTGAAATAAAGCAAGTGAAAATTCCTTTGTCAAACTGTATTTCTACAAATTGAAGAAGTAAAGTAAAGAGTGATCTCTTTTTTATTCAAAAGGGTTGTAACTTCTTTCAGTACACCCTGGGTCACATGTTACCACGTAACAGGTGAACGGTTTTGCCTGGAGAACAGGTGCACAGAACCCATACAGGAACTTCGTCCTTTATTGGTCGGTTTTTATTCTTTTTCAATACCCAAAAAATAAAAAACTATATAGCTGACCATAGTGGGAGTTGTAGGAGGGAGCTATGAGAGGCCTCAGGGCCCTCCTCATCCTAAAAAAAAAGAAAACAAAAAATTAAAAAACACCGGCCGTCCGAAGCAATTACCAAAACAGGTCGGTCGAGTTTCGTAGCCGCTTTGCCGCGTAGAAGCTGCAGGAGCCCCAGGGGGGATAACCTTGTTTTGAAGAAAATCAATGCGAGGGGTGAGGGGGGAGGAGGTCTATTCGGCTAAACGTCGTATAATCGATTAGAATTGAAGATTTTTCTCCAACCAGAAAATAACATCCGGTTTTATGCTGCACCATTAAATATAACGGGACTGCCACGCGACCTCAACCTAAACGCGATGATGGCGCCGCCTTCTGATCTCCAGAAAGAAAGGTAAAATAACGATGGTTGGATATCAAGCATAATCATGAAAAAGTGCAAGTAAACACTAAATTTACAAATATTAGGTATAGTCCGCTAATATGTTCTTGGATGACATTGACACATTAAAATTTTCTCAATATCTAAAACATATTTTGACCTGTTGTTCAAATCGTAAGAATTCGAATATATAGGATTCCGTAACGTAACGGTTAACTCAATTTAATTTCCGAAAAAACATACTTATTACAATTTTACTGATATATAAAGAAACATTTGTTTGTTCCAGTGGGGAGAAATATGATTTCTTTCCCACTGGGAACAAACGGAGTACATTGGTGGGAGATGTAATAAATTATACGCGGTTCATGGATACGTGAATAGGTTGACAACCAAGAGGTCAAACATATCACCAGTTACGAGTAGTTAACAAAGAACGAAAACTTCTATCGTTTGATGAATGGGCAACTTTCGTGAGTAATAATTTCTGATTTTTGAACCAAGAATCGGATGGTTCTGTGCCCTTGGAAACACCTGAATGCAAATTTTCAGCTCAAAACTACTAACGGTTGGAGCAAAAAGCTGATAGAAAGAGACTGAGGTGACGCCATAAATAGAATATTCTTCTTCGGGCGGAAGAGGGGGTGAAGTCTTCTTTACATCACTGTTACGGCCACTTCCAATCATCCAAGATACACTCCATATAGCACCTTTTTGTGAAGCTCTGGACATGATCTTCAGCTGAAGGAATAAAAGAGACGAAATCGCCCAGCAAAGCAAATAGGGGAAAGGAAAAGCAACAAATTTGGTAAATAATCAACGAGGGAGAAAAATTAAAGGCATTTCATAGGGAGAATGGAAGTCATACAGTTCCCACGAGAGTAGGACTATCAAAATTTCCTAAACTTAATCCCGATTTCGTAACGTATTAAAAGTACTTATTCAAGTTCTAGTGGGCTATTACAGTATTTGTCAGGATCTTTCAAGTTACTTTGTGATAATTTTCAGTCATTTTCAAGTTCAGAATTTGAATTTTCAATCCATCAAAAATTCAGGACATTAAATTGTTTAAATAAATGGATAGATATATGAAAAATACATTGCCGATAAAAAAAAAAAAGTTAGTTACCTACCTTCTCACTAGGGCGAAGGTTTAGTTAACTATCATCAATAGAATTGGCGATAGACAGAGACACATCCTCAACTTAACGGAACGTAATATATCAACTCAATACCGCTGTTCGTATCTCGGTATTAAAAATATAAGTGTCGCATATCCTATTACGTAAATTGTATTGTCTCATTATGAGTATTTTTTCAAAACATGGTTGCAGTCATTATCTTGATTTATTCGTGTCGGGATTGATATTTGACCATTCATTACCACGCAAAATCATTCATTCATCGGATTATATTTAGTATGACAGGATATTCGAGGATCAAAACAAATGATCAGGTGAAAGGTCTCTAAATTCATAAATCATTAAGCAAATAAACATTGGAAGTTTTCAACGTGTCATCGCAATATCGGTTCGTCTTTCAGTTCAATTTCAAACTCTATGAATAAAAAATGAGTAGATTAACCGAACAGTGTCCCTCCATGAAAAACGGCCTTGTCCCCGACGAATTTATGACCTCGTAAAGCGAACTCGTTTTCTCTGCTAGCCCAAACTACAACGAAGACGCTCTATCCACTACCGACGGGAACAGTTAATAAAAATAGACCCTAGACTTCTCTAAGAAACCAGAAACTACGTACAAAAGAACCCTAGAACTGCAACGGATAAAGTGGGGTCGATGCAAATCACCCGATGTATATGGAGTTGGGGTCGAAGGGAAGGGTCATTTCCCCCTGGAAATTGTTAGGACGCGATCGATACCATTCGGTTTGGGTCTGACGAAAGTATCCTCGGGACAGATACTCCACCGTTGTACTTCTCTCCATTCAGGAAGAACAGTCGTTAAACGAAGAGCAAACAATAGGGGTGGATCGTGATGGAGGTATCAACATGAACAGCAGATATATGAAAGACCAGCCAACCAAATCCCAAGCTAATTTTTTCCACATCTTTTAATAACTAGAGATAATTTGACCCCAAAAATAATAGAAAAGTGGATGAGTCGAAATTTGACAGGTGGATAGGAAGGTTTGATGGGACAACAAGCGACCAAATTTAAATTTGAGAAGGAGCAACTCTGGAAAACCAAGGACGAATGAAATGACGGGCTCCATACTTATAATCTGAATGAGATAAATTCCCTCCTGTGCACCTAAGGAAACTATATGATAGGGAGCGTCTCTAGGACAAGACACCAATGAAATGACGCGCTTCATTCTGATTAGCTGAGTGAACTAAAATCATATCAACGGCCAGAGATGGCTGGGCACGTTCGATCTCTCTATCTGTGGGATCTCTCCGGCTACCCCCCCCCCCCCCCCCCCTCCGGTCAAAGTTGAACAATAAACTTTTTTAAGAGATGAATAATTTGTAAAATAAATCAGAAAAAGCAACATCAAGGTTATGAAAATTGTTCAGGTGTCAAAGTGACAATTTAATAGCGATCTTCTTCCCTACAAAAAGACCCTTTTCAGTATTTTCCCTCTTGAAATAAATAATATTGGCTGGTTTAATTGATTTGCTTTTAAAACCCATACACAATGTCCGAAGTCGATACTGGACTACGGGTCCTCCAAAAGTGGCTGGGAACGCTATCATCACTGTCATGAACACAAATATCTACTAAAGGTTCACTGCTTCCTTCAGAATTGAAAATACAATGATTTCTGATAGGAACTGAGGGGAAATGTATCGAGTAATTGGAAGAAAATAAGACCCCGTTTTAGAACAACATAGCAATCTCTCTCAGCCACATACAAAATTAACTTTTATTTTGGAGTATATTCACGTAAACTAGAGCTTTTTGCAAGAATCATTGAAAAATTAAAAAATTGAGAATTCACGAATTTTTTGAAAGACATTTCATTTTATATAGTTAAGAATACTTAACTATATAAAATTAAAGGTTTCAAAAATTAGAAACAAAATCTCTGGATTCGCCAATATTTTCAAGAATTGTATTGAGTCCAAAAAGTATCAGATTATAAATTGTGTTACGTAAACACCAGTCCTCCATGAAGTACACCCCTGCTGCACTGGTAAGGCAAGGCTATCGCAACCTTGATAATAAGGCAGAGTTGAATTATTACAATAATGGATGCAAATAACCGTAATGTATACAATTTACTAGACATGTGTGGAAAGTATTAGCCGAATATTTTTTATCGAGTTTAGTCACAAACAAAAATCTTGTTATTCTCAACTTTTTAGCGAATTTTCGTAAAAAATGAAGCTATTGCAAAGGCTCCACAAATTTTAAAATCAAAATTCTCGAGAAATTTCTTCAGTGAAATTCGTTTTGAGACATTCTGAAACGAATTGTAGATGTAGAGATTAACGGTTTTTCATATGTCCGTTCTTGCGCCAAAAAAATCAAGCTTTCCAAACGAAGGGATGAGTTCGTTGGCCAACACTTTTTGAGCACATTAAATCGGTTAAATTTAAAAAAATGTACTCATCAATCACTAAAATTTGCCAAAAACGGCTAAAAGTTTTTAAATTTATAGTTTTGAATTTTGAACAGAATTTAAGCCCCAAAAAGTTTATTAACCAGGAACTAGAACAATATAAAATTTACGTACAAAATTATGCACAAAAATGTTAATATTTCATTAATATTTGCTAAAAAAATCTATAAAAACTCCCTAAAATGAGCTAAAATTTCCAAATCATCTTTCAAATGCAGAATACTATTTTGAACGAGTTTCGATGCCATAAAATTGGTAATAAAATTTGCACTCAAAGTGCTCAATTTTCAAAACAGTGCAACAAATTTCAAAACAATGTAACATATACGATAATTTACGAAAATTCGCTTGTACGATCATGCTGCATGACTGGAACTTTTAATTTTTAAACGATTCGATGAAAATTCAATGCTCATCGTGGGTCACAAGCACAACACGTGGACATAAAATATCAGTTCCTTCAATTTATTTGATAAGTTAATGGTATGTTACCAGTAATCCTAACCATGTCAGCGAATATGTGCATGACGGAACCACATGTCCGATCCTATGCCTTTGAAACTAGAAGGAACCTATCACAAATTGTTTTAACAAAAAGTAGGTGTCCAAAATAGTACGAATCAATAGGATTTGTAAGTACTAATCCAGGATTCAAAACAAGATCAAATCCATAGAAGTGAAATCGCAACGAAAAATGCGGAAGGGAAAAGATGGGATGGCCACCTCGAGAGAAAATGCCTTGTCTAGCAGCCTGTGAAAATAAATCTGTTTTCGCTAATGACGATTGTTCGCCGTTGAAAACCATTACGGCGTGAAAGCCAAGTTACTAGAAGAATCCTAGGAGGCGCTTTGATTCAGAGCTATCGACTTTTAGAAAGTTTTTTCTTGTTTTTATTCTCGATTATTTCTATAATCGATTTTTGGAGCAAACCGGGTATCGTGTTTTAACACAGAATGTGTTTTAGCCATGGACTAAGTAGCTGAAAATGGAACGCGGGATGGGAACGAAATGTGTGACGGATGATTTTCACGTACAACCGAGCCGTTGGTAGGGAAATGGAATTTCCGCCATTTTAATCGCACAGAAATCGTTCACCATTCGTTGGAAAGCTCTTGATTTATCACGAATTTATTTCTTATTTTTTTTCGTAGTTTCATACTATAACTATATAAATTGATGTTATAAATGAATAGTAAACAATGACGCTTGTTTGGTTGTCACTTGGTTGCGCGACAACGCAAACACATTCTGTGTTTCAATAATTTCGTCCGAAGTATGTAAATAGAGGTAACCGGGGGTCCAGGGGGCTTGCCCCCTGGCGTGGCACGGAGCGCCGAGTTTTTTTTTATTTATTTATTTATTATTATTATTTTTTTTTTTTTAATTTGGCATTAGTTACATATTACACTATAGCCAACCCTAAGTAATTGTTATGAAATATATACAATACATACATCTACAGTAGTACATAGTAGTATCACAGCTTCAGACCGCACGCTTGTAAGAAGTTGAATAGAGAAATGTATACTGGTGGAAGTTGGGAGCATAGTGAGACGTCGAAATTATATAGTCTTGATAGTTCTTTGTTCCACTTGTGGAACAACGTGGTTCTTTGGTTGTGTGTCTTGGTGCACTCCATAATCAGGTTATCGTGCTACTAGTAGTGAGGGCACGTATGCGTCAGAAACATGGAAAAAGAGCAGCAATTACATACCTGGATTTAGACGTTTTGAAAAACGTGGTTGGGCTATATTTTGGTGTATTGGTTACGGCTTTAATGGTGTACTTATTATACTTTTGAGAAAACGAATAGTCATTAATGAAATTTATCAATTCATTCAGCAATTTAAAGGTGTCGCTACAGACACTTGCCCATATTAGGGAGAGCGAACGGATTAAAGTACAGCGTTCCGGGTGGTTTCATTCGGTTCTTTGGGGTAATATCTATCAAATACAAGCAAAAGAACATTACTATTACCATGAAAGTTTTCAATATCTTTAATTTTGAATATTTCAGCCCTTAAGTTTCACCCTTCACGGTTGACTATTATTGACGCAGAGGTTACTGGCACATCCCGGCCGATGTTATAAAGTTCGGTCCAGAAAAACTTCGGACGGCTCACCCTACAGCGGACCGGCGGATCTTTTTTTTTTTTGCCCCCGTTCAATTTTTGGAATTACGTATGGCCAAACAAACACTTCAAAATTCCCTGACAGTTCCAGGGCAATTTCCCTGACTCAACGAAAGATTAGTACTAAGAATATGAGAAACCACAATATTAATTCTAACCAATCTTTAATCTAATTTATTTATTAGGTACATCATAACAAAAATTCTACAATTTATCATTACAATAAATTACCCGACTCAGTATTGAGAAATCGACGAAAATTTCAAGACTTAAGTTTTTACTTCCCAACGAGTGGTGGATTTTTGGTGGTGGAGAAGAGCAAATTACTCCTTAGCAAATATTTTACATGTGAAGCATCAGAAAATTCCCGTAATTTCGAACCTCGCGTTATATTACGTGCATACGGCGATATTCAAGTTCGATCGAGCTTCCTAAGCCGTTATATTAATAACCCTGTTATTCTGAAGATTGCAAAATAATTTGGTAACAGTACCTACTTATTTCCTATACGTGACTTACACGAAACACATCTTGGTTTCCGTATTTCAAAATTGTTCACGGAAAAATCGAGATCAGGATGATAATCATAATTCTTGTTTTATTTCAATCAATTCAAAAGAATCATCAAATTTAGTTTATTTTGTATCAATTTTACTTATTTATAGACCTAACAATGGAACATCCAAGTCATCTGTTAAAGTCAAGAGTCTTCGTTTTGCTTCGATATAATTACCGAAAAATTATTGAGTAATGCCAATAAACAGGGGAATTAGAAATAATTTGCTTACCATTTAAAAATAATTTTTGTTGGGATGGTTTGATTCCTTTTGACCCTTCAGGGAAACATAATATATGCCTACTTTTACAACTAAATATAGAACTACCAAACAATGAAACTATAAAAACAAATATATAGTAGCTATGGTCTCTAAGCAAGCCCAGTTCGTAAAAGAGTTGTCAAGCGGGAACAGTAACTAGATGATGTCGGATTTCCCCTTTAGTTGATGTCTCAAAAAATCACATAACTACTGGCGTGGAGGTTTGTCAAATTCCCAACGAAATTTTATGGTCAACACTTGAGAATAGTATTTTTTTATTCAAAAACCTTACTGAATGTAAACATCGAAAAATAATTTGTAATAGTTGAAAGCACTCAACAGCAGGGGAACCGGAAGGAAGGTACTGGAACTTGGAAATTTCCAGAATGGTCTGGCAAGAAACGGCGACAATTCTAGGAAGCTGAGGGTTTGACATACCAACATCAGTAGTTCAGGTTGAGCAGATAACAGCTCTTCCAAACAGGTTCTAGAAATATTTGTAACCTTCGCACCTCACAAGTCACAAACCGAAACCATTTCTCGTACTCAGAAATTACCAAGATAAGAAGCGATTCGGCAAAACAGAATGCGTAGAAGTGAAGAAGTGCGTGTTCGAATGCGCATTATGTTCTGCGCATATTCCTCCTACTACCTGACCGGTACAGTCATTGTTGTCAAACGTGAGGATAGCAAGTTGAAGGGACTTCCAGGTCAGTAAGCGTGCTCCTCCGATAGTGATTGCAGCTCAGTAAGTAGACTTTCTTCAGTTATATAAACTCACGGGCAGTGTATAGTGCGTTGATCGGTAACTATGCAAGACAGGGGTGACCAACAAGTGATTCCATGCGCAGTTTTGGGTTGCGGAAATATGTTGACAAACCTTAGATGCGGGCAAACGTTTTATTTTTTCCCGAACTACCGTAAGTTTCCATTGGAGTATGCAAGATGGGTGGAAGCCTGTGGTTACCCAGAATCCCTCAACCCAGGACGCGGCGGAGCTGTGTGTTCCGATCACTTCATTGCTTCTGATTTTGAGCTGAAGCAAAATAGATATCGACTAAAATACGGTGCTCTGCCACGGCAGTCACCAACGTCGAAAAGTGATAAAACCGATGTTACTGATAATGAGTTGAGGGAATCGCAAACGCGAGTTGATCTGGGCGACAGCCAAGACAACGTAAGTACAACAGCCATTCTGAAGGAAGTCAATACAATCAATAATCCTATTTTGCCTGCAACGCTCGACAAAACCAATGACACTAAACTTCTTAGCGATGTCAATGATTCATCTACCCACCCTGCATCCGATAGCGCAGTGAAACCAATGAAAACTTACTCAAAAGCTGGACAAAAAGTGATTCCAACAAAAGAGCTGGTATCAGACAAGGAAAATTATTATAAAGTTATTACAAGACACGTTATAAAATTGCCTACGTCGGATGACCCGTTCTCCGAAGAAACTTTACGGAGGTTCCGCAATTTGGCTGATTTCAAGCAGAGAAAAACAGAAAAATTGAAAGCGGTTTCTCCAAGCGTCCTCATAGAGAAGTTCAAGGCTGCAGATTCTTTCGAAGTGACACCGATAAGTGAACATAGCCATGAAACTGCTCATAACAAGACAGATTTCAGTGTATTGCTGGAGCCAAGTGAGAAAAAAATTTACCAAACGTTCGCGGAGTATAGAACGAGATCAGATGATGATAAATGGCATTATAAATTATCATCATTCATAGATAGTGCATCTACGGCGAGCATCCAGCCAAAATTAGCACCATCAATGGCAGTAATTGGAGGTTCTTTACAATCAAAAAAATCCCAAGCCGTTTGGGAACCGTTGAGCGAGCTTGAAATTGACTTGACAGAAACCGCCCCAACTTCGTCGATAGTCCCAGAAAGCACCTACATACAGGCTCTCAAAGCCTTGAACACTACTGTGATTCCAGTTGATACTGCTAATTCTTCAAGTCGTTCCTCCAGGACACCTAAGCCAACGAATTACAGCGTCACGATGCGTCCAGTAATGGTCAGAAAGTTCACCAAAATCTCATTTCCGGAAGAAGGCGTTCAATGTGAAATAGGTCTCGAAAAGTACCGCACTGTGCTAAAATTGGGGGAAATCAGAGAACGCGAGGAGGCGTGCGATAAACGGGTCATTACCTACGACCTCCCTAACGACCATAGAGAGCAAAAAGTACAGTGCGAGATGGGCGTAGAAGCTCTATCTAAAATCAAGAACTTTGATTCCTTTATGCATCACCTCGAGCAAAATAAAAAACGATCAGAACGTAAGCGGTCGCAAATTTCGGAAATGAAGGATGTAATTTCCTTTCAAGTGAATTAAATTGTGCTAACATATTTCTTTCTAAGAACACTTCTAAGTTGTGTAAAATTTGTATGATAAATGCATTAATTTTGTAAATACAAGTTCCAATAGAATATACCAATTGTTATTTCTTTATTTGCCCAATTAACTAGTAGCAGCAAACCGTCCGACTCTATCAAGCTAAAACATTATATTGGGTAACATTCAACTGGGAAACACTGAATAAATGAACGAGCGTGACTTAGAATCTACATAACGATCGAAGTTTAATAATCATGAAATAATGTTTCAAAATAACCACGAACTCTTGAGAATGTTGAATTCGATTTTATAGATAATGCTACTTTATCACAGGTCTGTCTACAGCGACATAGTTTAGCGAGCTCGAAGAGAATAAAGATATGGCTTCAACATTTAAAAACACAATAAACTCTCCAAAACTTTCTAAATGGCAATTCGCTTTGACGTATTCTGAAACAATCCCTCAATTTTTTCAGCTTTTTAAAAAAATCTTTTCTTTTGCTGAAAAGAAAAATCATCACTAAAAAGAAAGAATAATTTCGTTCAGGGTGGCCCCCAACTAGAAAAGTCAGAAAAAACCTGGAATTGTCAGGGAATTTTTTGCGTCGGGAAAAGTCAGGGAATTGTTCAAAAACCACCAAATCTCAGGGAATTTGTTTAATGAAAACTTGTAATAGTTTAAAGCGTTTTTAAGTATATTATAACTCCTAAACAATCAAATTTCAGCAGCGTACTTTATCATAATAGGTAGGTCCATATTGTTTCATTGGTGAGCTAGGTATAGGTACGAATGACAAAAATAATTATCAAGAGTTGTGGTTTAAACTGTTCAAAAATAACAACGCTACACGCACATAAAAAGTGAATGGATATGCCATTGGCTTCCTTAGTAACTACATCACCTAGAGTAAACCATTTGTGAGAAAAATCAACTCACAAACCCAGCAGAGTAGTGGATTGATCCAGTGTGAGTCCGAAAACTATTTTGTATACATAAGCTAGGACTTCTCATGAGGGTTAAGGAGAGGGAGATTGGCCTACTGGAATGTGGAGTCATGTGTTATACCCGTAAATTCACAGAGCAACTTTCCAACTAACGATTTTTGTGGGATGGGAAATCAGGAAGTTATACTCTATCTGGCAACAATTGGTAGTAGGTGAAAAAAAGCGTGACATTTTTTGCTGTCAGACTAAAATTTTGAATTATCCCCAGAGCTAAGAAGGAAAAATATACTTCAACAAATAGCTTCAGATCACAAATTGAGAGACCATAAAATATTAAATAAAAAGTCATGCAGCCATGATCGTACGGGTGAATTTTCGTAAATTATCGTATTACATGTAGGTTAAGTTTTTATGATATTTGAGCACTTCGAGGGCAATGAAACTGATAAATATAAGTAGACTACATTATAAGTAGTCTGTTTATTTTTTTTCTTGCATTTTTTCCCCCCTGTAAATTATACGATTTTTGTTTTAGAAGCATACAATAAAATGACGAGAAAAAAAATTGAATTTGATATTTTTGTCAGGGAAATCTCGTCTGAAGTTCAGTCAGGGAAATTAAAAATTTCCATTTGGGGCCACCCTGACGTTGCACAGCACTTTTTGAGCTGAAAATTGCTTTACATTTCAAAAAATGAGTTATAAATAAATGGTAAAAACAGGATACTACCACTTTAATTTTTATTTTTTCGCAGAATATTATACAGAAAAAGGTTTTCAACAATGATACCTAGAACATTGATAAGCTGCTGAAAAACATACTTATATTTCAGCAAAACTTGCTTTAAAAAAATCGACAAAAACTGCAAATGAGGTTAATGATCAAAAAATAAAAATTCTTTTTTCAAGTTTTAATTGCAGATTACTATTGAGAAATAGTTTTTTATTCAATAAAATTATAGTTATCAATTTCTGTGCACGCAAAATTTAAAAACAATTCAACAAACTTATCAATAACTGGTATTGATAGTAGTTGACTGAAATCAGGACCTCAATTTTGGGCTCAAAAATCATGAATTTTCCTTTAAAATTTAAGATAGGTATTCGAATTTTTTGTTCTATTAGCTACTAAAATATCCAAACGTTTCTAAGATCTTCGTAATGGGAAAGACGTAATATATTCTATTGAATATACTGACAGTAATAGTTGAAAACGTCAAATAAATTTGCAGTTTAAAATATACACTAATTTATCACCTTACGGGAAACATTTAAATTTTTGTTATCATACTTGTTGAATAAATTGACTGAAGACAGTAGAAGATATACACCTAGTCACCCACACGGACTTCTTACTGTTTTATCACTCGGATAGCAGGTTGCTTACACGAACATTATAAGTCTATCTATATCCATTCATATTTCCACGAATAATTTATGTTATTGTTATTGAAAATGGAGCAAGAATTGGTATTCGGATTGCAAGAGCAAACCAATAACTGGGCAAGCCAGAGATGGGCAAAAATTAGTTGCAGCTAAAGATAATTTAGCTGAGATTCCACCTTACTAAAAGCTAAAACTTTAGCTGTGAGCTATAGAGGGATAGCTAATAGTTTAAGCTAAATTAGCTATTAGTTGAAAGGTACAGCTAAAAATTTAGCTGCGGGGAAGTAAGCTGTTAGGAGTAACTAAAAGCTAATAGCTTTTAGCTTTACCTGACAACTAACAGCTAATTTTTCAAAAACTTTTTTGGTTTGCTCATGCGCAATGGTTGTTTACAACCAATTGCAACGAAATTCGGACCAATAATAGATCATGGGAAATCGATATTCACATTTGCACATCTCTACATGCTACTATTCCTCCGATGGCAATGGACTAGATGGGAGATTGTCTAGGAGATAACCCGTAAAATTCTTGAAATTTTCATGAAAATCAGCCCATTAGTGTTTGATAAGGAATTGGTAAAGACATAAACGGAACCAAAATAGACCAAGCAAACTTTGAAACGCAAAAAGCAAGCGGACATTTTGATTGTGGAAACCACATCTTCTTCGAGTTCTTGCACGAACTCAAAGCATCCCGAACTTCGGTAATGAGGAAGTAAAAGTAACCGGTGGGTGCAGAGTAGGCAATCTTATTAATAGCTGTTTAGCAACGACTAAGCGGTATGTAATTGTCTATTGCAGCAATTAAAACTGATGTGAGTTTTATAAGTTGTTCCATTCAATTCATGTACCAGAAATCAATTAGGTAAAAATTTACCAATTATAAACAGTATTTTCCGAGACAGCCAAATGCTGAATATCTGCACAGTCAAGCCGAATAGGTCGTTCTAAAGGCCGCCATTTGCGTCAAAGACACTCATCATCTGTAGGTCAAGTCAATGTGTGCACTTTGAAGTTTCGTTGAGCTTAAAGGTATCGTATTCATTTGGCAACTATTAGTTTTATGAACGAGAATGCTATGACGAACAAAGTTGTAGACTGCATAACAGCTGCTAGGTACTCCTGATTTTGTTGTACTTCCTGGACAATGTATATTTTAATAGGCAACACCGACTATGAAATCTGAAAAACCATTTGGATGAGAACGCCTTCAAAGCACCTTTATCCTTAGAAGTATTGACTATCATTTGAGGCCACATAAAGAGCATATCATGGGACCCAAAAACCACAAAACGAAAAATACTTCACCTAACGAAGTTTTTGACATTTCTTGGTTATGATAAGTCAAAGCTGACTTATCTGGTAACGAAAACATACACTCATATCGATGTGTAATACGTTTCTTATTCGATAAACGATTTTCAATTTGAGTTCAGATCTGCGCGATGAGAGAGATTTCACATAACTTCTTCTTAGCCTTTAGGTAAAGATAACAAATGAATTATTTATAAATTATTATTTTAAGAAAAGTAAAAATAAATCACCCAGATAAATGAATGCCACTATATTTTACCAGAACAGATCCGCGCATCAACAGAACCGATCTTCGTCGTTATCCTTTTAATTAAGGTTTTTAATTGCAGCAATAATATACTTTTCCAATACAATTATGAGGGACTTTATAGCTCGTCCCAATTTAATATAATATTACCCTAATCCAATACAACGTTTTCACAATCAAATTCAGCATTTTTCAAACATATATAAATAACTCACTTCAGTAAATTCAACGCGTAAAAGTAAACAGTTTTAATGTGCACTCGTCAACAGCAACAAACTAGAAAGAAACAAAATTTCCCCCAAAAATTTGGCCCCAATTTCAAACGAAAACTTCTCAATAACAATAATGTTGGTGCAGCAGAGTTTTGTTTGATTCTTTCACAGACGATGCTCCACTAAACGACGATGCTTGAATGATACTGCAACGAAAGAATTTTCTCATACCTTTTTACCTAGATAATTATCTCATTGCCCTCAACTATTTATTCGTTTCCTCGCTTGTTCTTCGTGGAATGGGAAAATGTTGAGTTTGGTTGGAAAATTTTGGATGTTATTGGGAAAAGCTTTATTTTAGATTTCCAATGAAGCTACAGGTCAATGTGAATAACCATGTGGTCTCGAAATTCAGTCGCAGGCAGATATTAAAGATGTAAAAGTACGAGTATTATTAGCTTAACGTTTCGAATTTTGCACCATTATGACTAACAATTTGTCTTGGTCAAATGATGAATTTTCCAAGTCAAATTTGAAGAAAGTTCAATTTGCTGAGTATTGACCGAAAAAATTGAGATTATTCCATCACGATTTGAAAATTTTCTCCCGTTGAAAATTCTTACACACTCAAACGTTTCAATATTATAACTATATTAAACAAAGTGTACATAAATGTGGACATTGTACTATTATCATGTACAATTAAATAATTTATCGGCTTAACTGGGTGAATGACTTTCTAGCAAAAAATGACTGCTCCCCTCCCATTCTCGTAAGAAAGAAAAATTGAAGACCAGGACAGCTACCACATATCTGTGGGTTGGTAGTCTGTGTCTGACAGGCAGATTACTTTGCTGTTTAATAAAGTTGTTTCTCTCTAGAAAATAATGGAGAAACTGACAAAAGCACATTTGACAACTACAATCACCCAAAATCTTACCGAAGAAGCATTTTTGAAAGCAATGTCCCAGATTTTAAACATCAACTTCCGTTCCGAGTAAAGTTTAGAATGAAACACCGTATTGCAATAGCTTTCTTGTTTTTAATAGATTTTTTCCGAATAGGAAATGCGAGTTTGATTAGCTCATTATTTTCAACGTCGGAATATTACTGTTATCACTAGTTTTACCGAAGAAAAAATCATGAAAATTCAAGAAAAATCATGAATTTTAGCGATTTTTTGGCACATTTCTTGATGTTGATATGAGTAGTAAATTTAATTGAACTCATCCTTGTTTTGTTATTCCAGTTTCTTTCCAATAAATAGCGGTTCTGACGTTGAAGTCACCGCAAGGATATATTATACGTGAAGAAAAGGCATAGTAACAATGGGAAACTTTCATGTGTTGGAATTCCACACTTGACCTCAGATTCGGATTCAGCGCCCTTGAAAACCCCTTAGATCCAATTTTCAACTCAAAAGACCGTTTAGTTTGGCCAGTAGGAAGATCACGAGTGACGTAGTAGTGCAAGTGAGCTGAAGCTTCCCCCCCAGGTGGGCGGGGGCCATGACGTCATCGTGCAAAAGAATTTCAAGACCCGTATTACTGGTCAGATACCCATCATATAGCACCTTTTTGGAAAGCTCTCATCGAAATCTTTCTATTGAGCCAATAAAAAATAACCGTGAAAATTCCCCATTCAGGGTTTAATTCGTAGTGCCTCGAAACGCAATGGGCAATTTTACATATTTCATTTTCTTCTATCAGCTAAAAGATCTTGTCAAGAGCTTTCCGAAAAGGTGCAACATGAAGGGGCATCGGATGATTGGAGGCGGCTAAACGGAGGTTGAACATGAGTGGAGGTTAAACAGCGTTACTAAGACAGCTGAATGGAGTCATAACCTCACTCGCGCGACCGCCTGAACCTATGATGTCAATAAATTCAGTTTCTTTCTATTGGCTATTCATCCAAATCATTTGGAGTATTCAGCTGAAAATAATCAGTTGGGGGTTTTGAAGGGAAAATCCGAGTATTAGATCAAAAATGAGGATTCCAACACTTGGAGATAGTCCATTCCTCGGAAGATCATCTCGAAAAAGTACCTTACTCAAAATCTCAGAAACATCGGGTGATGGAACAAACCAAATTTTCAGTTTTCAAAAGTGCTTTTTGTGTAAAACTATTACAATATCAGCTTTTATGATATTCGAATGCTCCAAGCGCTCCTCAGAATATAAAGAAGGGATGAGGGATATCGGATTTAATTTTTATCCACATAATGAGTAGGTACCTAACTATCTCACATAAGTTTAATCAAAGTCGTTAGAGTTGTTTCGGGAAAAAGGCAAACAAGCGACAAGGAATCAAGTTTTTAAGCCGATAATTACCGAACATTAAAAGCTGATGTTTTGGCATTGCTTTACTCCATAGTACAATAATCCAGTGTCCAAAGCATGAATTTGTCAAATTTATTACATGGAGTAAATGCTCTTTACCAATTGTGTAAACCATTGTGGCAGACAGATATACATATTTGATTCGTAAAAATGTGTATATGTAAATACTCATTCTTCAGTTTGGGATCAGACTCATGTTGTGATGTTGACTGTTGTTGTACGCAGATGACATAACTTTCATTGAGCCCATTGGAGTCAAGTTTATAAAGTAAAAATATTGTAACTAAAGCATGCGTTACAGGTACATTTCCTATGTCTGGTTTGTATATAATTTTGTTGAAAATAGCGAATAAATCATGTTTTACTGGATTATGACTTATAACCTAACATGAATGCGCTACGAGCAACTACCCCCTTCATCTAACAAAATTATTTGGAAAAACATATCCCTGAAAGAATCACAGACATAGGTTGAAAATATCACTATTTATCAGGAAAACCTCCCCACTCCCATTCTCACAAGTTTTTATACTCATTTCAATTAACCAAAATGAAATTAAGTGATTGACTCATCGTAGGAGTAGACAGAGATGATCACTGTCCACATTGGGTAGTTACCTGCACATACTTGGAAATCATTGGAAGGAGCGAGTACCTATATCTAAGTTGCTGAATTGAGTTTACACGGAAGCTACCAGGTTTCATTCTAGTAACTGCTGATATTCAATGTACAAAATAAAGGAATTTCTTTTAAAAAATTTCTTTAAATGAGATCGCACGATCAGATCGTTGGAGTAGACAGTGGTTGGTGTCTGTGCACATACTTGGAAATCCAAGGAAGGGGAGAATACTAGAAAATATATCAGTTGTTGAATTGAGTTTACACGGACGCTAAGAAGAGGTTTGCATTCTGTTAGTTGTTGTCATTCAATGTACAAAATATAGAAATTAAAAACGTAGGATAAGTAGGTAAAGTTAGTATTTTAGGTTCTGGACTCATAGTATGGCTACACTATGGATGAAAAGGTGGCTGATATCGAATGGGATTGCACGAGTTGGAGTAGACAGAGGACACACACATTAGGACACACTGTGCACATTGGGTGCTCACACATACTTGGAAATCCATGGATGGGGCGCGAGTACCAAAAATTGGTCAGTGGTTGAATTGAGTTTATACGGAAGCTAAGAGGCTTGCATTCTAGTAATTGTTGATCTTCAATAAGAAAGTATAGAAATTTCTTTAAAACGTAGGATAAGTAGGTAAGGTTATGTAAGTAGGATTTGTGGTTATGAGCACATAGTAGAGTTACTTTGCGGAAGATAAGGTGCCTGATATCGAATGGAATTGCAAGATCAGATCGTTGGAGTAGACAGAGGTGGTCAATGTGTACATTGGGTACCTGCACATACTTGGAAATGCATAGAAGGGACGATTACCAGAAAGTATGAGAGTTGTTGAATTGAGTTTATACGGAAGCTAAGAGGTTTGCTTTCTAGTACTTGTTGATATTCGAGGAACAAAATATAGAAATTTCTTTTAAAATGTACGATAAGTAGGTATGGTTAGTATTTGTGGTTCTGGGCACATAGCATAGCTACTCTGTTGAAGACAAGGGTGCCTGATATCGAATAGTCACTGAGCACAAATATGTCAGTTGTTGAATTGAGTTTATACGGAAGCTAAGAGGTTTGCATTCTAGTAATTGTTGATATTCGAGGAACAAAATATAGAAATTTCTATTAAAATGCACGATAAGTAGGTAAGGTTAGTATTTGAGGTTCTGGGCACATAGTATAGCTACTCTGTGGATGACAACAAGGTGCCTAATATCGAATAGTCTCTAAGCACAAATATGTCAGTTGTTGGAGTTTATACGGAAATTAGGAGGCTTCCATTCTAGTAGGTACTTGTTGATATTCAATGAACAGAATATAGAAATTTCTTCAAAACGTAGGATAAGTATGTAAGGTTAGTATTTGAGGTTCTGGACACTATAGCTAATCTGTGGATGACAAGGTGCCTAATACCGAACAGTCACTGAGCACAAATATGTCAGTTGTTGAATTGAGTTTATACGGAAGCTAAGAGGTTTGCATTCTAGTAATTGTTGATATTCGAGGAACAAAATATAGAAATTTCTATTAAAATGCACGATAAGTAGGTAAGGTTAGTATTTGAGGTTCTGGGCACATAGTATAGCTACTCTGTGGATGACAAGGTGCCTGATATCGAATAGTCACTGAGCACAAATATGTCAGTTGTTGAATTGAGTTTATACGGAAACTAAGAAGTTTGCATTCTAGTAATTGTTGATATTTGAGGAACAAAATATAGAAATTTCTATTAAAATGCACGATAAGTAGGTAAGGTTAGTATTTGAGGTTCTGGGCACATAGTATAGCTACTCTGTGGATGACAAGGTGCCTGATATCGAATAGTCACTGAGCACAAATATGTCAGTTGTTGAATTGAGTTTATACGGAAACTAAGAAGTTTGCATTCTAGTAATTGTTGATATTTGAGGAATAAAATATAGAAATTTCTATTAAAATGCACGATAAGTAGGTAAGGTTAGTATTTGAGGTTCTGGGCACATAGTAAAGCTTCTCTGTTGATGACAAGGTGCCTGATATCGAATAGTCACTGAGCACAAATATGTCAGTTGTTGAATTGAGTTTATACGGAAACTAAGAAGTTTGCATTCTAGTAATTGTTGATATTTGAGGAATAAAATATAGAAATTTCTATTAAAATGCACGATAAGTAGGTAAGGTTAGTATTTGAGGTTCTGGGCACATAGTAAAGCTACTCTGTGGATGATAAGGTGCCTGATATCGAATAGTCACTGAGCACAAATATGTCAGTTGTTGAATTGAGTTTATACGGAAGCTAAGAGGTTTGCAGTCTAGTAATTGTTGATATTCGAGGAACAAAATATAGAAATTTCTATTAAAATGCACGATAAGTAGGTAAGGTTAGTATTTGAGGTTCTGGGCACATAGTAAAGCTACTCTGTGGATGATAAGGTGCCTGATATCGAATAGTCACTGAGCACAAATATGTCAGTTAATGAATTGAGTTTATACGGAGATTAAGTGGCCTCCATTCTAGTAATTGTTGATATTTGAGGAATAAAATATAGAAATTTCTATTAAAATGCACGATAAGTAGGTAAGGTTAGTATTTGAGGTTCTGGGCACATAGTGTTGCTACTCTGTGGATGACAAGGTGCCTGATATCGAATGGGATTGCACCGCCAGAAAACGGCCTCACCCTAAAAACCTCCGAATCGAGAGGACGGGATCGGGGATTTCCCCACGGGAGCGGCGCTCCAACGGGGCGATCCGGCAACGCCGCGCTCCGAAGAAAGAGAAGGCGTGAGCGTGCGAGCGAGACGGAAGAGCCGAGGGGTTTCGTGCGGCGTTGCCGGATTTCGCTCCACCGAGCGTGTCGGAGGGTTCGGGGTGGGAGCGCCGTTGCCGGATCTCCGCGACCCTCCGGCCCCAGTTCTTTTTCGGCCTTCATTTTCTCTCTTCGGCTCTCCTCTCCCTTCGGATCAAGAGTTTTTTGAGAACTTAAAATTTTGATCGAGTGAGGTTCGTAGCGATGTGTTACGTAGGTAAGACCCTGGCACCCAATGAGATAATAATCAAGTTACTGGGTACATAATATTTCAACTGACCATACTGCAGGTACCACCAGATGGTACCGAGCACATTGGAAACATTTTAGATTCAATCGAGTTTTATTTAACTGGAAAACTGCAATTTTACATCGTTTCTGGACAACACGACCTCCCATTGTTCCTGATCAGACCATTTTTGCCAGTGCATTCCACCAAACCAAAACATTTACCTCTATCGAGGCAGATTAAGAATTATATTTGGTTTTGAAATCGCTAAACCACACTATAGAACGTAAGAACTACTTAGTTGAGCAAAGTATCCTTATTACTATATACTCGTACCTACCAATTACCAACTGACCATACTGCAGGTACCACCAGATGGTACCGAGCACATTGGAAACATTATAGATTTAATTGAGAAGAAGTGGTTTTATTTAACTGGCAAACTCTAATTTAAGATCGTTTGTGGACAGCACGACCTCCCATTGTTCCTGATCAGGCCATTTTTGCCAGTACATTACACCAAACCAAAACATTTACCTCTATCGAGGCAGATTAAGAATTGTATTAGGTTTTGAAATCGCTAAACCACACTATAGAACGTAAGAACTACTTAGTTGAGCAAAGTATCCTTATTACTATATACCTACCAATTACCAACTGACCATACTGTAGGTACCACTAGATGGTAACGAGCTCATTGGAAATAGGTATTTTAGATTTAATTGAGAACAAGTCGTTTTATTTAACTGACAAACTTCAATTTTATATTGTCTGTGGACAAGCACGATCTCTCATTGTTCCTGATCACGCCATTTTTGCCAGTACATTCCACTGAACGAAAACATTTAGCTATATCAAGGCCGATTAAGAGCTACTTAGTTGAGTAAAATGTTCTTATTATTATATATCAGATACCAGTTACTAACGACCATACCTACTGTAGGTACCACCAGATGTGGTACCGAGCACATTGGAAATATTTAAGTGGTTTTATTTAACTGGCAAGATCTAATTTTACATCCTTTGTGGACAACACAACTTCCCATTGTTCCTGATCAGGTCATATTTGCCAGTACATTCCACCAAACCAAAACATTTACCTTTTTCAAGGCAGACAGTAAGAGGCGATTGAAACGATGGGCTCTTTCCTAATCAGCAGAGAATGACCTAAATTGTCTCCTGTTCTCCCAAAGAAGTTGAAATTTGATAGGGAGACTCTTTGGGACATTAAGATTGTGTTGATACCGAGAATTCCAATGATTCCAACAGACATGACATTCGAATTCAAACGTTTGCAGTTTCCTATCCGCCTTGCATTTGCAATGAGCATCAACAAATTGCAAGGACAGACGCTCCAAGTCTGCGGCATCAATTTAGAAGAACAATGTTTTTCACACGGCCAATTATATGTGCCCTGTTCAAGGGTCGGATTACCACAAAATTCATTTATTCATGCACGAGACGAAAAAAAAAACATAGTTTACCTCAATGTATTGAGATAGATAAATATCTATATCATGTGTCATTATAATTCTATTTTTATTGAGTGCACAAAGCGCACCGGGTCAGCTAGTAGCCAATAAAATCATTTTTTCCAGCCCATTGAGCGGCGGACGGACGGATTTTATCTAAGTAAATTCGATTTATATTCTTAAATATGCGTATCATGAAACGTAAACTGGCAAATATTGTATAGGAGGGGGGGGGGGGCGCTCTTTGTAATCTTGATCGATTATGAAGGTTCATTATTGAAAATAATAAACCAAAATCTGTTGTTTATTCAAGTGAGAAACGCGTGAATATTCATTATAAGCTACATCGTAATTACGATTTTAAAAGGAACCTAATTTTGTTGGTCGTAAGGTTGACAACTTATGAAGTGGATCGTTACATAAATTCATATTCTCATTATTTGACTGGATGGTTCTTGACCAAATTCTGTCTTATAAATTGTAACAAGTAATGAGGAAGGATAGACCCAATGAAATTTCACTGATTCTACTCGTTGTAGCAATACATGCCTTACACAGACAAAAAACGTTCATCAACTGGTGAGACAGATATCCCATTATTCTTATTCTTCGAAATCAGTTGAAAACTATTTTCTCAGTTTAGATTAAACATTCGAGCAAAACTACTCCTTCAAATGTATTTAGCATACGTGTAACGTGATTCACAGTAACCTAACACCCGTTTGGTAACTTCATGACCGGTGAAGGAATAAAATATAACTTTTTCTTTTCCAGAAAAAAATTACTGCGCCAATGTTATAAAATAATCATAAAATTTTAATAGCAACATAAGCACGATCCAGCCAACCGCATTTGGATATCAATCGTATTGTTTCCTTTTCGCTTTGAGCGAATATTTTATGGGTGTTTCATTTTAGTTACTGGTCAACAAATTTTGAGAACTTCTAGGTATTTTCCGAAAGCCTTGCCATAGAAATCCGTGTAGAGGGCACCCCAAATCGAACACTTAAAAAAATTGACTTCATGATTCGTTTCTAGACGTCTCAAGGGTACTTCATAGGTTGAATAGCAAAGAAATTAGATCCTCCGATACCAGTCTCATTTTTTCGTGACATTTTTCCCTTTTAGGTCCACGCTAAAAATTCCATAAAAATTGTTTATAACCTAAGGTTTTATGTAGAGGCGTAAATTCTTGGTTTTATTAACCTAATTTTTTTCATTTTTGTTTGTTTAATAAAGAATTGGTAATGGAATTTCACAATTATTATTTTTTTACTGACCAGAAATTGTTTAATCAAATTTGTATAGCTAGCTACACACATTGCTTTCACTGTCGCCACCAAACTAACAAAATGAATTATAAGGTAATGAAAAGTTCAATTACAAATTATTCAATCAGCAATATCAATTTGTTTTAAGCAAAAGGTCTTCATTATGCGTAGCCACAATAAGAGTGTCCATAAATTTACTAGTTAGCATGAAAAATTATCGCGTTTTCATATTTCTCTCTATACTCTATCATTACTTAGGTTATCTTGTAGAAATGTTTGCAAATAGGCATGTTTATGGAGGTATGAGGGAAATTAGACGAGATTTTAGTTCCCAAGTAATGAGGTGGCATGAATTTTTTACCCTCTATGGTAGAACAACAGTGTAATTCATAATGCTGACAGTATTAGACTGAAGATAGGGAACTTTAGGGGGTTTGCGAGTAATTTTGAGTAAAGTTTGCGTAATCGAGTAAAGGCTATTTCAACGTTGAATGACTTTGTTTCAATGTTGAGGTCAACACAACTATCTCTAAGTAACGCAAAGGGTAGGAATGGTACAATAAACACCAAATCGGATAAACAGTCTTTCAAATAGGAAAATACAAAAGTGTCAATGTGACTCACGATAAAAGCATCATTCATCAACCAGCATTCGGCCTGGCGAGAGGATTTTGCATGAGGAGGGGAAGCCGAGGAAGACCGAAGACAACCGACAACAACCGAACCGAGCTTAGCCAATCTCACGGAGCAATGAGTGGCGGACCCGGAAAAGAACAACGCAGATTGCTTTTCTTCACTAGTTGCAATTTAAACATTTTTAAGAGTTCCCAGCTGAGTATATAATAATCCACCAATCAATTATAAACTCACGAGTTACTGACCTAACCGTCGAAAGTGGTCCAACGGTTTAGTTTTTTACACATTAAATCTCGTCTTCTTCACTATCATGAATTTTATATCATGAATTTTACACTGATTAGAGAAACAAGTAACTCAGACAAATTGGAAATTTAAATTTTACTCGTATGTGTCTTGTATTGTATTTTTAGAATGAATCGGTGACGATGAATGATCGACGAATTACGTTCTAACTTTGCTGAACGGGTTTTGTAAAAGTGTAGAATTATTGAGTAGAAGTAGGAAAGCAATAATGATAATCAAATCTATATAATGAAATAAAATTATGATAATAAATCTGTTTAAAAAGTCTCTGAGACTCTACAAAAATCTATAAACCGTCCTGAAGGCATGCCATAAATTTCTATAAAATTCTATGACATAAGCTTTGTTTTTTCAAATGGGAACCCCCTTTTCCATTGCAGATTGGGATTCTACGCAGAATTTCATTAATTTACGACCCCTCCATTTGTTTGAGCGCGCAAAGTTGTTTAACCACCAAAATTGTGCAAAACATGGATTCTGGTAAACCCCAAGTGTGGTACATGAATTTTCATGGTTTTTCAACGCTGATTCACATGGTGCTATCCGTTTTATGATTTGACTCGATTTTAGCGGGATAATGGCCGAAATTTGGTCATTTTACGTGAAAAAATCATCTTTTTCCATTCCTTTTCCCTCCTCCTTTCTCAACCGGACTGGGGACAGGCTACGACGGAGTTAGAAGAAAATAAAAACGAACACACCCTTTGAAACAATTAAATATACCATCTGGCGGGGAAAAAACACGAGAAAAAGGACTTCAAAGCAGTTGCTCAAAATGCCCGCCTTCTTGCTGCATGCAAAGCTCGGCGCGTCGAATCCATTGCTCGGAAATGTTCGTGATTTGATTTGATGATTTGATTATCATTATTGCTTTCCTACTTCTACTCAAAAATTCTACACTTTTCCAAAACCCGTTCAGCCAAGTTAGGAAGTAATTCGTCGATCATTCATCGTCACCGATTCATTCTGAAAATACAATACAAGACAAATTCGAGTAAAATTTAAATGTCCAATTTGTCTGAGTTACTTGTTTGAAGGCATGCCATAAATTTCTATAAAATTCTATAAATTTCACCTGGAGGCATGCCACGTAACTAATGCTTCTCAATTATAATGACTAACACCAACTGATACGTCTGCGATCTAGAATAAAGATCAAAATGAGGAAAGTCATTCTATTTGTCGAATGAAAACTGAGATACTGGTAGAATGAATTCAGGCTTTTCAATAATTTCATCACTTTTCTGGATATTCTAGTCTTCCATAGTATCATGACCTTTAAATCTGCAAAATCTGAGAAGCCATTTTGAAAAGAACTTCTTGGAAAGTTTATGAACAAATCCAGGACCTCTTGAAAGTTTATGTTCTTGATGAACTTAGGTCGCTCCCCAGAGGTGCAATGGGGCCTTAAACCTCGAAAGAGAGAGAGAAGTGTGACAGTATCCCGAGAGATACCACTCGTACTAATAGCATTAATGTGCTATGTTCGGAGTAGATTGGTTTTCCGGTTCTCGGATCCCCATCAATCGCCAAACGCAGCATTTCAAGAAGTTGACAATGACGCCCGGTGCGATAGCGACGGACGCGCATTCTCTAGGATTCTGACAGGAATTGTCACAAAGTACTGAAACTGACTGTAAGTTGTGAGTTCTTCTTAACCTGCTACTTTCATACATCATTCGAAAAATTCTCACCATGAATTTTCTCACGTGGTCAAATTTCGTCTCATATTTCTATGATAAATTTGTAGATAACTCTGATCCCGTTTATTCAATTAACGTCCCACCTGTGAAACATCTATACAAACTTTTATATAATGAACTTGTAAATCTACCCGTATGAAGGACTCTCAAATTTCTATTCCCCAACAAAAACAACATGAATGGAAAGATTCAACTGAATTACGCAGAAACCCAGGCTTCTACAAACGTTTGGATTTTTAAACAAGAAAAAGTTGAATTCAAATATATTGCAAGGGCTTTCACTCTAAAAGTAGCATAGAATTAGGAACTAAAAAATACTTCCCTTCATTAAATACGAAAATTTAATTTACATTAAAATAGGCAGCAGGTATGCTCTGTCATATACATGTTTTACTGTAGACATTTTGTGAGTCAATGTGTGTCACACTGTGCAACGCGAGGGAAATTTGTTAGTTCAGCCTAGCATAAATGCTATAATCTAAAGTTCTTTCTAACATAGAATTGGGGTTCAACAATCTTAATCCTTACACCTACTGGTGTAAGCATAACTGAATAAAAATATTATTTAACAAGAATATGTAACCTAATGTGTAATTTAAGATATATTGCAGATCAACAAAGACTAACATTAAGGACAGACAAGGATTAGACACCGTGAATATACCCATTAACATCTTGAAAAACGTTATTATTTTCCAGAGAGAAACGGAACTCAAAATCTGTAACGCTTTCTAAAATTAGAATCTCGTTAGCATTGACGTCAACCTGTTCCGGCAGCATAAACATGTTTTGAAACTCACCGCGAGGACCGTAAGACTGATGGGACTGATACACACCTGAAACAAGAAGAAAAACCTTTTGCTAGTCAAATCTTCATGATAACAGAGTCGTATTCAAATTAATTTTGTTGAACCAATTGGCACCGTAAGTGTTCACCGTTAGTCTCCGCAGAGCTTTCGAGATAATGGATACGGAATTGATTGGAACAATAGGTGCAATTAGTAGGTGATGAGGATAAACGATATGAATGGGAAAAACGCTAGACAATCAAGTTTCTCATGTATGACCCCGAGGATGAATATTATTAACCTCACGTCAAAGTTGAATGAATGGTATTGGAATTAGACTAGCCATGATATTACCCTTGCGTAGTATATTTGTAGGAATGGATGTTATACACAGATCTAATTATGGAGGTACACATCAGACTTACAGTAGATTAACAATATTGCGTACAAAATGGATATTCAGCTGCATATTGCTGCATTTTTTCATGAACCACTAGTGATGTTGATAAATTGGTGGATGTTGTGAAGGTTCAAAATAGCGTTTAGAAGAGCATGTTGTAGGAATGGATGTTATACACAGATCTAATTATGGAGGTGCACATAAGACTTTTAATAGATTAACAATATTGCTTACAAAATGGATATTCAGCCGCATATCGCTGTTTTTTTTTTCTCTTCGTGAGTCACTCGCGATGTTGATAAATTGGTGGATGTTGTGAAGGCTCAAAATAGCGTTTAGAAGAGAATGTTGTAGGATGGATGTTATACGCAGATCTAATTATGGAGGTGCACATCAGGCTTCTAGTAGATTAACCATATTGCGTACAAAATGGATATTCAGCTGCATATTGCTGCATTTTTTCATGCGCCATTCGTGATGTTGATAAATTGGTGGATGTTGTGAAGGTTCAAAATAGCGTTTAGAAGAACATGTTATAGTAATGGATGTTACACACAGATCTAATTATGGAGGTGCACATCAGGCTTCTAGTAGATTAACCATATTGCGTACAAAATGGATATTCAGCTGCATATTGCTGCATTTTTTCATGCGCCATTCGTGATGTTGATAAATTGGTGGATGTTGTGAAGGTTCAAAATAGCGTTTAGAAGAACATGTTATAGTAATGGATGTTACACACAGATCTAATTATGAAGGTACACATCAGACTTGTAGTAGATTAACAACATTGCGTACAAAACGGATATTCAGCTGCATATTGCAGCATTTTTTCATGAGCCGCTCGTGATGTTGATAAATTGGTGGATGTTGTGAAGGTTCAAAATAGCGTTTAGAAGAGCATGTTTTTTAGGAATGGATGTTATACGCAGATTTAATGATGGAGGTACACATCAGACTTGTAGTAGATTAACAACATTGCGTACAAAACGGATATTCAGCTGCATATTGCAGCATTTTTTCATGAGCCGCTCGTGATGTTGATAAATCGGTGGATGCTGTGAAAGTCCAAAATGGCGTTCTTCGTGGAACAATCATAGATTCCAAGGTGGGAAAAAGGTTTATTATTAACTACAACTATTTTTAAATGGAAGTATTATTTCTTCCTTAAAAGTTTGATACCAACCTCACTTTCCCACAATAAGTAGTTCTGTTTAGATGATTGTGCAAAATTTTTGGTATCGGTGGCGTCACGCTGGGCACTTTAATACTTCAATACTTTAAACCGACCACCCTGCGTACATGGCTCTCATATTGAGTAAAAATTGCACTAGATCATCTTGTTTTTAAAATTCGATATTTAGTTCGAAAGTTAGTCGTTGTAGTAGTTAGTTGAAATAAGAAGTCCATTTTAAGCTAAAGCTATGAGTTTACGTCGAGTATTTGTCATAGACGAAATGGATTTGGTCAGAAGAGCCTCCAGAAAGTAACTCATCGTCGGGGTAATTAAGATTCGGTACTTCAACTAAATCATCATCATTTACAACACCGCTGAAATCTTTCTTCTACAGAGGTTAAGAAACTGATTATGCCGTTTATCCACCGACTTCTTGATAGATTGACGTCAATCAAGGAGGTATAACCTCTTCGTGACAGCATAACGATTTGAAAAGTGAAAGCAGGAGAGACTGGCACGATCGAGTCGGTACCTACCTAACGCATGCACATCTTGCCCAGCGTGTTGCATCAGTCACAGGCCGTTCATTTGCGTGTTGAGCCGTGCCGCGCGGGTCGAGAATGTTTTTTTTTTTTCCTGCTCCACTGCCCCACTCACTTGGACTGCTTGCAATCCCGGAGTAACTAATTCCATCGTCAGTTGGATAAGAAGAATTTGGAGAGTTGATCAAAACTCAGCTCTCCGAGCCTGGATCGCTGTCATTGGATGGCTCCACGAGCTGCTCAACGTCAAGCTCAACGACTGAAAATATCAAACATGCAACGTGTTTCTTGTCAGTTTTTTGACAACTTATTTTTACTCTGTAGATTCCCAAAAAATACGTTTTTCGGAGGTTGAAAAATCACAAAATATCAATTTATTACACCTCCAGAGTTGCTGTTGGTCTCATTCGACGCAGAAATAGTCCAAATAATAGCGCAATTTTTTTCAGGTCGCCAAGTGGTGTAATACTACAAAAAATTTCAAAAACTGAAGAAAAATCGTCAAAAATTGGTGAAAAACAACGTTTTTTAGCAGTTTTTAGGAGGCATTCCAGACCCATGATTTGTGGTATAGGTGTGTTAAGCGTTGAATTTCCAACAAGAATATAACCTTTTTCAATGAACATATACCCTGGAATTTAAGAAATTTTTCCAAAAATGCAGGTGTTGTACCTCAAAAATTAGACGTCTTCGTGAAAAACAGTTTTCGGATTCGGACACTCAGCACACTCGAAAACCCCCAGGACCAGTAGATTTCGTGAGGGCAGGACTGAGCAGTGTTATAGATGAACATTTCACGTACAAATATGATATCTATCTCAATAGTGCATGTACAGTTTACCTTCTAGTACTTGGCTAGAATGGCAATGTGCCATTCAATTAAATGTCTAAATTCGGGTTACTCTCGCATCTGTTGGCAGAAGTCATGCTTTCTTGGCAAACGACACTCTGACGGGGGTGGATGCGCTAGGTGTGCAAACATGGTTACTTGAAAAGAGGTTTGATTTACGAAACAAAATATTAATCAGGTTAATCTTACAGGCTTCACCATTTTATGAAACTCGTGAATAGTCAAATTTGAAACAAAATATATTATCGCAGTAATTTCCATGATTGTAAAATTGAGTGATGCGGATAAATGGAATACATATATTCATCTGCGCGAGTGGGACTATTTTGGGAGCAGAGTAATGCTTTGTAATGAAATTTTTACTTTTTTGCATAAACTTAGAATAACCTACCACAATTCCAGATGTTTGGGATAACTTGCACACTGAGTATGTAAGTTTATAATACTTGTAAAAAATTGAAATTTCATAGTTTTGATTTTAGTTTAAAATTTTTATTCAACGCGACCGAAACGGGAGTTTCACGGTTATTTTGTATTTGCTCAATAGAATGATCTGAGCGAGAGCTTTCCAAAAAGGTGGTATATGATGGGTATCTGATCAGTACGTAAAACTTTTGAAATTAATTTGCACAATGATGTCACGATCCACGCCCGCCTGGGGGGAACCCTCAGCTCCTTTGCGCCACTACGTCACGCGTGACTTTCCTAGCCGTTTATTGGCCAAACTAAACGGTCTTTTCAGTTGGAAAGTTCTATAAGTGCGCTCGAAAGAGTGAAATTCCAACAGACAGAAGTTCTCAATTGGATATTATTGGAGTCACTTGGGCAAAAAAAAAAAAAAAAAAAAAAAAAAAAAAAAAAAAAAAAAAAAAAAAGCCTGCCAAGTTGAGTGGGCAGTATATCTTCCTCACACATTGTAACAAGGACGAATAGAATTACTTAAAGAACAAAATCAAAATCGAAATGATTGATGTGGCAACGTTGTAAGAAATTAACGTTTGCGCACAGACTACTATTAATGGGGTGGCAATGAAAGTTACAGGGGACCTTCTAGGAGCCTTCCGCACAATCCCTGAAAATTTAATAAAAATTGGTTCATTAGTCTCGGAGTTTTGTCTGTGTCGATCAATTTTAGATTTACGCATGCGCTACAGTTATTACTCCACCTATCGCGGTGTAATCCAAAGGGAATTTTCCTAGAGCATATACCTATCTACTCCCCGAGTTTGAACGAAAACGGACTAGTAGCTGATAAGAAATCGGCGTTATAATACATTAACGTTTGCGCATGCCCACAGACTACTTATTAATGGGGTGGCAATGAAAAATGGAATGTTGAAGGGGATCGTCTAGCAGCTATCCCGCACAATTCCTGAAAATTTCATCAAAATCGTTCCATTAGGCTCAGAGATTTGTAAATCAATATTAGTTTCGCGCATTCGCAATGGTTATCGCTCTACCAATGGCGCTAAAAATTATAAGGTATTTTTCTAGAACATTTAACCGTTTACCTACAGAGTTTGAACGAAATCGGACCAACAGGTGATGAGAAATCGACGTTGTGAGAAATTCATTTTTGCGCATGCGCAAAGGCTACTGTTGATTTGACGGCTTTGAAAATTATAGGGGACCGTCTAGGAGATAACCCGCACAATCCCTGAAAATTTCATCAGAATCGAACTGAAACTTATTATAGTTTTGGGCGTGACAAGGATTTACCACAGACAGACAGACATCAGACAGAAACGGTACCAAAATTGATCAGCAAGCTCTGAAACGAAAAAGCAAGTGGTAATTTTGATTTTGGAGGAAACTATTTTTTTCGACTTCAATAACGAACACAAAGCTTCCCTACTTTCGGTAGTGAGGAAGAAAAAAGTTAGCTTACTACCACATTGTGTAACAAGGCAGTCGACAATCATATTGAAATCACCCCCCCCCCAGTTACGCTCAAATTTTGAGATGAGTCGGGCAATTAGATCATATAGGAAGTAGATATTCTACTATCCATCTTTGCACATGCGTAAACGCTATCCTAGATACTAACCCTTCTAGAATTAGAAGCTAACCCAAACAAACCCTAAATTTTCATCAAAATTGGCCGAAGTTTGGTCGTTTTGCTACTGACAATATATTTTCATCGTTCTGTTTTCAGTTTGGGGAAGTTGCCATTTAATAGTTGATCCAGTCTCAATGAAATCTCACAGCAAACCATCTAAATGAATTCACCCTCCGATTCGGAGGGGAATTGGGCCAATAAATCGAGAGAAATAGAATTTTAAAGGAAATGCACCCTGTCAACTACAAAAACATTGAACTTTTAAGGGACAATGAAAGTAATACAACACTATTTTTGTCTTGGAAATTAAAATTGATTGATTGATGTCAGGCTGAAATAATTGGAACTGTACTAGAACTATTTATACTAATGTACATGTGTGTCAGCAAAATGGGGGAATACCACTGCGTCTTCGAAACTAGACAAAACTATTAACTCAAACGGTTTAAAGGTGTTTGAGTGTCTTTTGAATTGGAATTTATGCAGTGCAGCTCATGTCTATTCATAGTTTTCCCTATGGAGGAACAAGGTCGCCGTCTGTCTCGCACATCTATTGTCGCGTGGGAAAATCCGTTTCCCATTGATGTTTATTTATAATATTCTGCCTTATGACCATATGCATAGGTATATTATTAGGTAATGCCTACCCACGTTTACCGCCCACGTAGTCAAAGAATATCTGTTAGAAATCTACTTACGGGCAATGGTGAACTAAAATGTAGCCTCGAATATCGAAAGAAAACCTGTTGGCGTTCGCGGAAACCAAAGTTCAGTATTTGTATTGAAACAAGCTGTAACGCTAATATCTACCAATAGTAAGGTATGAAATTGGTTTATAAAATATCTCCATATAGCCGAATGGAACAAATACCTTCATAGATATACATGCCTACATAGGTACATATTTTCAGGGACTGGGCAAAAATATCAACACAACATGCATACTGTTATAATGAGATGCACAGGGTATTAACGTTTGAGTTTAGTAACATAATCAACAAAAAATCGATTTTATCGTTAATTTCCGATTCATCAGTTGAAGACTGAATTGTTAAAAACTGAATAAAAGGATTAAACACCGATGTAAAATGGTCGTTTCCTTAATTTTGCAAATGCACTGTACGACACTAAACTACTTTTAGTACAAAACTATGACACTCAACACACCCACACACACACATTCACACTCACATTCATTCTCATTCGACCCTGAAATTTTGAGTTATAAACCGAATGCGTAAAGTCGAAAAATTTCTAAATATCTCTGCTTTCTACGAATCTACAATGATCTATACTGCGCTAATTAGTGCAGAAATGTGTGTAAGTCAATTAAACCACTCAAATGGCAGAAAGATTTTTCCGATTATTTATTTATTTCTATTATTTATTTGTATTTTTTTAAAAGAGATATATCATTATTTGTGTGTTTTGGCTATTTATTGATATGACGAATTGAACTGAATGGTAACACCACTGGAACACTTGAAGCATAAATTGTAGGTCGTAGAAAAATTTCAGGTCGTAGAAACGAATCAAACACCGCTGTTGAAAATGGGCAGGGCCTCCACCTCCATAATGAATACAGGTTAATCTGGTTGTTGTCAATATTTAAGTGTGTTGGTTAACACTACATACGCTTACATATGAATATCGCAGTTTGTCTATTTCGATAGTATCGGAAACTTGAGTGAGGTAATAGATATTTTTATGTTAGTGCTGTGAGCAATATGAAGTATGAAGCAACACCTCAGCGCAAGGTGGCTTGACCGTCGAGTGGCCTTCACGGGCCCAATGACTCAGGTACGAGTAGATTTCACGTCGATTAAGCTCAACCTGAAAGAAAAACCAGACAAGAAACCATTTGACAAGGTCCCCTGAGGTCCCGGGTTTAGATAGAAAAACGACGACTGGTCTATTATCAAGTCTCTGAACAAGGCGTCCCAACAAGATTGTAACATAACGATTGCGTTGAAATGCACAAGTATCAGTGTAACTGAGGAGGGAGGAAATTAGATACCGAAATCAATAAAATCAGTTATTCCAAGGGGAATGGAATATAAGGGTTACAACTTATCTTAATGGGTTTTGATCAAAATCAGCATAATTAAAAATTTACTTCACAAAGTTATGCTTGATAATATTATATAGAATCCGACATACTCTAACCGTTAACCATATGATAGAAAACTGGGTCGACAAGGGGACAATCAAGAGCATTCCAACGAGTGGTTAACGAATTTCGTGGGATGAAAACTAACGGAGTTGCGTTTGTTGAGATGGAAATCGGTTGTATGTGAAAACCATCTTTACAAAGCCCTGTTGTGGATAAATGGTGAGAACCACGCACGAATTTACGAAGGATACGAAAATGGTGTGAGTCACGCGAACCACCCCGTTCAATCAAAGGGTTCAAGGAATTCAAGATATCATATAATTCATACATCCGCATAATTAATTACTTTTTATTAATTGATACTGTTTAGGCCTGATATCCCATTTAATCAGGACTTTACAAACTATATTATATTTAAATGGGGAAAGAAATACGTTGAAACTGATTACAGGCTCCAGAAACTCAGTGAATTCGATTTACAGTCATTGATTTGATGAATATCATCGAAATTCAATTTATGCGCTATATAAGAGGGTCACGACATGGTCCACTGAAGTTAACGAAAAACATAATTTATACTCCAAACAGGTTTTTGACTCACTGTTGGCTATTTCTTGGAAGGGAATCAACAAATAAAACGTTAGTAAATCAATTTTTTGAGAAAAGCGAATGGAAAACCACAATATCAAATGCACCTCTCCGCTCTCTACACCTGATCCGCTGTCACCAGAATGCAAAGATCCTTTGAACACTAAATGGGATTAATTGCTGAAAAATATAATGGAAAACATAATATCAAGTGCTTCCTCCGCTTCCCCAGTAGGCAACGGTCCTTCATACTGAATGGGATAAGCTGCTGAAACGATGGTGAACCAATGCGAGCAAAAGTATAATATAAAACATAATAACAAGTGCTCGATCTGCGTTCAATACCCCTGTCACCAGTAAGCAAAGGTCCTTCATACTGAATGGGATAAGCTGCTGAAACGATGGCCAACCAACGCAAGCAAAAGTGTAAATTAAAAACATAATAAGTTCTGGCTTTGCATTCAATACCCTGACCACCAGTACGCAAAGTTCTTCACACTGATTGGGGTAAGCTGCTGAAACGATGGCCAACCTACGCAAGCAAAAAAAAGTAAACTGAAAACATAAATTCCCGCTCTGCATTCAATACCCCTACTAACAGTACGCAAAGGTCCTTCACACTGATGAGGTAGCTGCTGAAACAATGGCCAACCAATGCTTGCAAAATAATAATATAAGGCATAATAACAAGTGCTTCCTCTGCATTCAATACCCTTGTCGCCAGTACTCAAAGGTCCTTCATACTGAATGGGGTCAGTTGCTGCTACGATGATCAACCAATGCTAGGAATAGTAGAATGGAAAACATAATGAGTCCTTGACTCTGCGTTCAGTTCAACTTCCTGTTCGAAGAGCAACGGTCGATTACACTTAATGGAGTCAACTTCTAAAACGATGGTCGTCTAATGCATGAAAAAGTGGACTGGGAAAGGTAAGCACAGAAGCTTGAATCTTCCTTCAGTTTTTTACGTAAACACAACGCTCAGCAGGTTCATCACAGTGAATGGAGTAAATTTCTGAATCAATGGTCAACGACTGCTTGCCTTTCAGCGAAAATTTTCTGCGTGACCAAGACGCAAAGGTAGGTAATATGAATATATTTACAAGATAATAATATTCGAATAATAATACGCAATATACTAGCGCTTGAGCCACTACTCCATTTACAATACATAGGTACATAAACTTAAATCCTACAACGATGAATCAACATTTTATAAAAATTCTAAAAGAAAATCAAAACCTTCAACATCTTCGTATTCGTGTTCGGAGATCCATTTGACTGGAGCGTGTGTGTATGCCTAAATTTCTTGAAATGCCGAATTACATCTAATGTCATGAATCGGCTACAAATGAAAAGGTAATGAATGGATTCAACAGTTGCACATGAATTTCATCGCAACTGGTTCAACGTGGTGGTTACTGAGCACGTATACACATGAAATTTGCTGTCAGAGATAAAACTGATTCCATCCGGCCAATTTGTATGAAATATTCAGTAACTTCTAGAAGATTTCAGATATGTTTCATCGCCTTCGAGCGCGTAAGCAAAAATTAATTTTAGGAGACACCTATTTCACACGACCTGGCTCAAAGTCGGAGATATAGTCTCAAGGTTATTGGTTGTGAACTGCATTACACCAGTTATGACTACTGATCATATGCGAAGATCATTTCTAAATAAATAAACTTGTTTGAGTTAGAAAGCTCTAGATATTGAGGTTAGAAAGCTCTAGATATTTCATTATAATATTGTTATCTAGCCGTCCAGGGACCAGATAAATTAAAACGCCAGATAGTGTTCAACTAGGGATGGTTAAACACCCCCTATTGTGCTATCTGGAGGATAACGCTGTCACTCAGATAAATCCCCCTTATCCCTTGGATAAATGTGATTGATAAACCGGCCCTAAAAGTAACGAGCTTTCTTGGAGAAAGAATACGTCGCGCAGGGAACTAGGGGATTTGTCAAACTGCAACCCTATTTGCCTCTGTGCCTAGTGGTAAAATTGCTATAGAAAGTTCAAAAAATATTTCAAACAATGTTCAAATTTCACATCAATATAATAGCAATAAAAAAAGGCTTAACCAGTTTTGCAACCTGCTGACCGACCGTTTAGTGGTGTTTTTAGGCCATTTTTGACCCCTTCCACCGATGCCTGTTTGGTATCATGCTATGATATGTTCCGTTTTCCAAGTTATCTGTACACCACAAATCCATGCATGAGCAATGGAGGGTCTAAGCAAAAATATATAGATATTTTAATGGATCCAATCAAATATCGAGCAACCAAACAAGTTTTTTAAACAGTACTAATAAAACCTGCTACAAGCTGCTAATCAATCACAACACAAAATAAAATTAATGATCCATTCAGGAGAATTATAATATTGCACACTGAAAATTATTGCATCGCTTTTGGTTGTGTACTATCAGGTAACCAGAACGATCGATGCGCTCCCTCTTATAACATTAAACGCAAACAGAACAGCGAAAGTTGTGGAGGCTAAAAATTCTCTGATGGATAGCAGGAGATGACGTCACGAAATGAATATGTGATCCCCTCGTAAACTCCCCCGGCTTTTTGACACCACTCGAAATGTCGACCCCTCTTGTATAGTCTCCATTTGTGCACTGAACGAGGCACATGGCTTCTTTGACCCGGATCGATTGCAGATTTTTTTTTTTTTCTCTCTCATTCGATCTTTTACCATCTGCCTCCATTATAATTTCCGAGGCTATTTGCGCTCCAGCGATATGACAAATAGAACATGGAGTTGAATGAACCCGGATATCAAGGGAATGTTCGTAGGCCTATGAGGTACATCAAATGTACACGCAGTGGGGAGTTTTTTCATGGTTATTTATTTGCTTAATAGAGAGATCTGAGCGAGAGCTTTCCAAAACAGTGCTATATGATGGGAATCTGACCAGTAAAACGGTTCTTGAAATTAATTTGCACGATGACGCCACGGCCCCCACCCACCTGGGGGAACCCTCTGCTTCCTTGCTTTACTACGTCACGCATGACTTCCTGCGCGTTTATTGGAAAATATAATAAACAGTATTTTGAGCTGAAATTTAGTACTAGGAGGTTTCGAAGTGGGCTGAACCCGAATCTGAGTTAAAAGTGTGAAATTCCAATAGACGAAAATTCCCTGTTGAGCATTATTTCCTGTCAAGGGTTACAGGGGCTGAATTATCCTCAATTCTGTACCTTCTCTACTTTTTCAACACAGTAATTATTCTGCAAAGTGTAATATAATCAAATATAAATTCTTGAACAGTAGGTATTTACTCGATTCTGAAGTAGAAGCTTCATTGATAATTACGTTTCACAAAATCGGAGAATGTACTAAAGCTTAATGTACCCGATGGCAACTGTATCATTGCCTAGCAACACGCCTACCGTCAGGCAATTATCGACCAGCAATCTGTTGACAAAAATCACTGTAAGTAGATAAGTATTGTGCTCATCTTCATGTTTTAACGTGGAACTCGCTTTTACCGGGACCTACGAGTACAAACGCGAAAAATGTCACAAGATGTCATAAAATATTTTCACGAAAAAACGAGAAGTAGCGGCGGATCTAATTTCTTTGCTATTGGACCTATGAAGCTGAAATTTGAAATGGAGCCTCCTTGAGTCGTCTAGAAACGAATGAATCATAAAGTCTAGAGCCTCCCAGATCAACTGAGTGAGCTCCGGAGCTGTTCTTAGCTATTCAACATATGAAACTGAAAAATGGATTGGAAGCTTCTTGGGGCGTCTAGAAACGAATGAATCATAAAGTCTAGAGAGCCCCAGATCAGCTGAGTGAGCTATGGAGATAAGTTCTTAGCTATTCAACCTATAAAACTGAAATATGGAATGGAAGCCTCTTGGGGCTTCTAGAAACGAATGAATCATAAAGTCTAGAGAGCCCCAGATCAGCTGAGTGAGCTCCGGAGCTGTGTTCTTATCTATTCAACCTATGAAACTGAAATATGGAATGGAAGCCTCTTGGGGCTTCTAGAAACGAATGAATCAGAAAGTCTAGAGAGCCCCAGATCAGCTGAGTGAGATCCGGAGCTGAGTTCTTAGCTATTTAACCTATAAAGCTGAAATGTTGAATGGAAGCCCCTTGGGGCGTCTAGAAACGAATGAATCATAAAGTCTAGAGCCCCCCCCCCCCCCCCCCCCCCCAAGATTCGGAGTTAATTCCTTCGTTATTTGACCTAGGAAGCTGAAATTTGAAATGGAGCGTGTTCCACGTTCCTCCAATGTTCAGCCAGGGCTCAGGGTGAAAACAAAAGGGGGTCTGGGGCCTCCCCAGCAGCGCCAAGGGGCGGTGTATCTTTGCTCTGTACTGTTCACATATCATGTAAACAAATTCTATTCTATTCGGTAGAATACGACGATGCTTTCTATGCTCGAAAGTATGCAAACGCATGCGCCACGAAATGAATAACCACCTTGGAAAAAGGTGAAATGGGCTGACTCGCACGACCTTCTTTCAAAGAGCAGATGTTTTTTCATCACTTTATACGCCCGTCACGTTCCCCTTGAACAGGATTCAAAGAGGGAGTCATTGATGAATAGTCTCCCTGCAGCTCTAAATTACTGTCAGCCAAAGTTCCTGTTCTAACCGATCAGGAGTCGGATAACTACTACGAAAAAGTTCTAGTCATGCAACATAACCGTAAATTTTTGTATTATATTATGTTACATTGTTTTGAAATTTGAGCTCTTTGAATGCAAATAAATTCTACCAAGTGAATAGAAAAAAGGGAGGGGGGTTCTAAATAACATCCAACGAATCAGAAAATATTTTGGATTTAGCTTTTTCCTCCAGTTATTAAAGATTTTTCTGCAAATTCCCAGCAAATAGCAAATACTCAGCTGATCAGGAAAAAGCCCATTATTTTATTCGTCTCTTGTTGTACCAGAAAGGCTTTTTAGTCTTGATTTACCAAATACGTTTGGCGAATTTATGCCAAAATGTATTACCCACCACCACAAATAATAATGATTTCCATGAAATGACTATTTCTTTTTGTCCTTGGTTCCTTGGTGTCACCAATTTCAGACTGACCCCCAGCCCAAAAACATATCCATGGTAAAATGGAGTGATATTATTGGGATAAACAATGTTGATGCATACCGTATATTGTGCGTCTGTATGAAGGCATTGAGATATATGAAGACTGTACTATAATGAAACTTTTTAGGTAGTACTTATCGGATACCTCTTCAATAATACGAGGGACGTGATTTCCCAGGTTCGACCCTAACTGCATAATACCACCTGTAGTTCCGAAAACAAGTTGGGCCAGACTGTTTACTGAAAACGTATTTCTAGTATAAGATTTCAGATAAGGTCTCCTGTTTGGATGAAGGTAGGAACCATGTGGGAAGCTCGTTAGTGAAACCTACCGCCCCCGAAAGGCGTGAGGTCAACAACTTTCATGTGAGAAACCGGAGAGAAGCTGAAATTCAATCGGTTTTTGCGAAAGAGGTTCCAAAAGAGAAGACCGCGGAGTGGAAGAGACGTTATAACAATGTGGCAACCGCGGCGAGTGGTGGGGCCCCCAGGGTACCCCGTCTGGGGTTGTCGGGAACGAACCGGATTAGAAAGTATTGCCTTCCATCCAGGGCTCTGCATTTGCGAGGCGGGGAAGGGTTTCTGTCGAGGACGAATTTATGGGTATTCCAGAGTTGCTCTTTGTTACGTAAGATCTACGGGTTATCTGATACTACTTGTGTGTCAGTCTAATGATAAGTTCAGGACTGACTGAGCAGGTGCATTGCTTAGACGTCGCCAAGACCAATAGATAATCACTTGACCGAACTGATCATCTTCTATTTGTTGTATGTGGAGTTATGATGTAAAAACCAGATGATGGGTATTTGGATTGAATACCAATTAATCTTGATCCTGATTCAATGATTCAGAGTTGGCAAGGGAGAATTTATAGATCTTTCCATTAGTAATGTTTCTAAGAAGTACAAGACAACGAAGCCAATTATTGTCAGAAATCTTGTACCAACATGTATGCCCAAAAACGGGAAACGGTTTTTTCGTTTCCAAGCAACGGGATTTTAAAGAAAAGATTAAAAATAAATTCCAATAAAGCAGGATAACTATATTACGCACGAATGATGACTGGTGGAGTTGACAACATGCACAGGTAGGTAAACACAAAATTTCTATAAGCGGAGCTGTAATGTCGATTAAGAAAGATTAGTCTTAACACATTGGGTCGGATTACTGAATCGTCACATTGGGTCGGCCCAATCGTCGGATTACTGAAGTTGCCCACTAGTTATTAACCTCAACAACACATTGTGACTCACACTTTGCGTCTTGGGCGTCCCTTGATAGGTTTTCAGTTTTTCTGGTTCTACAATGCCCAAGACGCAGGGTGAGTCAAATTAGAAATAGGTAGGAGAAGTACTAAATTTCATAGTTATTTGAATATTTATTCGTATTTATGTAAATAATTTTTAAAATACAGGAAACAAGATAATAAAAATATTAAAACATCTTTTCATTAATAGACAAGTTGTCTATCTGTACCCGATTCTTTAGGGACTAAGGGCGGAATAACACGTTATTATTCGAACCAATTGAACTTCGATCCATCAATACTTCTCTGTACCAGAAATTGCCCCAACCACGTTGCATTCTTTAGGGGGGAAAAAACCCACCTACCTGCCATGCCTTTCGTTGTAAACTCTCATTGAAATACGTAAAATATTTTACTCACAACCCGGTTCAGTTGTCAACGCACCCTTGTGAATCTCCTCTGGGTTTTGGTGGTTCGGAGGCAGAGTAGGTGTACACGTTCCACAGTGACAAAGGCATTTTTCATATAATTTATTTCCCCAATATTTACAAAGATACGAGAAAAATTTGTCCCGGATACCCATGGCCTAGACTACCGTTATTTCATTTTGAAATCATTCTCTTTCCTGAAAATGTTGGTATCAACAGCTGCGCTCTCCTTCAACAACCCCAGTTTTATTGCTGTTTTTTCAAAGTTTTGACGATTAGTGACGTAACACTGCAGGTGGTTGCCCGCTAGGAGAGAGGGATACGATGACGTCAGTAGTAGTCGAAACTGAAAAATCGTAGCAATAAAAACGAATTTCGGAGGAGAGTGTGGTTGCTGTCAAAATTCTCAATAGAGATTATACTTTCATTTAAAAATAAAAGCTTGGGTAAGGATCATTTATACTAGGTTTGATAGAGCTCCCCAAAAAGCCACATGCAATCCACTTTCATACCATTCGAGAGTCAAATAGATTCTAAGGCAATTTGGATTAATTTCTGGTTTTGTGAGATTGGCATGACATTAAATTTAGAAAAAAAAAAAAACCAATTCATCACGTTCATTTTATCTAATAATGCGGTCCCCAATGTGAATGAGATTAAAATACATACTGTGGTATGTAATGGTAGAGATTCTTGTGAGTCTCCCCTATCAGATGTTAGGGGTCTAATAAGCCGGTTGAAAAAAATAATATGCGAGGGAAGAGAAATTGTTTGTCCTTAGAGTCAAAAAAGATGTTTTACATTGCAATCACACAGTCCGTATTGATATATGGGGTGGTTACAAAATGAAGTTATTAGACTGTGTCTTTATTATATATTAGACTGTGTGTCTTTATGTCTGGTTCAGAAAATTATAATTACAGTTCTACTAAATAGAAATACATGGTGGAACCAGGGAAAACCAGGATTCCAACCAGGGTGGAATAAGTTATGAAAATTGTTTTGTGTTAGTCAGCATCAAAACTGTATTAAAATACCGCTAATCCCATATTTTTATTTGAATACGTACTCGATATATGATTTTTTAAAGTTTTTTTCCCAGGATGTAAAAAGGGAATGCCCCCCCCCCCCCCCCCCCCCCCCCCCCTTTTTTTTTTAACTCAAAATTTCTCCACTTTGCCTCATTTAATTTTCACTTTTGACCTCATTTTCGGCATCAGCGTTGAATTTTTCCTATAAGTATAGTGCACTTGGGTTCATAAAAAGTAACATCCGAAGAGACCTTCACATCAGGTCAAACACAGACGATTTTGAAAAAATAAAATGTCTGAAAATCTTTAAAACTTTACGACTCATCCAAAGAAAATCCTGGAAACTGGCAACTCTCATGAAAACTACTTCTTCTAATACTCTCTCCAACGGTATAGTCAATTTTACTTTTACTTTGTTATTTAGGGGAGAACATACCTAATGTTTTATTGTTGAAGAATGTAGTTTTCCATCCAATCGATGGTTTTCTTGAAAAATGACCCTCCATGAACCTACGAATATGAAGTCGGTTTCAACGTATTTTTCCACGCTGAATCGAACATATTATGTAGATCTTCCCAACTCCGTTATAACCGAGTTTTCCACTTATACTCACAAGTTTTTAGTTTGTTTGTTACGCTTAAATGTATGTGGGGGTAATTTAAAGTGTAAAACTCGATTATAACGCAGTTGGAGAGATCTGCAAGCATTACCATTCGATCCAGCGTGAAAAAATACGTAGAAACCGACTCCATACCCGTAGGTTCTTAGGGGGATATTTTTCGAGAAAACCAACAATTTCATCGAAAAACCAACATTTTTCAACATTAAAACATAACTTCTTCCTCTAAATAACAAAGTAAAAGTAAAATTGACTATACCGTTGGAAAGAGTATTACATGAAGTCGTTTTCATGAGATTTGCTAGTTTCCAGGATTTTCTTTGGATGAGTAGCAAAGTTTTAAAGATTTTCAGAAATTTTATTTTTTCAAAATCGTCTATGTTTGATCTGATGTGAATGTATTCGGATGGTACTTTTTATGAACCCAAGTACACTATTCTTATAGGAAATTTAACGCTCATTCCGAAAATGAGGTTAAAAGTTAAAATTATATGAGGCAATGTGGAGAAATTTGAGTTTAAATGGAAAAAACACGGGTTTCCTGAGAAAAACCTGTAAAAAATCATATTTCGAGTACGGATTGAGATAAAAATTTGCGGTTGGCGGCATTTTACTACATTTCTGATGCTGACTAACAAAAAAAAATTATCGTCACTTATCCGGTTCCACCCCGTAGAAAGTATGCCAACTGAAGCGTTGTTTCGTGATGTCAAGGTGTGATGACACTAACTACCAAATTTTATACATTTATGTTCTGGAAAATCGACCAAGATTTTTGATTCGGGCACTCGTGCATGCTCTCAATCAATAGTAAGAATACGCCTTCAACTTGAAAAAAAAGCTTGGCTATTTAATAACCTGCTAAATAATATTAGAGAAACACGTACTTAATTTAAGTTGAATATTAAAAAGCATTCTTTGATTATTTGCAGGAGAAATAGCAATGTACAAGGTTTTATGTCGACTTTTTGTATAGTTCATCATGTAATATATTGGTCTGGAGAGTAAAAATATATATGTTCTGATGTATAAATCCTCTCCTCAACTCAAGATTTCTTAAAGAGGGTATTGCATAAGGAGTTTTACTGTATATTTCATTGAAAATAATTTGTATAAATATTATATCAATTTTATAAGGGTCCTTTCCGCCATTTTCAAGCCACCGAGACACCACCAAAATACTATCCTAGTGGCGACAAGGGTATGGTATATATACAGGGTGTCTAAAACTTGATGGGCCAGTTTTTTCTCCAACTTTAAATGATAAATCTAATTTATTTTTCAGATACTATTCAACGGTGAAATTGGATTTTTATTATCAGGCACCATAGGAGAAATTTTTAGTACGGTTCGTGCTGTGTGAAAATGTGCAATACCTTCTGTTCGGAGTTTTTCCAAATCGCTATTGCGAATATCAATAAATGAACATCACTACGTGATTCAATGTGAAAAATACCCCAAAATCATGTATCACATTAAGCAATTGAATATCTCAACAAATTCCATATTTCACAATTGACGCAATTTTTGCACGTAATTGCGCCCATTTTAAAACAAAATTCGCGTAATGAGTCATTTTCCAAGAAATGTATGCAGAGTCTGAATCAGCTATGAAAACTGGGGGTTCTAATTTGAAAAACGCCAGCTAGGAGTTGCAGCGAGCGGTAATGAAAAATGACAAAATTATAGTTCCTTGCAAAGACTTAGTTGTAAGCTCTAAATCATCAGAAATTAGACGGCCTAAGGTTTAGGCTTAAATTGAGATCCTTCCAACGAATGGCGAAAGGTTTTTGTACGATGAAAAATGACAAAGATACAGTTCCACAACAACGATTTAGCTGTAAACGAGATTCACTAGGCCAGCGTATGATTTTAGCATAATTTGAGATTTTGTAACGATTGGCGAACGATTTGGTTGTAAGCGAGACCCGACAGAAATTAGATAGTGTAAGATTTCAGCAACGACTGGCAACGATTTGTTTGTAAGCAAGAATCATCAGATATTAGACAGCGTAAGATTTCAGTAAAAAATTTAGCTCTTTCCAACGACGGGAGGATTTTTGTACTATGAAAAATGGCAAAGATACAATTCCAGAAGTGTAAGCAGAATCATCAGAAAAAGTATCCGAGAGCATTTCTTCGTAACGTAAAGTAACCATTTTTTGTAAGCAATTTTCAGTTCACGTGCCAGAGCTAAAACATGGAAATGCCAAAACGGTGAAATCGCCCATTTTGAGCAAAGGAACATGGGGAATATTTCAGATCACCCCAAAATATCTGCATAACAAATTTTTGATCAGTCAGAATCGTGTTAGACTCTCTGTGCGGTCTTCTCCGGCCAGTCTTCAGATCCTGTTTACGGAAAATGATGCCAAGTCCGAGCCACCATATTCTCCGGAGAGCGTTTTTTCGCTGGTCGAGACAACTCGGTTGTGGTGGGAGTCCGCAGGGCTCTCGGCAACGGGACCGGTCGATCTGAACCGGTTCTCCCGCCTCCTTCTCCGGAGGCCTCGCTTCACGTAGCCGGGGACTCGACTCCCAGAGCCAGCCAACCTATAATTCGCATTGTTTCCAGCTCCTTTCTCATCACGAACCAACTGACTAACGCCATTCTCTGCAGTTTCATTCTTCCTCAGTCTAATGACAGAAAACAATGACGAAAAGACCGATTTCGATTTGTATCTACTCGAAATGTCCGCTATATATTCCTACTCAATTCCTACCCTACCTTAAATACACCGAAAAACCAGCTTAATTATCTGCAGTACATATTTGTGCTGCCATGATTTCGTTTGGAGGAACAACTTATATTCTTCATCAAATATCTGACTGGATTTTCATGTTATTTGTTATAGTTATAAGATTAACGTGCTGTACAGATGACGCGCTTTCTGGTTTCTTGAATTATTAGTTAGGTTGCAGAAGTAGGGGGTAATGAGACTGTTGGTATTGTACAAAACAAGAGGAGACATTTCTGGTTAGATCCTATCAATCTGGGAATCACATGTAACAGATCTTCAGATCTTGTAGCAGATCGAACATTTGTCCAGCAAAGTGTGTGACTCGAAACTTTATGATCTCTATCAGTCTACAACAGTGTTAGCAAGTCTCCAAGGTGCGTTTTGTGTTGTTCGAGGCTCCTACAATAACGATTTCTACTACGAGCAGCGTCATTATACGTCTGGCGTAATACAGAGGTTGCATTTAAAATTTTGAGTCGAAGATCACCAACGAACCCCTGCAAATATGTTTCGCAACCTAACTTGGTCACCAGTACCGAAATCGATTGAAGTAATTTTCCCAACACTCACGATTCCATAGACACAAGTACTCCAACAATCTAGTCAGAGCATTCCATCGTCCAACACTGATCTAGAAAATATATTCTTTAATCATCACTCCATGATTATTTTTCAACAATTTACCCGATAAACTCTTTCTCTTTATTAAGCCCGAAACGTTACTAAAAAGTGGCCACCATTTTTCGAATAATGCGTTAGGGTATTCTATCAGCTTACACTGATTGATTTTACTACATATTTGTTAGAAGCTGTTCCAGTTTTCTGACTCAGTTGATACATGTATTATGTATTTATATATTTTTATTTTTCTCATTTATGTAATACATCTCTTCGTATGCCAGCACAAGATTAATATTTATTGACCGTAGGCATTCAACATCTTCGTTAATAACATTCATTCTTGGACGAGAGAAAGAAGAAAATACAAAAGATACAAAATGAATTCACCTGATAGGTGGATTTTATCAACTTTTTCTACTCCACAACACACCACGCAACTACGATATTATGTACCCCCAAAAAATAATGTTTTCATTACATCAAATTATGATAACAACCTAACCTAATATCACGAAATATTTGCAGAAAATTGTACACGCTGTAGTATGTTGACTTACGTGTTGAAGGTAGTACAACTTGTTCACCACTCACCTGCGAAAATAGATGAAGGAGGTTAGTGAACTGACAACACGGGATTCTACAATAAAGTCATTTACATGTATGATTAGATTATTACTATCACATCACAATTATACTGTTAAAAGAACCAACGAACAATATGGCCGGGACATTGTCAGCAAAGTTAACGACAAATTATTGCCTGCAACAGAGTGCCGGAGGATATTTCCTTTTCGAGCCCCACAATGTTAGGCCAAGTATCGTCTGGAATGAGATGAATCGTTTCAAAACGAATTGTCACGATGGAAATCATCGAAGAACCGACTTTATAACATTCGCGAGAAATAATAGCTGCGATTTCTTTGAAAATATACATGAAAAACCTTCAACAACACCATTAGGTGGAAATGTTTTCAATGCCTGGTTTGCATTTTTGGATACGTAACGAAATTAACATTGCAAACAATGGAAATCGCATTTGTTGTTTAGAGATGATTGATTTTACAGTTGGTGGTAATCAAGTCTGATTTTATTATGATTGCTGAAGATATGGGTGAATTACCGATGTGGTGTTGACCTCAGATAGTTGAATGTGTTGAGTGTTTATATTTCAGTAAGACAAAATAATATTGAATGCCTAATAAAAACTATTCAGAATTATCAACATTGGAATGTAGCATGGTTATGTAACACGAGAACGGAGAACGCAGAAAGAATTGGGTCTATGAGAAGACGGTGCCGAGACTGCTAAAAAATATATCTTTCAGGGGGCAGCATCGATAAAGATGACAAGGAAAGTAGTTAGGTAGGCTTGAAGAAAGGTCTTCTATTCAGAAGACCGGATGGGAATGGTGATTTCAAATGGGGATAACATCGTAATTCAACAGAATCAAAGAGGGTGCGGGCATCAAAACAACGTTTTGCGAAGGTTAAATCGACATTATTTACGAGTCACATTCAGAAGCAAAAGAGAGGGTGATTGTTCGTTGTTCGGCGAATGGTGCAATAACACCATCGAACTTTCGAGGCAGTTGAAATATAACCCTCACACGAAAATGAGAGAAAAAATCTCGAGCGAAGGTTCACACTATTTTCCCATGTATTAAACTTACAAATGGTGCTATTAGACAATTGGATTCTACATTAAAAAGTTCTAGATAATCAGCAATCAAATTAGCGAATTTTTGTAAATTTTCGTCAGGTATTATGCTACATTGTTTTGAAATTTGAGAACTTTGAGTGCAAAGAAATTGTTAACTACCTTTTTTTGAAATGAAGCTCCTTTGGGTCCATTCAAATACAATATTTATGCAGTATATCTCAATGGCTCTTCACATTTCAGGGCGCTGATGTAAATAATGATGCATAAAGTTACTGACCCCGGTATTTACGAGAAGACTAATTGCCGGAAAACTCAACTCAAGAACTTCCTAGGTCACAGAGAGTGAACTGGCATGTACCACAAACACAAGTAAATCAACCCATTCCTTGATTATTCAAGCCTTTTATTTTTTAACGGAATTGAACTGATTCTGTTGGAGTGACAGCGATCAGGTTTCGAAATGGAAAAATGGGAAAAATTGCTGAAAAGAGAGCGGGAGGAAATTACTCAGAATAAAAGCCCGTAATGGGGAATAATTGCGTGGAAGAAGGAATGTGGAAACAATTATTTTTCTCGGTCTCTTGTACACTTGAAATTACAGGACATCCTCTCATCTTTTGACAGGTTAATGAAACTTGGCCACGGGGGAGCAAAGTGGCAGGTGGACATCATTAAACAGATGATTGGTGAGGTATGCCAGCTCCCCATGGGTGGGGACTATCGCTTCCAGGGCGTATCGAAAAACGGGCCTGAAAATTAATTTCAGAATTTCCGCATGTGCAATGACTATAAATGACCCAATATTGCGATGAGCAAGAGTACAGTTAATAAAAATTTTTGGTTGATTTTCGTTCGACTGCCAATCGTGCCTCTATCGCTAAACCTCCCACATTCTTGCATGAAATTCTTCATCAGTTGGGTGACAGATCTATGTATCTTGAAATTCACGTTAACGCACATAACATTATACGGACTTATAAAGAAAAATCAACAACAATTTAATAAAATACATGATGAATTCAACCTAATGGATGTTAGAAAATTACTAAACAATATCCATGACTGGACAATATGACAGTGAATAAGGTCCGAGGTATCCATGAGGGAACACGGAGATGATACCTAGTGGACATCTAAAACTACTCTGTGGTGATAAGAGATAACATGAATTTGATACAAGACGTGCAGAAAAGGCAAATATTACTGAAAATGTGAAAAGAATATGTTTTTGTGCTGTTTTAAAGGAAGTGATTAAATGTGGAAAATGATAAAGTGAAGGAACCAGACGGAATGCATATTAAAAGGTTGTAAATGACAAGTAAGTCCAAACATGATATATTATACATCATAGATGAAATTTCCCAACTGTGACAAATGGTGTGAGTAGGAAACTGTGCGAGAAAAAACTTGTAGAAATATGTTATATATTGGCAAGCTGGAAAATTATGCAGTTGGGTAAGAGGGACTTAACAATTGGCGAGTCAACATTTTCCAGGTTTGCGAAACCGATTGAGAAATTGGGTTAAAAAATATAAGTGTGAAGTAGAAGAAAACTGGTAAATGAAAAATTAGAAGTTGAAACATTGACAAGTTTGGATTTATTCAGTTCAAAACTAAACTTCCAACCAAACAAATTACTTGGAGAGACGAACATTCAACTACTTTTTCCCCCTTTAAAAAATGGTAAGTTAGAAATTTTCCAAGTCGGTAAATTGAAAAGGACGATTGAGAAATACGAAGGAAGAGGGAAGTGTAGAAATAGGTGAACTGAAAAGTAGAAGTTGACAAATTGGCCAGGTGGGAATCGAGCCATTTGAAAAAAATCATACAAAGCAACCCGACCAAACAATTGGCGGATCGAAACTGTTCTAAGTTAGATGGAAAGACGAAAGAAGATGAAAAATCAGCAAATTACGAATTTAGGCGAGTTCGGATATTGTCAAAAATATCTAAAATTCTTTAAAACTTGGTTGGCAAACCGATTTAATTTTTTTTAAATTTTTAAATGATGATTTTCCCAACTGGCTGAAAAAGTTGGGGGATAGTCAGTCACTCCCAAATCCCCCAGGTGCGAAGGCCTTGTTTGCAATTACGGTAAATTGACATCAATATGTACGTATATGTCTACAAGGTAGAATCAGCTAAGTGACGCACATGTTTTGTGTTAGTCTGCATAAAAAAATGTAGTGAAATGTCGCCAACCGCACATTTTCATTTCAATCCGTACTCGAGATATGATTTTTTGAAGGTTTTTTTTTTCGGGAAAACCATGTTTTTCCCTTTTAAACTTGAATTTATCCACTTCACCTCATTTAATTACAACTTTTGACTCATTTTCTGAATCCGCGTTAAACTTCCTATAAAAAGAGTATTTTGAAAAAATAAAATTTCTGAAAATCTTTAAAACTTTACAACTCTTGGAGAAAAAAACCTAGAATTTGGCAAATCTTATGGAAACTGATTCATCTCTTCCAACGGTATAGTCAATTTCACTTTTACTTTGTTATTTACGGCAAAAAATGATGTTTTAATGTTGAAAAATGCGGTTTTTTCAATGAAATCGATGGTCTTCTTGGAAAATGTCCCTCTATGAATACTTTTTTAGAATGGAAGTACACTATTTTTATAGGAAATAGAACGCTGATTCCGAAAATGAAGTCAAAAGTTGAAATTAAATGAGATAAAGTGGAGAAATTCAAGGTTAAAAGGGGAAAAAACACGGTTTTTCCTTTAAAAAAAAATCATATTTTGAGTACGGATTGAGATAAAAATATGCGGTTGGCGGCATTTTACTAGGTACATTTTTTATGCAGAAAATCACACACAGAATTTCGTCACTTATCTGGTTCCACCCTGAATACAGACAATGTTTGTTGTGAATGGAAATACAGGTAATTTCGGTTGGTAAAACTGCTGTTTTAAAATTAGACGATTGTAAGTATTTCTTAATGAGAAATTACCACGTGGGTTCCGGGAGAATAAACAGACTGCGGGGTATCCAGCTGCTCTGGCGTTCCCGCCGCTACGCAGTTCCTCCCTTCAAGGACACTCAACAAAAACCGCGTGTTGACAACAATAGGAAAAAACGAGATCAACTCTATAACGCGACCGAGTAACTAACATGACCAATCGAACAATTAATTTCCTTATTAAAAATACAAATGAGGCCGCATACATAATATATTAAATTGAAAAGTAGTCAATGCATACAGCATTCTGTATCTATTTGTTTCGAATAGTGTTAAAAAAAATGCTAATGGAACATGGTGACTGAAGATGGATTAATTTCAATCTAATTGTATTCATTGAAGTAGAATTTATAAACCAAAGCAGTGAACACAATGTGTTATTCAACTTGTGTGCCCACAACCAGGTTCAACCAGGTGTTCACGAAGTTTGAAAGAAGTAGAATCTAATTTTTACATCTGTTGTTTAATATGTGATGTCTGAACCAAAATATCGTGGATAATTTTTGACGATAATATCGTCTTTGAATTGAATCGGATCGCTCTGAAAGTCGTCTTAATAAACTCAACACGTCAAGAACTATCAAAATCCATGCCAAACACTATTTCTAAGGTATTTTGTTCAACGTCGCCGACTATAATATTGTCGCCAGATTGTGTTGGATTGGCACCAACAACTATAAAACATATTCCGGGAGTCTGAGGAGTCTACCTTCTAAAATTGCAGTCTGTAGCGCGGAACAGACAGATTCACTTCGTCTAATATGAATATCGACATATTCACAGAGGATGGATAAGTAAGGTAAATGGCAAAAGCTATTGTATGTTAACTGAACTACTTCTTATGTGTGTCTGAAACATGACCGACAAACACTTATTGAATTTTATCAGTAGTAACACATGGAATTAACTAAACGTTAGGAGTTGTAGTTTTGTGTCGTACTTTTATATATTCCCTAGTTTTAATCAAGACACAACAATGGAGAACGGTGGATTTCATTCCTAAAAAAAGATACGTACAATTTTTTGTTGTTGTAAATATGTACCTGTCTGCTGTACAAATGCACATTGCATTGTGGATGTCTTAAGTTGCTCTTCAACATCGTTGACTTGTTAGAAATCACCGAAGTACGACCGATACGACACGACACGACACGATGTTTCAGGAGAATGATACCTATATAAACATGCCCGAGAATCATTTTCAACAGATCACGTCTAATATCCTCTGTTAGGCAGGTATAGGTACATAGGAACCGCACACGTATGTAGTAAGCTCCTGCTTTACCTCCTGCTAGTTACCAAATACTAAACCCAGCAGCACCGAGGGTTTATCTGTTGTCTTGTAACATCTTTCATGTCGTTATAATTTCACCTTCCAGCCCCATAAGTCATATTTATATCAAAAATTGTTGACGAAAATTCACGCTCAAATCAAAAGCAAAACACAAATGCCCCATTTTTGAGACAGAAATGTAGTTGCGTAGAAGTTTCGTACATTAGAGCATTTATTAGAGAGTTTTTGGCGACTTCAACTCAACGTCACCAGTTACCAGTCTAGAGGGAGCAAATGAAGATGCTAACCCAAATGGAACCGGGGCACGGTTGCCTCAATTTTAATGTCACGCTAACGGAGGTTGGGCTACGCGATATTTTCCCCCGCTGTCTCGTTGTCTACTGGCTGCCTGATCAACTTATTCAAATTTCGATATGAAACGCCGATTTTCAAACCAAAATTTGAATTTGATGTAAGTTTCTGTACAAATACGGAATAGGTTCGCAATTTTAGTTTTCGATGCGTAAACAGGGCATAGATTTAACGCAAAGGTAGTAAGCCACAAGTCGGAAACACCGCGGTTTAGTTGCTACTTATTTATAGGTAATTATGGCCGTTATGAACTTCAAATGTATGGGTTTCCCGTTGTGTAAATCATCAAAAAGTATGAAAAAGTATTTATCTCTATGAAAATGAACCAGGAATTTACCTGATAATCGTCACTGGAAGCAGCACTTCACGCAATGTTCACGCGAAAACAGCTGAGAGATTAGGCAAACTAAGAACAATAATGCGAAGAAGTAGTGCCTTAAAACTCAGGTTTCTCATTTAAAATATGTGAAATAATAAAAAGGTTGTAATCGACCAAATAGAGTCTGCAAAAGAACGGACTTATTCGATCGAGTTTGAGGGGTGTAATAAAACTATTAATATTTACTTCACCAGTTTTCGAGTAATTTTGAGATAACCAGTAGTGTTGCATTAACAGGAAAGTTATGATGGTGTCGTGTCCTTTAGATCCCCAAACGGGTGACGTTAAATGAGCCATTCTAACGTACGACGTTGCTAACGCCCCCTCAAGGTCACGTACTCTAGGGTACGTTAGGGTGACGTTAAGGGCACGTTAGTGGACACCAAAATCTCGCTATTGTTCTTCGCAGGAAGAAGTTTTACAAAGTTGTATCATGACGACAAGACTCATGGAAGTACGTACATATTCTACCATTCGAAATACCAAGTTTACCAATACAGACATATACTATCATATTTGAGAAATGCCCATTTCAACTATCTTCAAACCTACACCGATTTCAATTTATTTCATCAAGCTTGAAATTTGGGAAAGTTTCAAGGTGACGATTGAATAATGTACCATATGGTGCAATTCGTGACTGAAAATTAGATTCCTATTGTCATTCTCTTGAGGCTCAATAATCTAGCAAGTCACGAGGGGAGGAAATGAGGGCGTCGCGTGAACGAAGGCGAATAGTAACAGAAGACATACCTTTTGCGCAGCGAAGGTATACATCTACATACATTTCAAAGAAATATCGTTGGAGAATTTCTTTTAGTTTGCCCAACCACTAGCGAAAATCAGGGTCAAGGCAAGAGTTTGAGTTTCTTGAGGTTCACAGGGTCAAGGGAAGTAAGGGAAATAAAGGGAGATAAAGGGCTCCTTTAATAAATGAACGGTTTCAGAAAAGGTCATCAGAGTTCAAGCAGAAAGGCACTTTACGAGTTTTCGAGTGGTAAAGTTTCTACGAGACGGGGGCGAAGCTCGGCGGAAGAACCTTCTAAGTACATCGTTATTCATTACGTTCTCCCGGCCAAGTCAAGAGGCCTTCAAACTCACGGGTGACGTCATCAGCGGTGAATGGAAATTCGCAACGTCGACGTGGGATCAGATTAGATGGATTTTTTCTCAGCGATCAAGAAGGCTTCTTACCTACGTCAAATCACTCATTGCTCGAAAAATGCACAAATCAGAAAGGAAAACTGAGTTTTGCACCATAAAAACGGTACTACCTAGACTTTTTTCATTTCGTGCATCATCATGTACCTATTAGAAGAACCCGGTCGGATTTGATGAATTCTATAATACCTAGTCGAATCTAAATGCAATGAGATTGCGATAGGAATGTTTATTAATTCTTATCTAGTTAATTAATGTTTATTAATAATTACCTTCCCCCTATATTCATAGCCCTACTCTCAAATTTTGATGGTTTGCATTTCAAGATAGGTATGTAGATTTGAAAAATCGAATTTAATAAAATCGTCTATCCGCCGCTCGAAGCTTTTCTCCGAAACTAATGGATTGATTAAATTCGGCCCAACAATCATGCCCGTGATCTTGGCATTACTTTTGATCAACCCAAGACTTTGGAAATGGAAAAATGGGAAAAATCAGACCAATCGGAGCATGTACGACCAACGAACTATATCGTATCGTATCGTAACGAATATATATATATATATATATATAAGGGTTGGAAGAGTCGACACGAATGTGACTCGGAAAGTGACTTTGGCATGCAGGAGATGGCTGAACTTCTGCTGATTCGGCTTGATCTAACTAGGTTTTCTAGCAAGTGAAAAACTGTCAGTACCTGTGTGGTGCCTGACTTATCTTTAGTCAGGCACCACACCAGTTTACTAGTGATCTTCGCAGCATACAGAAATAATATGTTTCTGTACAATAATTTGCAGCGTTTTTTTCGTCTCATACCTACTTCGAGAGATCATCATCCTTCCGTCACTATCCTGCTTCCAAATAAGAAGAAAATGGTGAAAATACCAATAATCTGTACTAGATACGACCAGCTACTGGGTCGAATCCCACAGCAACCAACAATGTATTTACCTAGTAAATGTACCTTACTTAGTGTATGTACCTAGGTATTGAAACAAAAATCATGTTGATGCTTCTTATAGAGAACAAGCTGCAAAAAACGTACAAGCATCAGAAACTATGTCGTAACTGATGAAGTAAACCACGTGTACGCCTCATGAACATCATCTGGAGTGCCTCAATATCTAGGATACAATACAGGCAATTACTTTACAAGTCACATCCGGGTTCAAATGTTCTCAGCAGCGTCCTGATTTACAAACCTGCTGAGATCTGGCTTCCTACTCTACCTGGCCTCGACCAACATTCCTCATCTACTTCCAAGGAGACGGCAGGGGTTGCCAATAACCGATATTTGAGTTACTTATCTAGTGAGGCCTACGTTCTCTGATGTGAAGCGTTCTCTCTCGTATCTTAATTTCACTTGACGTATATGTTTTGAATGGATAGCAAACAAGTAACTAACCAATCCTAAAACTTGTTTAATATGTTGAAGTGTTTTTATTTCTTTTTATAGATAGTTATTTTTTGGAGAGGTATCGTTGATTGTAGATGGTACCGTTGTCGCTGTATCTCACAGTCACGCCCTGTACCTATCATTTACTCTGCTTTCCACCACGTGTGCTTGAAGGTTACACTATCATCTTTCCATGTTATTCAATAACTGGAATACACAATATTTTTTTTCGTTCAACGTAAACACTTGCAAAAAATCTAGGTAGGCAAGGTACCGACATCGATTTCTTTCTCCTACAAATAACCCAACTCGCAAAATCAAGTTGAATCATATATAACCTTGGTAAGAATTAGTAGGTGAGCAAATGAAAGAGCTATATACCAATTCCAAGATTCAAAAGAATAAACATACAGAAAATCGCTCCAATCTGTATACACTCAAACAATCATATGTAGTAAAACACATACATCATACATGTACAATATTCATCAAGGAGAGCCATAACTAAGAAGTCTAGGTCATGTGCTTTTGTCTTTTGCTTCAAGAGAGAACAAAATTAAAATAGAAAACATCTAATTAAAAAAAGTCATCAAAATCTAAGTTTAAAAAAACATCTAAAGTTTAAAATCTTGTAATCGCTTAATTAAAACCCCACAGAATTCACAACCTCGCTCAGACCAATTACGTAACCCTACTGCATAATTTGCATGGCCTCTGTTGCCATCAATGCAGATCCTCTCTATATTTGTTCTGGCAAATCGCCACAATAGTAGACTCAGCTTAATTAGTCTGTCTAGAAGCCTCATTACAACTAGAGTCTTTGACTCTTGAATTAACATCTCATCAGTTTAACTTCCATCTCTGTGTTTCCTCCTCTAACACTAGTATAACTTCTGTTAAGTTCAGAGCGCAAGGTACGGTACAATTTCCAAGGCCACCAGCAGCTCATATTGTACAGTAATTATCATGTTGTTAGATATGCATATAAAACATTGATTAAGGTCAAATCCTTTGTACGAATCACAAAAGGGTACAACAGCAACAATAATTCAAATTTTCCTTTTATAATATCTCCATAACGACGTATTATCGATGTGTAATCTTCTCTACTGGGTTTCACAGTCTCAGCGATCTTCCCATATAAACAGCCGACAAGATCACGTCAGCCCTCGTAACTTCGGTGACCCTGAGCCAGGCTAATGATCATTCTCCAAGGTCCTTGGATTTGTATATGGTTGACGCTACTAGCCAGCGGCGTTCGTTCAGTAGAAACATCGATTTATTCTCGTTCATTTCCTCAATAAGAATACGAACATTCTCAACGAACCCATCAGCAACCCGTCATATAGGAGTATTATGGTTCTTACGTCAATAATAAATTTGCAGGTAACTGTTATTCTTACTCTATAGTGGATTATTACTGTATTGTGGCTGAAAAATCCAATTCAGGATCGTCTACAGTATCGTCCCTTGTGAAAATCTGACAGTAATGTCATTCGAAAACAAAGTGGAAGCACAGAAATGGAAAACGGGTAATGCCAACCGTTTTTCGGAGCGAACTTCCCACTGCTGGGAATATTGTGGGACCCATTACGAGGATTTCGTGGGCTGCCTCAAAAGTGGGAACGACCTATTGTGAGAAAACAGTTACACGAAATGGAGAGACGCTACAACGTTGTAAAGGGATTTTTCACCTGACTCGTCCAAAGTAATATTATTACGCCGTGAAATATAGACCCTGTTGGTCGCATTCATGCTAGAAGTAATGGGCCGTACCAAGCGATAGGTACCTACAGTCCATGTCGGCAGTTTCTTAAGGTTCACCACGACTACATATATTCCAAGCAATATCTATTTGATGTTCGGCTCAGAAAACAGTTGAAGTTAACTCACAGAAATGTAGACTTTGCCATAATGAGCGTTGCCCATAAGTGCAAAAAATATACTTAAATTATTTTTAAATTGAAGAACATCTAATCCTAAGAAGTTTGACACATGCCACACACTTTTAAGATACATAAGTAGTTTTCTTTCTACTATTTTTCAATTTTTTTCATAGAAAGAAAATCTAAAGAAAAATGTATTTCATAGAATGGAATCTATTTTCATTTATAAATACATACTTAATGAATATGTGGGTAACACTCATTAATGTGAAACTAAAGGAAGGAACGACATGGTCGTCATAAGGTCTTTTTATCACGACACATCGACACCCCCTTCCTAAGTGCATGAGGAATTGCAGTAGTCGTCAAATTGAACTTGTTAATATATTAAAATCCAATAGATTAATATAAATATTCAAATAACACAAGTTGATCCGCGCATTAGGTAATGAATAGATGCTTTTGGTATTTTGTAGACATAAACCACGAAAAATTAATTATGAACGAAATTAGTACCTCACTGTTGAGGATGGAGATGAGGTGCAAACCTCAGCCACCTCCAGCGACATTAGGAACGGGTGAATTGTATTCCCACGTTGCACAGTGCTTCGAGTAACAGAAAAAGTTACTTTTTAATCCACAGTGATTTTACGGATATTACGTGCCTGGGCTTGCTTAGCACAGTGTAGACGTGAGGAAAACAACACTGGTTGAACCAGTTCAAACATGAATAAAACAAATAATAAAACAAATAATAAAACAACAATAATAAAACGAACAAATAATAAAAACTGCCACGGAAATCGTAAAAATATCACGATTTATCGCTATTACCCCCGTCATTCAATCCCTTCCATCATACAGTTTGAAACTCCTAACATATTATCCAAAGTAAACCAAATTCATAATTGGAAAAAAAAAAAAAAAATCACGAAAATCTGACGAAAACAGTTGAAACATCACGATTTATTGTTATTTCTCCCTCCATTCACCCCATTCCATGATGAAATTTTACTCTCTGATATACGGTCCAAAAAGAAGAGTTCCGTAAATCGGACGGGAATAGTTGCTGTTTCAAATACTATTACTCCCTCCACTCAACCCCTCCCACGATGAAATTTGAAATAACTGGCATATGTTCCAAAACTATATCATATTCTCAAAAACCTGTTGAGAATCGTGGCCTGAGGCAGCGTCGAGGAAATTTATCGCACGCACCAGCATCATGCTTGAGCTGTCACACATCCCCTGGATCAATTCCAATAGGTCGTCCCTCTATAGACGAAGTTATAGAGCGACGTATACGTAGCTATAGCTTCAGAGGACCGTCCTGAAAACGATGGCCAAGCCTATGAGAGGTATGTACTACAAGGTGAGGGATGTACTACAAGGGGTTGGATTCGAGTTTTAGGTATAGAAATATGGGTTATATTCGTAATCAGCGTAAAAATTCCTATAACAATCCGTAGAAACTAGAATTTTTACACTCCGACCATACACTTGCGTGCGTTGTCAGGAGTATGAAAGCCCTGCGAAATTGAGGGGACGAAACCAATATGTCTACTGCCAAAATTGGTTGGCAATGCTTTTGTAAAGGAACTTCCGACGGAAGTCCCGCATGATTGATTGAGCTGCTCAGCGAGCTCGGAGAAGGAAGTTGTAGAAAGGCGTTTGAAAAGTGAGATTCCAGGGGTTTCAAGAGCACTTGTTGTTTTCAGGGGGGAACCCGGAAAAAAAGGGTGGACGGAGGTGATGTAATGGCGGGGGTGCGATCAATGAAAAGGGGGTTGGGCATAAAGGGTGCAGCTTCGGAGGAAGATCCAGCCCTAGCTAGGGGAAGGACGAGCCCTCACCAAGTTTGCTCAATGGGGTTGGGATTCGATCCTCAACCTCTGGTTCTCTTATTTATGCCGAACAATACCTCGGGAAAAAGGGAATGGGGGGAGGCTCCATTCTCCGACACCCATTTCGCAAACACGAAATAATTGACGGGGGCAAAGCCCCTCCCCCCGGGCTTCACCTCTTCTTTGAATGGAGACCCTTTCAGAGGACAAGGCCTGAGGAAGGGATTTTGAGTGTAGAGCTATAAAACAAGTTTATACAGTCGACGTGCAAACAACCGTCCTACTGGGTCAACTCCATTAACATCCCATTAACGATGGGCCATCGAGGAAATTAAGTCAAACACGGACCATATCTCGTACAGAAATAGGCAGCAGAATCTAAAAGTAGATTTAGGGCAAACTGATGTTTCAGAGTTTCTCAAATAATATTGAATTCACCTCAGCAACAAGACAACGAACTCAATGAAACAAGGATCACCCTGACATCTACTAAAATTTAATTCTTATTAGAGCAAATGTGAAAATCAAGTTATTGTGGCAATGATTATTAAGTGATGATCGCTGGCTTCCGATCCAATCTAGTAGCAGATTTTCCTAACTTACGAATACAAATTCATAGGAACACCTCAATTAACTTATAAACTACACTAAAATAACCAGCCTGCAACATCAATATTTGCGTAAAGAAAATCTAATTTCGTGTATAATCTTTCATTTAATCTATCCTGCTGATCCAAGTTCTTGTAAGTTTTGTGATATCAACATCAACATGATAATCCTACAACACATGTGACACCTATAATAAATATTAAAGATCATATATATATATATATATATATATATATATAAAATACTAATATCCAATACAGTAAAACTACTGCCACTAGACAGCATCTCCCAGCATACAGTCGACCGGATGGTGTCATCCATCCGCAAACTATTTCTGTCTTAGCTACAAGGAGTTGGACATACCACTGGGCGGTTGTACATAGCAGTTGCTGCCCAGAGTACTCAACGCTGTCACGATTCATTCATCTCAGAAATACCATTTCATGAAACTCAGTCGGATGCAGCCAAGAATCTTAATTGGACTGTGATTGTTCGTTGGCGGGCCATGTAATAGTGGAAGTATCAGGTCGAATGTGACCCTCTTTCCCCCTCTTCCTGTACACAAGCCTACCTATCTTTCATGACTAACATCTCAACAGGTCATCAAAGCTTTGTTCAAGGTTGAAGTATCTTGATTAACTCCCGTCGGTTACCTAGGCCAACACAGCTAAAACCCAGCCGACGTCCAAGAAATGTTCAGTCTTACAAGCGGGCTGTCTTAGCACTTCATGAATATCGATCATGAAACGACAAATATCGTTCGCTATTACCATTGATCCCACTGCACATTAATTTATAGGTGACAATCTACACCTATCTCAAATTATTCTTTTTATATTTTAAATTAGAAATAAATTATAGACGTTATGAGCGTCTTTAAAACTTCACCTTTTACGAGCTAACGTGAATTTCAAGACGGAATTCGCACACAATCGATGGTAATTGAAGATGGTTTTAAGGTAATTGATATTGCAGAAATAAACTTGGGTGATTTTGACGAAATTGAGTTCAATTATTAATCTAGGTAATGGTCGAGAATTAAGGCACAGGTCCCAAACGCTTGGGAATGCGTAGGTATCACGTGCTCAACCCACCTCCGGACTACACCGCATAATTTTAACATACATTTTTGGGTATCATATGCATCGTAGTATTCCATATTTCAGTGAATGAAAATAACATACTGCTACTTGTCTATTATGTTATTCTTCCAAACTTGAGAAAAAATAAAATTTTGATAAATATATTGAGACTTCTTTAAAATTATACATTCATTAGAATAACTGACCATTTATTTTGAAGCCCTTTGGTTGGCTGAGTGTTAACACCCTGCACACAGGGCTAACAAAACAAGTTGCCACTGCTAATCAACTCAGAATTTATGGCAGTAAGCCACCTCTGAATTTTCGTAACTGAATTTCGTAAACTTAGACCCATTTCTGCGTCATTGATTAACAAGTTATTTTGCAACAACTCATGGAAGCATGTAAGGAGCGAAGATCCTGATATGGCCTCCGATATGGTGAATAGGTCCTTCATGATGTAATCTGCACAACCTAATAGATCCCCGCCATACCCCCACACTTTCTGGTTAGTTAACTGCGCGCAAATAGAACGTTACGAGCTGTCCGGTGGCATGGGGCGTCTGAACTCATAAGGCCCCTTATCAGCACAAGGCCAGTTCTTTGAAAGTCTGGGAAGATAAAGGGGGTAAGAGATAGCCGTGAATGGGGCCTTTATCGCCACGGTGAATGCATCTCGCGCGTCAGCTTGGAGACAGTATCTTTTACACTACTCAATGCCAAGGGGCAGGTGCTTGAGACCGGCAGTAACGAGTGATATGGCTCAGTTCGTTAGCACAGGGTAGATTAAGTCTAAAGAACGTGCTACAAGCGTCAAGGTCTACTCAATAAAGTAAAATAAAACCAACAAGGAACATGAAGACACAATAAGGAAAGAACTCAGGCAGGTAATCTTGGTATTTTCGTTTCTCCAACCATTCACATTTTCAACAGTATGTTATCAATTATTTTTCCTCACTGGGTATCACACTCGTAAATCTACCAACAAGAGAGACACACTACTTACATATTTTGTCTTCAAATGAGTGAGTATGCGTTTTCCCGCTAAGAGCTAAGCTAACATCCAAAATCATATCACACAAATTATATAGAAAATCCGCTCATTCCCCCAATAAATTTTCCATTTCCTTAATGGAAGAAACAGAAATCCTTGATATCTTATTTTTTCGACTACCTGCTTCATCTTGCCACCGAATACATTATTATATATTTTATATGTAGTATGTAGTATATATTATATACACCTACTAAGTTATATAACTCAGAGTGTGAGGAATGCGTCTCTCAATCCCGTGGGCGTCTTTCTCATCATAATTTAAAACATATTATTGTTGTTAACGTGCCAAATTGATTACATGTTTTATGGAATAGGGAGTAAGGGAAGGGGAATTTGACAGCGTGATGATTTTATGGAAATTCCAATGAATGGTGAACTATTTTGGTGAGATGAAAACTAAAGGAGTTACACTTCCCCAGCAACGGAGCGGTTGTGAGTGGAGACCTGGGGTATGTTACACTTTTCAGTGTGAAAATAGAGTAACAACATCCCCCCCGTAAAATACATCTAGATCAAAATACCTAACGAATTCATAATCATTTGCATCTTCATCACCAAAATTGATGAGGTAATTGTTAACAACAGGCTGAAAACTACTAAAATCCTTTTGCCAAAAAGTTGGGAAAGCTGCGGAGCTTTCTCACTTATCAAACTATACCTAGTTTCTGTGTGGATGCATTAGCTTGATTTGTGTCTCGGAAGTTGAGGATTTCACAATATTCATTTTGATCATGTGCAAGGGTACCAATCGTATTGATGTACTAAATACAGGTGGTCCATTCATAATTTTCAAACAGAACCAATGGAAACGGTAGATGTGAATCTCACGGGTTTCTCACTCCGCTGATCAATGACCTTTCATGCGTCATTGGCCCCTGATACATCTTTATCCTCGCCTGTTACAGATTACAGCCATATCAAGTTTAATCAAAATCGGACGTCGGGCATTTAAAACGATTTCAAGAGGACATATGTAATCGTACATACATACATACATATACCGGGTGGTCCTTAATGAACGTACCACCCTTTTAATTTCGTTGGTTGTGGAGAAATCAAAAAACTTGTCGAAGTAACCTCCCCTTATTTTTTTGCAAAGAATTCGAAAATTGCAGTTTGAAGCGTCGCGCATGCGCGCAAATGCGCGCTGCGCGCACCAACTTTGTTTTTTCAAATGGAACCCCCCCCATTTTTATTGCAGATTCGCATTCTACATCAAATTTCATGAACATTTTACTTCGACAACTTTTTTTTTCCACTGCGCGAAACGGGCGCCAGGAGCGTTCAAAGTTGCTAAAGTCATCAAAATTGCGCAAAACATGGATTATGGTAAACCCCAAGTGTGGCACATGACTTTACTTTGTTTTTCAGCGCTGATTCACGTGGTGCTGTCAGTATTTAGATTTAGCTCAGTTTTTTCGATTTTATAAGCTTAATCTACGTCTTTTGGTGAAATATTACAGTTTTTCCGAAGTATCAACTTTGGCAGTAGATTTATTTTCCCTCGCCCTTTCGCAACCTGGGTTTGGGACCGGCTAAGGCGGCCTTAAAAATAAATTACGTGGTGTTTTTTTATTGAACTTGATGAATCCGAAATAACAGCCGGAAACATGGTCGTTTTTTTAAGAAAAAAGTGGCTTGGTTCCTGCACCCAGAAGGATACTCTGAGAAATCATAAATGTTATGGTACCAAAAGCGTTTGAATACGATTGAATCACAAGAGGTAAACAACTCGGATTTCTCGATTCTCGGACTGCTTATCTGCTGCACTTTGTGACGAGACGTCACTAACCCCTCACGTTACTCAACGTTACTCAACACGTTACTTCAACTCCAAGTTGATCTGTACCCGTTATCATATTTATTTTGTCTTTAATCGTGAGAAGCAACTGATCCGGTTAATAGTCTCACTGTGAACGTTCTTGAGTGCGTATCATGCCGCGTTTTACCCAAAACGAACTGACCGAGATGGTGCGGTTGTACTACACGCACGACGGAAATGCTCGAAAAACTGCAGCCGCTTGTCAGCAAGTGTTTAATCGGCTGGTTCACCACCAGGCGATATTACGAACGGTTCGCCGTTTTGTTCGCACGGGCAGAGTTGACGTTCCTCGTCCACCCGGAAGACCTTCCGCTGTACGCTCCTTCAACTTTGATTTGGACGTGTTGCTGTATCAACGGGAAAATCCTCACTCTTCCGAACGTCAGACGGCTCGAGTAGTTGGTTGCAGCAAAACCACAGTTCATCGGGTCCTTCACACCTATGGCATGAGGCCATTTAGGTCTCATGTCGTTCATGGCCAGCGTGAAGGGGATAAGGAAAGGCGGCTGCTTTTCCTCGCACACATGGAGGCGCTCCGCGAACAGGTCCCACACTTGGCCACCGCTCTTTTGTGGACCGACGAGTCCACATTTACAAACAATGGACTCTTCAATCGTTGGAATTTTCGAACGTGGGCTGACGAGAATCCACGATTATCGTATTCCACCAGACACCAGGTGCGTTTCACGGTAAATGTATGGTGTGGGTTGGTCGGCAACCACCTCATTGGGCCACATTTCTTGACCGGTGGTAGCCTCAACGGGGAGAGATACCTTCAGTTTCTCCAGGAGGTTCTGCCTGAATTGTTGGAGGACGTCCCTCTCGCCACCAGGCAGGCAATGTGGTTCCAACATGATGGTTGTCCTGCCCACAACGCACGGGCTGTTACACGCCATTTGGATGCCCGATTCCGTTCTCGGTGGATTGGCAATCGGAGCCTGATTTCTTGGCCACCCCGTTCTCCGGACTTGACTCCACTAGATTATTTTTTATGGGGTTACCTGAAGAACAAGGTCTACGACGCCTCCCTCCCTCCTATCGCAAGTGCTGCCGAATTGCAACAGCGGATCATCGACGCCTGCGATTCGGTATCTCCGGCATCTACGTTCGAGGCAGTCACCACCGAATGGGAACGTCGAGCTGCCGCCTGTTTGGAGGACGACGGCGGTCCATTTGAACGACTACTGTGAACGATTTATTTTCTTAATTTTTTTTCTTTTATTCTTTTTTAAAAAAGAAGGAATTGTTTTTGTTGTATTTTAGCAGAAAAATTATCGAGGAGTGTGATTTATTTTTAAGCCCGCCTTAGCCGGTCCCAAGCCCGGGTTGCGAAAGGGCGAGGGAAAATAAATCTACTGCCAAAGTTGATAATTCGGAAAAACTGTAATATTTCACCAAAAGACGTAGATTAAGCTTATAAAATCGAAAAAACTGAGCTAAATCTAAAAACTGACAGCACCACGTGAATCAGCGCTGAAAAACAATGTAAAGTCATGTGCCACACTTGGGGTTTACCATAATCCATGTTTTACGCAATTTTGATGACTTTAGCAACTTTGAACGCTCCTGGCGCCCGTTTCGCGCAGTGGAAAAAAAAAGTTGTCGAAGTAAAATGTTCATGAAATTTGATGTAGAATGCGAATCTGCAATAAAAATGGGGGGGTTCCATTTGAAAAAACAAAGTTGGTGCGCGCAGCGCGCATTTGCGCGCATGCGCGACGCTTCAAACTGCAATTTTCGAATTCTTTGCAAAAAAATAAGGGGAGGTTACTTCGACAAGTTTTTTGATTTCTCCACAACCAACGAAATTGAAAGGGTGGTACGTTCATTAAGGACCACCCTGTATACATCAACGGACAAAGTGAACACAATAGCTCATTTCTACTTTTTTTTAAAAGAAAATGCGCTAACAAAAAGCATTGTGTAATTACTGTGGTCAGCAAACTTACCATTAGCGTTATAAGATTTTCGGTTGCAATGAACTGAAGAGATTTTGAGGATGTAATTGAGTTGATTATGTAATCCAGTTCGGTTGCGAAATCACACAAAGTACCTTCGAATGTGACCCCCTCTTCCTCTACACAATCCTACCTATCTTTCATGACTAACATCTCTAACAGGTCATCAAAGCTTTGTTTCAAGGTTGAAACATCTTGATTAAGTCCCGTCAGTACCTAGGCCAACACAGCTAAAACCCAGCCGACGTCCAAGAAATGTTCAGCCTGACAAGCAGTCTTAGCACTTCATGAATATCGATCATGAAACGACAAATATCGTTCGCTATTACCATTGATCCCACTGCACAGTAATTCATAGGTGACCATCTACACATGTTCGGTTGCGAAATCACACAAAGTACCTTCTTTACTGAGAAAACCATTGGCTCACAGACACCGTACATTTCTCGAAATCTTCAGATTTTCTACATTTGCCAGATGATCCACTAAATTGCATCATTTTCATGACAAAATAGCGATCCCAAATCATAAAACAGTAAAAACGTAAATCCTCAAAACACCTCTTCGACTTTCAAGACGACCACCAATAAATCACCTCTTCATATTTTCTTCAAAAATATACTCTAATAACAAATCATTTGTAAACCACCACAAATGCTCAGTCCTGCTCACTGATATCTGACATCAATTACTGATAAAGAGAATAGCAGAAAAAATAGACTAACACACGGATATATCTGATTCGTAGAAATATGTTATCAGCTTGAGTCTAAATCCATGTTTCTGAGGAGTTACATTAAAAGTCATTCAGACTGATTATACTACTCCTGCACACTGGGGCACTGGGAAAGAAAAACGTTACACCACCATATGCTTAAGCTCTACGTAGAAGTGATCGAGAGCAGAAAGGACCTTTTCCGTTATCGTTCAGCCAGGCCCCTCGGCCTCATCTCGTGCCGTTATCGTTCAGCCAGCTTGATAAACTATATATAACTGTATATGAACGGTAATATGAATACGATATTATAACGTTTTATTTTACTGCATTTCGTCTTGTTATCAACCCCTTGTGATGGATGTTGCATTTCCACAAGTCGAATGAAGAAGTCTACGGCCTTGAGTATACAAATTTTCTCAGCCAGGTCACCAGAGCCACGCAACGAAACGGTGACACTATTTCAAAAGTTTCTACCTGCTCACGAAAGTACCTTTTCCTTCTTAACAAGCCAACGACAGGGAGGTTCTTTCCCCTTTGAGAATCAGCGGGACCCCACCTGAAGACGATCTTCTGCGTCAAGCAAACAATAACGAAGCCCGAAAAAGCCAACTTTATGGCTAACCGCTTCAACGTTCCAAGGTGTGTTTCCGAGTAACCAAAGCTTTTATACTTCAAATAGTAGGAAGGGTTTGAAGGACAACGGGAACAACACATGGAATATAAAAGAAAGATTTGAAAAGAGCAACGACAAAGGGTTGAGGAAGGTTTGCTTTTCAAGGGGATCGATTTTTCAGCGAACGACACTCGGCAATCATCATTCAGCTAACGCTGGCGTCCATCGGATGATCGTTTTCCCAGGAGCAATTTACCTTATCTGTATTTTCCTTCCATTGTAAATGTGACCTTGGAAACGAATGACAAACTGCGAAATTCTCTAGGAAGTCAATAGTTTCAAGGACGAATGTGAAAGACAGCATTTGGTCATCCTGCAACAATGAGACGTTTCTTTATTCAATGAGACGAGGTTTATTCACTGATATAAACGAAACCAATGATCAGGTAGCGTCTCTGACTGTCTCCAGATGTATACTTGGTTTTATTTCTTTTTGTCGAAAGCTAAAATGTCCTTCGATTTCAACAGTGATAACCACAGCCTTATTCGACTTTCATTTATTATTTTCTTTCATGGATGGGTCACGTAGTTATGTTATCAACTTACCACATACTACAATTATCCCATTGAACTTAACATTCTACTTCTCTTGGACACTTCAGCAGTTTCAAAGTAAAATGCATGGTTTAAAATTGAATCATTAGGGTGGTTCAAAAAAAAAAAAAAAAAAAAAAAAAAAAAAAAAAAAAAAAAAAAGTTCTGGGATTTCTGGTCCTCATTGTGTTTTTGCTTCCTCGGTATGTCAGGATGGCCCTCCTAAATTATTAGCAAAAAAATGTTAATCCTAACCACTTTAACTGGGTCGATTTTGGCCAGTTATCGACCGCTATCGTAAACCAACTTCTGAATTGATGCCGACGTGATGATTTGAAGGACGGCTTTCAATTTTTTTGGGTCAATTTATGGGTTTTCGCATGCGCTGAACACGATGAACTTATTTATTTTACGCTCCGTCCACTATTTATCCGGTAAACTGGCAGAGAGCGCTGCTTGAAGATAAGTAAAAATCGAAAATTTCACCGAAAATGCTGTCGCCTGGTTAAGAATTGTACTAGAAACATGCTATTATGGTCGGATAATATGCTTTGGCATGTTCTAAGCATGATCCCGTTTTTTAAATTATCTCATTTTTCTGTAAAATTCCTTAGTTTCCATCGGTTTTCCGGGGTCAAATTCGTAGTTCTGAATTGTCTGAACTTTGATTTGATCGTTTGAGCTTAGGGTTAGTTAACTATTGACAGCGGTATCGGTCACGTGTAAAAGCTCGACTCAAGTAATGTCGTGAGCGTGAAACGCACATATAGGTTTTGCGAACTCCAATACAAAAATTAGAATTTTGTATGTCTCCAAAAACCCCCATATATATATTCTTACCATATATAGGTATATTACGTTCATAAACAGCTCGAAAAATGTCAAGTAATATCTACAATTGATTTTACCTATGCGCATAGTTGAAACTTTGAAGACTGTTTGAAATTCTTTTTTTTTTTATGTTTCGATATTTTATTGTGGTTAATTATTTTTTTGTATATTTTTATAATATGTTATTCTCGTTAAAATGTTATTTTCTATGCTACACGATCATGGATTCTTTCAGCTTATCGACCAAATTACAGATTGTCCCTCGAGCAAGTGAAACTGAAATTATATTACATTATTTTCAATCATATTTCATCATTTTTTATTTAACGACCAATCACAGTTCAGAAAATTCAGAACTACGAATTTGACCCCGGAAAACCGATGGAAACTAAGGAATTTTACAGAAAAATGGGAAAATTTTAGCTATTTTCTCCATTTTGCGACTATATTTGGCGAATAAGTACAATACCGGTTCAACTCCTTGCCAAATAACCAATGGCTTTGTACCGAGTATCCTGGAAAATACCAAATTTTATCGGCACAAGGTATTTCGAGACCTTAAATTATCAACGCGACATAATTTCCGGTGAAATTAGGGTGAATTTGTCTATTACCCTACCATTAATTTGAGGTTTATGGCCGATAAACGAAGCAAGCATCGGCGGGAAATTATAGTAAAAAACGGGATCGTGTTCAAAACATGCCAAAGCATAATCCGACCATAATAGCATGTTTCTAGTACAATTCTTAACCAGGCGACAGCATTTTCGGTGAAATTTTCGATTTTTACTTATCTTCTAGCAGCGCCCTCTGCCAGTTTACCGGATAACTAGTGGACGGAGCGTAAAATAAATAAGTTTATCGTGTTCAGCGCATGCGAAAACCCATAAATTGACCCAAAAAAATTGGAATCCGTCCTTCAAATCATCACGTCGGCACCAATTTAGAGGTTGGTTTACGATAGCAGTCGATAACTGGCCAAAATCGACCCAGGTAAAGTGGTTAGGATTAATATTTTTTGCTAAAAATATAGGAGGGCCATCCTGACATACCGAGGAAGCAAAAACACAATGGGGACCAGAAATCCCAGAACTTTTTTTTTTTTTTGAACCACCCTATTGAATCATACCTCTAATACATTTAAAATATTGCCGATTATTCAAGGTAGTCTTGCCATAGATGTTTGATGGATCAATAGGCACAAAGATTTTGGAGGAAGGTCTTTGAATGAACAAGTTTTGAGTGTCGAAATTTTTTATTTTTGAACCAAATATCGGATTCTGCGCGCTTGAAAAAAAAAAAAAATATATATATATATATATATATATATATATATATATATATATATATATATAATTATTTAAAAACCATGAACAGTTGGGAGAAATTACTGATGAAAGGCAATTAATTAACGTCTTAGGTAGAGGTAGTGAGTGACTAAAATAAGGGTAATAAATTTGAACTATATTGCAGAATACGCAGGTCAAAACTTTCACGTGAACTATTGTCTTTTCACAATTAAAATCAACACGTGTAAGTTATTCCAAATAGATAATTTACACATAGTTGATTCAAACATTGATTTGAGGAGATGCATCAATTCGTAATTCCACAGTGACCTCAAACGGGTGGACGCGGGGGTGATGAATGAAGACGTCATTTAGCCTTTTTCACACGTGTTTTGTTGGCCACTACCAATCATCCGGTACCCTTCATATTGCCCCAGATTGAAAAACTCTCATTGAGAACTTTCAGCTGAAGGAATGAAATAAAACAGGTAAGATTACCCATTGTCAGATATCGCAGCAAACACCCAAAACTACCCAGGAGAAAAGGTCTTCCATACCTTCTGATTGATCAAATTTAGCCCATTTTAGCTGAGCCTAGTACAGTTTCAGTATTAATGAAACTAGCTATAGATAAAGACCGGTGTGTCGTACAATTCAGTACATCCTCACTCATTTCAACAGGAAAAGGAAATGTTCATTCAGTATCAATTTAACGAGGACGTCCTGAATCAGAAGTATATGAAATAGCGGCTTTTGAGGCTAATTGCACTGTAATTACTATGCAACTCCCGCTCATTAAAGCACTGGAGCAAAAAATCTAGCTTTTCTGTTCAAAAAACAACGTTCAAACCAGAAATAAAGTTATTCAGGACGACAACACGAAAAGCTGTTTTACAGCATCACAACGGGAACATGGAGATTGGGGGAAGCCGTAAAATTCAAATCGCGGCCTTAGTGAGGTTAACAGCTTGATTCCTTGTTGAAGGAGCTTCTCAACAAGTCGTAAATGCCCTGAAAATATACGGGAAGGTTTATTTCCAATAAAACCTTAGTGATCGACCAAGAAAAAATTCCAACTTTCAAAGTACGCAGACGAGCCTACAACAGTCAACTTTCCCGATCTAGGTGGACAATTTCAAGGCAAAAGACTAGGTAGAAGACAGGAAAACGTGATCATTTTTGTATCATATTTTGAAAAACTGTTGAAATCTAGGAATTATTACAGAATGCCACAGAGACAATTTCGGAATATCTTATTTTAACAATTCTTGGACCCATCACAAAAGCTACATTTTCTTTGAAAATGTGTCCATCAAATTATTTTACAAACGATCATGAAAATAACAATTTCAGAATGCACATGCTTTAGCCATGGCTAAAGCAAGTGCATGCAATTTTAACACAATGAGTTTTAGCCTTAACGTTTTGTGTTAACGAAAATGTGTTGCGTTTTTGTGTAACGAAAATGTGTTGCCAAAATTTACTGATTATTTCCGCATACAACCGAGTCGTTGCTAGAGAAATGGTACTTCATTTTTCATCCCACATTATTCGTTGACCATTCGTTCGAAAGCTCTCGATTTATTCAACCATATTATCTTAACTAATGTAAAGTGCGTGGCCAACAAGCTGAGTTATGAGGATGGTTATATGAATAATTGTTTTACACACAGTTGATGATCATTCTCAATTATTGATATTGTGAACATGATTGCAACCGCATGTTAATTTCTGATAATTCATATTATATGAATAAATGAAAGCTTATAACGAGGGGGGGGGGGGGGCTGTAAATCATGCATTTTCCGGGTGACGGCTCAAATGAAAGCTTATGACGAGCAGGTTTCAAATATGGCGCTGGTAATAAATGAATAAAACAACTTGACATCTAGTGATAAGATACACCGCGAAATCTGAATCATTCTTATATACCTACGGGTTTACGTGAAACGCGTGAGCTAAAACACATTCTGTGTTCCAATAATTTTATTCGAAGCATGTAAATAGAGGTAACCGGGGGTCCAGGGGGCTTGCCCCCTGGCGAGGCACGGAACGCCGTTTTTTTTTTTTTTTTTTTTTTTTTTCCTCCTGTTTGATACCTTCGCATTTGAGATTTATCTCATGTAATTCAGAATCATGTTTCTTTTTCAATAAAACACAGCAACATACAAAACTGAAGTAGGAATCAGCAGAAATTCAGCCTATCCCTGAAAATGGTTGGTGTTTTTTTTTTTTTTTTTTTTTTTTTTGGTTTACTATTTTCAATAATGAGTCTTCGTAATCTACTAAGTAGAAACAAAATTTTGATCCCGTCTCCCGCAAAAATTGTCGGCTAACGTTTCAAACATAGTTTAAGGGGGGAAAATCCGTCGCTTTTGTTCCTGTCTATAAGACGCACTTTTTGGATTTTTTCGATATTTGATAGGTAGAACCTCTGGGACATTAGAAGACGATTGAAATGACATTGACTTTGAAATAAAAGAATAGCGATTATCGGATAACTGCTATTAAAGATAAAGACGTAAGTCGGAGATAGTCTGAGATTTGTCTTAGTCAGACTTTATTCGAGCCAGCCAATGCGATTGATAAACCGGCCCTTACTCAAGGATATTCACTATCAGAAATCATATCCATGAGTCAATGTTTTTCTATAAAGTGTAGAAACGGGTTTAATTGTTTCATTTGTATTTTTGAAATCATTGTTACGTATCTTGTTACGCAAACCAATAAATTTTCTAATATAAAGGTGGTGATAGGGGGGAGCAAATAATAACCACAGAGTGAATATGTTAATTTCAAAAAAGGACGATATTGTGTGTTCTCCACCCTTTGTTTGCTTGCCACGTTGTTCGTACAAAGAGTGAACTATTGATCGCACCAGCCTCAAAGTAGGCAAAACAAGTTTTTCTTCGTCCGGGGTAAACAACTCAAACCTTCGGTTAACAGACGCTGTTTAAAAAAAACAAGTGGAGGAAGGAATTGATCTTAGAATCAGCCACTTAATTCCGCGGTGTTCGTGGAACTTCAGATTCAACCAGGAGAATTGTAAATACAGTGGGTAGGTGGTAGGCACGCACTTCTACAATAGTGTATATGAAATCCAATAGACAACAGTTTGCAAAAAACCTTGTAGTATAATGTTTTACTCAATTTTTAAGGTCAGCTTATTAATTTACAAGCGAATTCGTAGTGCAGTGCACTAATCTGAAGTTTGCACATTGCAAAACATATATATGCACTATACCTTGTTCAAAACGGGATGGCAGTTCGAGTTCTCAACTATACTGAACACATCAACAAGATTACGAATGAAGCCCTCATGTATGTACAATTGTATATGACTTTTGTCATTGTATATGAATGTACCATATGCGTTGGTATCCCAGGTATTATTCTGCATGAGTTACCTCTCAACTTCTGTCTTGACCATACGAAATCTTTGTTGTTGCTACAACCTCGAATTGGTAGTTATTTTCATTCTTCATGATTAGCTGATAAGAATGAGTGTAATCCCACATCGGCCAAATTAAATGAGAGTGTGGTGGTGGAGGCTGAAGGTAGGGGGGTAGGTATATACTTTCGGAGAGTCCAATTCTTCCTATTGAACTTGAGTTTGATCTCATTTTCATGAGAAATTCAAGAACTGTTCAAAAATAATTTTATAACTCAGATAAAAAAAAAAAAAAAAAAAACAAGGAAAATGGTAGAGGAGTCTAAAATGGTGAGACAAAGGATAACCAAGAGATATTGTCTATTGACTCTTCCATGAGCCATCGGTCCTGTGAGTGTTGTAGTGAATCAGATAGCTTTCGAACTCCCATTCCGTTCTGAACAAGGTAAAATAATAATCTATTAATTTGGATAAGTACATAGAATCTATTGATTAGTATAAGTAGATAGATCATGTGGCGACTGCAAGTTATCCAAGAGTACTAGCGTTATGATTCAAATACACACAATCTCTCAAGTATTCTGCTCAATCCCATTCAAATATTCTCTCTAAGTATTTGATTTAGAAGTTATCATAGAGCCATACTGTTATGATCACACTCAACAAATTGTGATGTCAACACGACACGTTACACTTTCGTAGAGCCTGACAACGCGAACGCCAGTTGAATTCTGAGATCGTAACTAACTCCTAGCCATCGTAAAAGCATAATAAAATTAAGAGTAAATTTATGTATGAACGAAAAAACCTCAATATTAGTTTCTAATTTGTGGAAGAAAAAAAAATCTACACTTTTTTGGGACGTCAATATTTCCTACTTTCAAAATCTACGGAAAGATGACGCTTCCAAAATCTGAAATCACTCTCTTTACCAAATTAAATATATTTTTATATATTTTCAGGAAACCCATGAATTCACTGGAAAATGTTTCAAGATATTATGTATTTTCGAAAATGTGGAAGTAGGTGAAATTTAAAACAAATCAGTAGTAGTAACAGGTCGTGTTACTACTTATTATTATCTTAGTAGTAATTGAGACTCACGGAAAGCCGCAGAACGACTTCAAGACCCACCTGCAAGAAGCATAAAAAACGGTATCAATACTCATGTCCAAGTTTAAGTGACATAATAAATCCTCACAATCAACTTATAATTCAAATAAATCTTATTCAGTGATTTAAACGAACAGATGTCACCCTTTTCTAAGTGGAAACTGGCCTGTTTTCTAAGTGGCTCCGAACCCTGTCATTATTACCCAGCAGTCCAAAAGAGGCTCCATTTCAAATTTCAGCACCGTAGGATGAATAGGAAAGAAATTAGCCTCAGGGCTCACACTGCTGATCAGAGTGGCTCCATACCCTGTCATTATTACCCAACAGTCCTAAAGAGGCTCCGCTTCAAATTTTTTAGCATCGTGGGATCAATAGGAAAAAAATTGGCCTCAGGGCTCACTCTGCTGATCAGGCTCATGACTTAAGACTGACATGCGGTTACTTCCCAGTATTTAAAGAACATCTGTACCATATTTGGTCGAAATCCGTCGTTCCGCATGGATTTGTATAAAGAACATACATATAAACTTTTCACATTTATACATATAGATTATGGATCGAATTATTCTAAAACTAACCTTCTACAGTTGAAATTAGCTGCGGATTCATAATAAATGTGAAAACTTCTCAAAATATAAGTAAATCCTAATGTCAATAGTTATGAGTTACCTCCAGAGGCGTTTCATTGGAAATGTAATAATAGATTGTAGATAACAGTGACCAAGTAGAGCATGAAGCCAACTCAAGAATTTATCTAAAACTTGGTTGAAGTCGATTAAAAGATACGGCTACGACCTCCAAATCAAGTCATGTAGAAAGGATATATACGATTAATAGCAAAGTTTCCTCGAGGATCACCTAATCCGAGTTGAGAAGGTAACGCGTATTTTATAGAAAGTCTTTCCAGATCATTATCCTTAACGGTAATAAGCAAATTAACAATGAGATCATAACTCGAATGAGTAGCATTTCAACCAGATATCAGTGGTAGGTACTACGAAGTTGTATGATAGACACGCGGTTCTAGTTGCCGAAGAAAATGGTTTACCAATGATCATTATTTATTGAGAAATGAGTGAGAAATTAGTATAAAACATTATTTTTTCACTAGAGTACCATAGTACCAGTGAGAAAGGAATATCACAACACAAATGCTCGCAGATTTCCCGTTAACTTTTCAGTAATAGAAACCATGGGTACTGTTTTTAAAATCAATTTAAATCTTAGAGGAATAGAATGATCGGCTTACAGAGAAGTGGTTCGAATAATCTTGATTAACCTGGAGGCCCATCAATAAATGTACACACACTAGATAAACAGATCTAGTAATCTTGTGTCTTGAGTCAAGTGGATGATAATTCTAGGTAAAACTCCAGAAATTTAATTGTATAAATCGTCCATTAGTAATACGAATTATTTACGCAGATTGTAGAAGCACCAAATAACAAGTTCCCGAATGGGGCTAATAAGAAGAGCTGTGTGGTGTGGAAACAAGAACGATTTTTGTTTCTGTTTTCAAAATTTGATTAATTTTCGATGTTGACTTTTTTTTCGTCTAAAGATCAAAACTACTCCATACCTACCTAATTTCATGTTTCATACCGATATGACTAATTTCACTTGATAAATACACTATAGGTGAATGAAGTCTAACACCTATAAGACTTTTAGTTTTAAATTTTAGAATAACTTGACTCCGAAAATATATTTATAAGTAATATTTTAAAATAAATATTTATCGTGTAACTATGACACAAGGATGACTACCAGTCATACTTGTTAAGGAATTCATAATTATGATCGTGAAAATTAAAAAATGTAAAATAATAACTGAAATTAATAAAAATCGCTGTGGGATACACAAAATATTTTTAAAAAACGCCTAATTTCATTATTCAAAGAAGTTGAAGAGGCACAAATAAAGATACTCAACAGTGGTTTGAGGTTTGGTGTTGTTATGTCGAGCCAAATATTGAAAAGAAGAAAAAAAAAAAAATAAATAAATAAAGAGCTTTAGCCAGAGCAAATTTTACTGACACTATCTCCAAAGCTTTACGGTTAGAAAAATTGCATGAAGATGTTTGTTCCGTTTTATTCCGCATTTTTCAGAATAAAATGACGAAATAGCAGGACTAAACATGTGTGCCATAGGAGTAGTAGTGGATTTTTTTCCTGAGCTCCAGGTTTTCTCTAGGAAAATGTTGAAATATAAAAAAACGTGAAAAAAAAAAAAAAAAAAAAGTTTTTCTTGATCAAATCAAAATTATTTTTTCTTATCGCAAACATGTTCAAGGCAAAATTTTGAAGTGAATGAAAGTAGTGTATAGATCCGAAAGAATGAGCAATAACGATAGAGGTTTGGTCTTCTATAAAAGTGTTATAAAACAAGATTTCTACTTCGTGTTAGGTTAGGACTGGATTCTTCTTCCTCATTCGGAATATCTATATTGCTCAAATTTCAAAGCAATATATATATATATATATATATATATATATATATATATATATATATATATATATTGCCTTGAAATTTCATGTATATATATATCAATATCCATTAACTTGAGAGACAGAGGATTTTTAAGGTAAAATTAACGCATGCTGTCGGTCTGTTCCCCGACCAACACGCTGCCACCTATTGGCGGGACGAGGAAGATAAAACACCTCAGGTGTACATGACTGTCCATATTGCGGCACAAGTGTAGCTTGATCGTAAATTAGAGACTTCGGAATCAGGAACTGCATAATCAGTCAGTAAACCTAATAACGTGGGTAATGCGAGAATACACGCATAGCATTACAAGTGAGACAACCTGTTTCATTGACGTTTTGGTTTACGCCTAATTTGTGAGTCGTTTCTGACAATTCTACCCACAAATGCTGCGCAATTTCCATCAATATCACTGGTTATGACCTTAAACTGGGCCCTTCGTAACATATAGCCTAGTTGAATATCCGAATTGCGTATATCTCGTTTATTAAGGCACAACTGTGAGTATGACAATAGTGCAGCCCTCGGAGGAGTGCGGCGCCTTCACAGCTCCTGGGAAGTCCGCTATGTCGTTGAAGGAGCTAACTGTACCAAGACGTGGACAGGACAGCTAGAGGAGGTCACTCTCAGAAAAACCTGCAGAGATGTGATTGCTCTCCGATACACCGTTTTTACCGCGACTTCTGCTTTATTCAATTCAAAAGTTATTGTCCCAAAGACTCCCTATAAAATGTTAACCTCCAAGGGTGAACAGTAGAGAATTTAGCTCTTTCAAGTTATCAGGAAAGAGCTCTACATTTCAATCGTCTGCAATTAACTCAGAGTCTCCCTATCAAATTTCAACTTCCTAGCATGAGCAGGAGAGAATTTAGCTCACTCAGCCGATTAGGAAAGTTTTCATAATTTCAATCGTCTCTTAATGACCCCGAAAGTTTGCCTCTAAAATTTCATGTTAAGTTAAATGATTAAAATTAGGGTTTATTATGCTACAAAATCTCGGAGTTCGCAGTAGGTACAAGAAAACTCCAGAGCGGTTATCACTTCATTAATGACTTTGCGGGTAGCCTTCCTTTTTGGGAACGGTTTAGACAAACATAAATTGAGATCTTTCCAACGAGTGGTGAACCACTTCAGTCGGGTGAAAACTGACGAAGTTACATTTTCCTAGGAACGTCTCCGTTGTAAGCGGAAATCATTGGAAAAGTGACATATCGAAATAAAGTGACGCAAAAAAAAAGTGTGACAGCCTCGAAAAAATAGCTCCAGACATAAAACATATTCATTATTATTAAACTGCAAATTATTAAACAAAGGATTATTATTTCTGCATTAGATATCACTCCTACGCAGATCATTGGTTTATAATTAATAAACCTCGTATGTAATATATGATCAGAACATGGTGCATCATGCCTCCCAAAAGGGTTAACACCTTTACAGTTCCGAGACCCCGCAATTTCACGCTTCACAGTAAAAATGTGTAGAAAAAGGTCTATAGGTAAGGAAAGAATATAGGGACAGAGGCCCCTCAGCTGATCAGTGGGCCTCTGTACCTCGTAATTGTCTCTCAGAGGAGCTCCATCTAAATATCAACACCGTGAGTCGAATAGGAAAATTAGCCTCGGAGGTGTTCATCTGAGTCCCTCCATACTTTGTAATTGTAATAGTAAAGTTGTATGTAATATTTCTAGTTGATTTATTAAAACTCACAAAAATTCAACAAACCTTGCGAAAATTCGTTGTCATTTTACTGAAGATTAGTAACTCAACATTGCACCATAGTAATTCAATGGAAGCTGTTATGAGCATCATAGTCCATGGATGGATAGGAAAATGCGACCCCGAATCAGTGGAAAGAACAAAAATGTGAACCCGAATTAGCGGGAAGAAAGCATGTTCCATGTTTTTAGCATTTTAGCCGCAGGCTCAAAGCGGGAAGCAACCAGGGGGTCTAAGGGGGCCGAAGCCCCCCAGGAGGGATGAAAGGGCGGACCCCTTTCGAAGCCCAAATGGCCGAGTTTAATGTTAATTTTACCTCATTTTATAATAACAATGTGTAAGAAATAAATTGAAGTCTAGTAATCCTACGCATAGCAACCGTTGTTAATTATAAGCGAAGGTTTGCGACAAGTTTATCGGTATCGCATGTCGTTTTCTCGTTACATAATTTCGTGTCGGGTTTTAACCGGTTGGTGATCGCAAAAACACATTCTGTGTTTTTAAAAAAACAACCTTTGGTTGATGTTAGATTTTTGTGTGAGAATTAGATTTTTTACCTCCATTTCAAATTTCAGCTTGATAGAAACGAAAAAATTAGCTTCGGAGACCACAAGGCAACGGCATTACTAGATTTCTTCGACAAGAAGGTGCTCCGTAGAAATGTATTCTACGTTAATAGTAAACTAAAAATTTCAGACGCTACGCTAACGCTCGAGTTAACCCTCTTCTTTTTTCCCTCCAACGAATTATTTATCCATCACAGAAGGAGAAGGGGTGGTAGACATACCACTCCTTTGGTGATCTCACACTGAAATTAGCAAACCTTCTTAAAATGCCTCAAATTAGATTTATATGAAGTAATGTTATCTTCTCAAATTTTGGAGCAAATGAAATAACATCATTTTCTTTGAAAGAATAGCTAAAAGGTCGCTTCAATAATAATACCACAAAAACCTAACAAAATGTTAACAAGCTACATGCATGTGCGTTGGAAATTATTTAGCCACTGACTTTTAACATAAAACAAAAAATGTTTGAATAAGCGAGTGCAAAAACACCAGCAATCTCAATGAGGGAAAAGATGTCTGCAAAATCTGCGATGGGGACCTTCACCGTCGACGTTTGAGCAGAAAAACTCTTCCGTTATCTGACCCCTTCACGTCAAGTGATGATCGGAGAGGGGCATTGACGTCACGGGAGTTGAGGTAACTAGCGACTCGATCCGTCGTGTTTTCGGGAAACGCAAACTGACAAGTCATTTGCCCGACATGTGATTTGCATCAACTGATTATGAGTATAGAATGACTGTTCATTCCGGTACTCTCGCTGTTGTACATCGATGGTAGCAAATTTCCGTTCATTCAATAAACAATCGTCAGTCGATGAGGTGAACTCATGGGTAAGGGTACACCCACCCCACACACAACTGAGCACAACTGAGTGCTAATAAGTTTTGAATCCATCCCTATAGACATTATACCCAGTAATCTAGTCACTCTTTAAGTATTGTTTGATTGGTCTCGATTAGCATTTCGTGGATAGACTGGTTTTAGCAACATAACTTCAGATGGACATTCAGTGGCCTTAAAACAGTGTCGAATTGAACGGTGTATTTGAGGAGACATTTATACTTCCAAGTTGTTGAAGGAGGTTGAGGAAGCATTCACGTAGCAATGATGTTTTTTCTTCCCCCCATACCTCTAGGACCTAAAAAAGTAGATTTGCAACTATTTATACGGTTCAGAATCTTCGCTGTAAATTGATGTCAAAAGGCGCTCTGAGTCAATTTTTCCGTCTGATTCGCAGAGGCATTTCAACATTTTCAGCAAACAATGAATTGATCAGTGTCGCTGAGCCGATCCAAGGATTGGATCAAAAGCAAGATGATTGCCGACGATCCCGTGTCACAGATGTACATCTCACACACAGTTCCGTAAAACATAATTGTGTAGTCTGGCACACTGCGAACGATTTCTTGGTAGATTGGAAGAAATGTTGTTTTTGACACCCCAGTTTGGCATGGTTATACTGATCGAATAATAAACCTGTTAGGTTGCTGCCATGTCTTCGATCTGGGGATAGTGGGACAACCACCTGTGTTGCTACACTTTACACCTATACATCTACTGTACCAAATGTTACCAAGAGTCCTGGAAAGGCCGTATTATGGAGAAAACGATAAGCAATGAAGCCCTAAAAACTGAGGAATGCCGTTTAAATCGCCTCACATTCATTACCCCCAGATCGAATATTAGGTAGGTATTCTTGTGTGATTGAGCTTTGTGCGCTATACGCTATAGTTTGTAAATGGTGGTTTCATGAGTGTTGTTGGATGTCCAGATAATTTTTAGATAATCTACTAGATGCCATATCTAGGCAAAGTGGCACCATGAAGATAAGGTGCCACAAACTACTGCTAACGAGAATACAGTCTGCTAATATTGTATATTGTGCTATTCGATCTGATATTCGGGTGCAAACCTCTTTCTTTTACACCCGTTGTGAACATTATTTTTGATTAGTCGTAAATTTAAATACGTTCTGATCACAACAGCCATTAAGGCTGTTAAGGATGTTTTCATCGAACAACTTCGGTTCCTACGAAGTGTGAAAAATAAATTCGTTTTCGTAATCCTCATTTTTAATTTAATAACTGGGTGATGTGATGTAATTGTACTTTTCTAATCATTTCGTACTGTTTTATATGTCCGTTTTTACATAAATCCTACTTACTTCATAACAACCTAACGTGTACAACCGTCCTACATGCTTAATCATGTACAGCTATTTCAGGATTGCGCGGTATTTTAACAATAGGTATAAATTTTCACTATGAATGTTTAGCATGGGATGTAAATAGCATTTGGTAGAAAATTCAAATAAGTATTCTGTAGCTTATAGTTATGAAATAATTTATTCACCCAGACCGAAACTTCACAAAGGAATCTTTCATGTTTGGGTTCATCAGGAGTTCAAAGTTGTTCAATAAATAAATAAATAAATAAATAAATAAATAAATATATATATATATATATATATATATATATATATATATATATATATATATATATATATATATAACGGCAACAAATATTACGATTGATGGATGTAAGAGGACGAATGCTACATTTACTGTCATAAGTTCAAGGAAAACTTGTTGCGCTATTAAAAAAGATAATAAATTAAAGAAATTACAAAATTTTGCCCACAATGTCTAGGGGCTTTATTTTTATTTCTAACAGTACTTACCGCACGAATTAAAACAAAGTTCCAGTCATGCAGCATGACCGTAAGAGCGATTTTTCTTAAATTACAAATCCTATTCTAACATGTTAAATTGTGTTTTTGAGCAAATATTTATGAAATTTAAATACGTTTTTTTACCGTGATTTTGTCCAAAAAATTTTTATGTCCTAGTTAATAGTTGATAAATTTTTTTTTACTAATATTCTGCTACAAATTAGAAATTTAACGATTTTTTTATGTTTAGCCATGTTTAGTGATTCTTGAGCATTTTTTTCAATTTGACCGATTTAATGTACTTAAAAAGTGCTAGCCAACAAAGCTTGATTTTTTGGATGAGATTTTTATCTCAATTATATATAATAAATTATTATAATATGAAACAGCGCGAACTTCAGGAATTGTTTCATAATGCCTCAAAACGGATTTCAGTGAAGACATTTTTCAAAAATATGGATTTCAAATTTTTTTCAGCTATTGTAATATCCAGCTTCATTTTCCACGAAAATTCAATAACAATGTTCGTGGTTCAAGTCGGTCTTTACGAAACGTATGGTCCTTGCGATATCAACTTTTACTGTCAAAAAGTTAGTTCACGGGGGGGGGGGTTGTCAAGTTAGTTGATAACCAGGTTATCAAGTCGCTCTAAAGATATCTAGTCATAGAGGGAGGGGAAGGGGGTGAACTGAGCTCAACTTTACAGCGGTAAGTACGAGGAACGCAATTTATAGTTCCTTGATTCACTTTAACCCTGTAGATTAATCACAAGATACGAGCGAAACTACAGAAAACTCCATGCCTGGTAAATTAGAGGAGGCCTCTACAAAGGAACTTTTTACTGCAAGCTTTGAAGCTCTCGGAGGAAAAGTGTACACGGACACACTCTTGCACGTATACACGACAAAACACACACACTTCGAACACACTTTGCTGAACTATACCAACTATGTCTCCCTCTTTTCAGTCGTCTAGTTCTGATTAGTATTTTCCTGCTGAGTGAACTTTCCGCCGGCAATTAGTTTCTAGTTACCTCCTTTTTTTTTGAAGTTACAAACTAATTTTTTTTACAAAAAGGATCAAGAGGAGTAAAAAGAGGAAAACCTTCCACTGCATCATGACGTTATGTGCGAATTTTCGGCATGAAAGAATGATTTTGGTTTATTATTTTTAATACCGACAAGAAATTTTTTTAAATTCTTAATCTACAAGACTAACTATAGCAAAGAATATATTTAGGTGTTTTCATTCATTAATTTTCTGTCGGTAGGTGTACGTCCATGTAGATATATATGTATAATTGGATATGGTGAACCTGACCATGGACGCAGTAAGATGGCATAGCTTTGTGGAAGCCTATACTCCTCAAGGAGTTGAAGGAAATAAGTGTAAATGTATGGTGTACCACATGCTCCGTTCAATAATTACCTATAAACCAGTAATCTGCGCAGAAGACCAACGGAGATATAACGGAGATATAAATCGTTGTGTACTAATTTGCAGCGTTTTGTCCAAATAAATTCTTGATCAATTTCTGCAAACTACAAAAGTACAAATTCGAAGCATTGTTTGAATGTTCAAACATAGAATGCTCTAATGTTGGTAATAAGGTTGTTTTACTCAATTTATACACCACAAAGGATGGATTAGTTTCATTTGCGACTTTTAACACTTGAAGAACGAATTTCCACTCTACAAACATTATTGCCACTATCATTTAGCGTTCGAGAACGTTCTGAGAAATTTGCTTTCTTGCGTGACTGTCTGTAAATACTTACAGCAAGCATTAGCTTGAAGAAGTTCATCTGATTTTTATGAAACCCTCAGGGCCTAGATTGTGTGGGCTCATTAGAGTGGTTCATATTGATTTCATTGGTTTAGTATAAAACTGCCCATCCGCAAACGTCAGATACTGTTTAAATTTGTTCAATTGTCCTAACTTTCATTAAATTCTCATTCAATTTTATTAATTTTCCTGACATTAAATGTGGAAATGTTACATGGCGATGAGTAGAGCGTATTTCAATAGCCACAAGAGACGTTTACATGAAATTAACTAAATTCCTTCCAAAAAGGCAATGAGCATGCAAATAAAATGAGCCGAAAAACAGGAAATAAGGGAGAGGGAGAGTGATAAAAATAATGATGAGGGGAGGGCAACACGGAAACGAAGGTGGCGAAAACGGAACAGGGGGGAAAAAATAGGGGTAGAAGTTGGAAAGTGCGGAGGTTTGGCAACGCTGCCCCCTTTTCAATGGGAGTTGAAGATGGGACAGAGGGGTGGGTTGGGACTGAGGGGGTGGTTGGCACAGAGGGGGTTGAAAAGGCCGGGATCGATGGGGCCGGGCCGCGCTTTCCTTCACTCCGGGATTTCCCTGGCTCACCCTTCCAAACCAGCAGTCGTTCTGTCTCTTTTCAGGGGGAAGACGGGGGTGGGAGACGGAAAAGGGGATGAATCGAAGGGGTGAAAGGGGAACCGAAAGGGATGACCGCGGGGGCGGTGGAGTACAGGAAAGGGGTGGAAGAGGGCTGAAGGAGGAGTACGTACTTTCACCCAATATTTATACCCCCGCGAGGGAGGTCGAAGAAGTTATGCCAAGTTCGCCTCCCCCTAACCGTACTTTTCCCGGTAGCAATAAATGGCACACTTGCAACACTCAAAATATCCCTCCCGTTATTTTTACTTTGCCCACCAACCCTGACGATCAAAGGAAAGTTAAAAGGAACAGTTTGAAAATAAATTTCTACCCTCACTGTCCATCGAAGAAGGATCTGAGAACAATCTAGACTTGTTTACGTGTCGAATCCTGAGTACTTGCCCGTACCGAAATACTCACAGTGCTGCTTCATCGCTTATCAGAAAAGTTGCTATAGCGAATTACGAAATCGCAGTAATAGCAAGGGATGGACGGAGTTCGATAAAAAAGTATAGGTACTACATAGCTTCTTGTAAGATTTTTACTTTCAATAATGAACTCTTAAACAAGAAAAAAAAATTTGAAACTGTCTCCAAAATTTGTTTGTTTACGATTCAAGATACGTATATTTCAATGAAGTGGGGGGGGGGGGGGGTCTACTCCGTAAGCGCAAGGTTCGCGTAGCGTGGCGTTCTTCTCAGTAGCCAGTGGTAGGTGATGGGGTGGTGGGATGGTTAGAGGTGATGGGGACAACATGGTTATTTTTTATTTGCTTAATAGAATGATCTGGCCTAGATCTTTCCAAAAAGATGCTATATGATGGGTACCTGACAGGTACAGTAAAACCACTTTAAATTTGTTTGCAGGATGACGTCACGGCCCCTGCCCGCCTATGGGGAACCCTCTGGTCCCTTGACCTACTACGTCACGCGTGATCTTCCTACCCGTTTATTGGCCAAACCATACGGTATTTTGAGCTGAAAATTGCTACTGGAGGGGTTACAAAGTGCGCTGAATCCGAATCTGGGGTCAATAGTGCGAAATTCCAATAGATGAAAGTTCCTTATTAGTAGGTGAGAACGGGATCCAGGAGGTGGGGACCACACAGTTAACATGGCAAGGGGCGACAATGAGTCCTATTGTACTCAGAATCAACCTATGATTAATCTTACGTCAGCCAAACTGCGTCTGATCTCAGGACGTTGTGCGCAGCACTTTTTATCAGGAACATCAAAATTCCTGGTCTACGCACTTTGTATGCTATGTTGTGCGGTCTGTCTCTGTCTGCGATCTGTCTTGTAAAGTTTTGTAATTGAATTGGTGTAGTCAAATTTAATAGTATTTTGCTTCATAAATCCCAATACATGGATTGCCTGGTGGAAATGGCAGACATATGGTCAGAGAATGAGAGCGAACAATCGAGAAGAACCAATTGATCCCGCAGTGAAGAGACAACCCTAAAGCTTTCAGACATTTAATCCGCATTAAGCACGTAATCTACTAGGTGTGGGTCAAGGTAACCTTGAAAAGTCATCAGAGCACTTTCCTGAGATAAGGGCCGAGCCATTCAGAGGGAACCACTAAAGCAGCGAATCAAGGCTGTTTTGTAGGATAATAAAATGACTCAACTCTACGAAATATCTTGAGGTTGTTCGGCAAACGGAATACGCTGGGCCCATCAACGACTGAACACACGTTGTTAATAACAAGTAGGAAAAGTAAAGGTCCAAGATAAGATCCCTGCGGGACTCCCGAATGACTAGGAATCCTCCCATCCTTCAAGCGTACCACCGTACAGCTATCGGCCTGATAACTTGCCATCCAATCCAGCAGGCTCGCAAACACACCTAATGAGCACAACGACATCAGAACCAATCGAGCCACTTGACTCTGAGATATTGGTAATGTACTCATGAAAATAAGGAATTTGAGGAATATTCTAAATTGAGGGTTTTCATCTTCATTCCATTCCCCAAAACCCGAGGAATTAGATTATGACTCATTTTCTACGTTTGATGAAATCTCCTTCCCGGGGGGTGAATAAACTTTGGTTTTAGGATTAAATAATGCGTCGGTTTTTGCTGTGTTAGCTATTAAAATTGAAGCCATGGTATCCGAATATTTTGAGCTGTGTGGTTATAATGAGTTGATTACATAATCCTATTCTAGACTCAGCAAAATAATACAGTTACTATTATTTTTTGTTTATCGTTACAAGACAGAAAGAAACTTCTCGACGAACCCACATTCCAAAAATATATTAGTATTTTATATAAATATGTTAGTAGTAGTTATCACGATTCATCTTAGAAAATTGAGAGTAAATCAACATCTAACTTCTCAAGTTCGGGTTCAGGTTAGCACTCAAAACACTTAATTTTGCCAACAATTCCACATCTGATAGATATTTACCCTTCTCTCTCTCTCCCTCTACGCTAAATACCACTGCAGATAATGAAATTGAAATACATCGTTGGACAACAAAGATTTAAAAGATGTTTGAAGTTCCTTCTCGTTTTTTTCCCCTTGGGCTAATTCATATGATGATGGTCAAACACGAAGACAAATTCCACCCAAGTTATCAAAAACGTGAGAAAAACAAACGAGAAAATCCAGAGAATTCGTAACTTGATGTTTTCTGACAAAAAATCTTCGAAAATGAATTCTTCTACTGATGAAATCTCTTCCTTTGATATTGTTTGATGTTTAATTTACCAAGAATCGCCCTCCACATTTCGGAGTTTGCAAGAACTCTTGTCAGGCCTTTGGTAAAATTTCCTTTGAACATTTCACCTAGGGAAGTACTCTTTCTCTGCTACCATTGAATTCGTATCTGTCGTTGCTGATAGTATCGAACACTTGATTGCAAATCAAGAATAGAACTCCAACATCACAAAACGATGATTAACGACAGCAATGATGAAATTTGAATGATCCATTATCCAACAGACTAACCAGCAGTTAATGACGTGAATTGAGCTGTTGTTGCCAAGAAACCCGATGAAAATACCGGTTGTAACAATGCGGAAACAAGACAACGTGAGCTTTCAGCGGGATAGTAAAATCTTCGACATTTACGCACACTCTGACGCACAATACGTCATTATGTTTTACAGCCCCGTCGACGCCCACAGTTTTTGTAAACCTTGAAGGAAAAACCGCATTCCTTCTCTTTGAAGTATTCATTCTCCGAGACGCAGTATCCTAGCTGGGATATAAATTTAGTATCCATTGCGAAACATGGCAACCATTATTCACACGACGGTTTATATCGATATGCGATTCCAAACACCGTATTACTTTCCTAAAAAGGTCATTTCCAGATTTCATATTATTAATTTATAATTATAGAGGGAGAATGTGAAAATACCTGCTAGGAACGTATGAGATTTTTATGCCTGAGGTTATAAAATATGTAATGAAATACAACATTGTCGTACTCCTCGAGGCATCAATATTTATAAATGATATTCATGACTGAAAGTCGATAACACTATTCTGAAAAACAGGAGAACCTGTGTGTGTGTGTGTGTGTGTGATATAAAGAAACACCAGCAGTCCTTTAGTCTTTAGTCTAAGTCCCCATCAACAGCAGTTAATCAGTGAGCTGCAACGACAAGGCACCCTAATTTCCCTTTTCTACCGTACTATCCTTAATTCATGACTTTTCTGGTTCAACTACTCACCTCACTTCTCAACCTTCGGTCTTTTATTAATAATATTTACTAAATCTGCATCCTGATGAAGTTTTTCGAATATTGTTTAAATTTAAGTCCCGGGAAGCAGTGCTAGAGTTTTTTAGCAGGCGAAAACAGGTTTTTCAGCAAACAAAAATAGTACTACCCACCGTTTTTTCCCGCAAGCTCGTTGAAACTTGAGGTTTAGAAAATTGCTGTTTTTTCGATATTTACTTCCTGTAGTACGAAAGAGGAGAATCCACATAAAGTATCCATTATGAAGATATCTTCATCCAGTATGAAGATACCACATTGTATTTTTAAAACTAGAAAGCGACGTTTGATTGAATGGGAGAAATTTCATGTTGAAACGGGAGGAGGGGAGGGGGGGACTAAAGAACACCCAACAAAGGGATTCAACCCCATGAACTGTGATTTCACAGTTTATCATAAGTTAATTTTTTTCAGTTTGTAATTTCTCATTCATTTTTGATTGTTTATCAACAGTTGAAAATCGGGACATTTTGGGTGAGTCCCACTCTAGGCTTTTGCCCTACAAAATCAACTATAGCCTGAATATTGGTCTGATTGAAGCCAGCCAGGTTTAAAGGCTGTGGTTTAAACACTTTCCGAATTTTGTATCGTGAAGGCTTCAGATCAGAACCCTTCCCCTAAATACTTACATACTTGGAACATAAACCAAACATTTTGTGACATAAATTACATAATGAACTTCGCAGAAACAGTCAATGTGAGAGGACTTGAGCTGAAACTTGCTTTGTTTAAACTTCGGAAAGTATTTGAACCCGAATCGAATGAGCTGTGGGATAATTCAATCGGACCAATATTAAGGTGGCAATAAGTGATTTTGAAGGGGAAAAGTCCAGACGGAAGAGTTTAGCCATTTTCAATATCAAGAGATTTTGATGAAAGAAGCGCACTCCCAGAGCCAGCTTAGTGGGCATTAGGTCAAACGAGTCGATGTTTTTAACCTGGACTAAAAGTGATAAATTCTAACAAAGGTTTATTATTTTTGAATTACATCAGCTCTTCTTCGCAGATCACTGGTTCATAGATAGTTATCAAACAAAATCAAAGGCACTTATCTAAATATAACTAAAGAAAATTAATGAAACACTTAACGCTTCAGTAGTCCGTCTGTAGATAAACTAGGTAATACATCAGCATAATCTGCGTACAATTGTAAATCACAATCCAGGCTAACTAATAACTTTAGCACCTAACGAAAGATTTTAAAATCTGTCGGTGAAGTGTAGGTATTTGATTAAATAATCAAATACCTACGCTTCACCAGTACGTCAATATGTAATAAACGTTATAATAAACTCGATTTCTTGAAAAATGAATCCCATTGAAATTATAACAACTGATTGATCGTCGTAGTTTATACGGAAAATTGCAGGAATGTCTTACCGCAGCACTGCGCGAGGCACAACAATCGCTGACTTTTGAATTAGCGCAGTTATTATTTTTCAGCACTGACATTGGCAATCAGTTACAAAGCAACCAGTTGGACAAACAGATCAGAATGATTTGTGGAGTTTGATGGGCTAGATCCTCGCAAGTTAGCACCACAAAAATAAATTAAAAATACTAAATCAATCCTTTTACAAATTAGAATGTAGATTAGTTGGACAAATACATGAGAATAACGTGTATAGTTTAGTGGTCTGGATGCTCGCAAGTTGAGAAGAATTGTAGGTAAAAGTTGAACGGGTAAATGGTTCACGAATTTGCTACATAAGCGTAAATTGAGCCTCGCTCCGTGCTGCTGAGAGACACGCCTAGAATTTCACGAAGTTCACAAGTGTGTTTTCGTTCACACTCACGTTGACGTTCTTCCTTCCTTCCAAAGGTAATTATTCAAATCACAAATAATGGAGTTTATACTGAGTTCTCGGCATCAATTTCGATCAACAAAGGGTAGAAGAAATGAGGACCTTAAATATAACAAAATCGAGATCTTCAAACCGTTCAAAATAAGAATAGTGTTTTTCAGCTTCTTAATGATAGGTGATACAAACTAACGGATGCGGAAAGACTCTAAATCCGATTACTTTCCTATTGGTTCGTTTGCAGTATAAATATTTCTGTTTAAAAATAGTTAATCTAATCAATAAATTACGAGCTTTTCAGTTTTTGCAAGACTCTGATATATTTATATTTAACAGCTGTTATTGAAAATATTGAAGTAAAACTGTAGAAAAATAATAATTACTGGACTGGAACTTCAACATCCTCCACCCCGGCAGATGGATGTGGCGATGGGTTGTCCACTTTTGGTGAAAATAAGGGGATGAGCTTTACTACGGGTCGTCGTACTCCCTTGTACTACTCCCTTACGCCACGCCGTTCTTCTCTCATTTGGGTCCACAATCAGCACTACATCTCCAACCTCAATGGCTCCCTTGGATTGCCATTGGTTTCTTAGTAGCAGCTGTGGTAGGTATTCGACTACCCATCTCCTCCAAAAATGGTCTACCAATTGCTGAGATATTCGCCACGCTTTCTTTAAACAAACATTTTCTGGGATCGACGGTATGACTGGTTGCAACGTAGGCGCTCCAAACAAAAAACAATTAGGTGTCAATGGATCCTCATCCATAGGATCAGGAGATGTGTAAGTCAGTGGACGACTATTGATTATTCCTTCCACTTCAGCCATCACGGTTAGTAAAACTTCGTCCGTCGGTGTTCTGTCTCGTAGAATAGTCTCCAGGGCTCGTTTGACACTTCGAACTAGTCGCTCCCAGCTTCCACCCATATGAGGGGCAGCCGGCGGATTGAAAACCCATTCGATACCTTGAATCGCTAATGGGCCAACAATTGCTCGTTGGTCCCACTCTGCCATGGCAGCCTCTAGTTCACGTGCCGCTCCTCTTAGATTAGTACCGTTATCAGATCGGATGAAAGCAGGATTTCCTCTCCTTGCTGCGAACCTTCTAATCGCCATGATAGTTCCACTGGCAGTCAAATCATGTGCGATCTCCAGATGAATTGCTCTCACTGAAAGGCATGTAAATAAACACCCGTATCTTTTCTCCCGGCGTCTACCTACTTTTACCCACATTGGTCCAAAATAATCTAACCCAGTGTTAGTAAATGGCTTTACATGGTGACCCAGTCGTTCAGGTGGTAACTCTCCCATTTCAACTTCCACTGGTTTGCCTCTTTGATGCTTACAAACCACACAATCATGTATTACCTTGCGAACTGCGCTCCTACAATGTAAAATCCAATATTTTTGCCGTAACTCATTTAAAACAGTTTCCTGACCCTGATGTGCCAACATTTCGTGATTATGCGCTATAAGAAGCTTTGTAAATGGGTGAGTTGGGCTTAACAAAATTGGATTTTTAGACTCTACACATACTCCTACCGCCTTAACTGTTCTTCCTTTTACGCAAAGTAAATTATTTTTTCTGTTATAGAAAGGCGACAACCTAGTTAAAATACTTTTAGCACCAACTAAATGACCTTTTCGTAACACTCTAAGTTCCTCCGCAAAACAGTCCTCCTGTACTTTTCGACACCACAACAGATTTGCTACTTCTAGTTCAGTGGGTTTAAGCACTCCGTTCCTTGGAGTTACTTTTTTGATATTATGGATGAATCGTAATACCCATGCCGTCGCTCCCACAAGGGTCTTCCATTTGGAAAATCGAATAATATCGGGTAATACTGAAATTGTCTTTACCTCGATTACTCCAACAAACCTCCCAGATTGCCGAAGTTCTAAATTACTCCTTCCTGGCATGCTGTTGAGCATAACAGGCCAATGGTTTCCTTCCTGGTGTAAAAATTGTGGTCCAGAATACCATGATGACTTGGAGTCGGGACAACCCTTCCAGCGTGTTGCGTAGTCAGCCGGGTTCTCATCTGATGGTACCCAGTGCCACTCGGTTGATGTTGATTTTTCTCTTATCACCTGCAATCGATTGTGTATAAAGGGATTGAACGCCCTACTATTGGTAGCATTGATCCAATAAAACACTATTTGCGAGTCAGTCCATAAAAAAGTGTCAGTGATTTCTATTGTCAATTCACGTATAACAAATTCTTTTAATTTCACAGCCAAAACTGCCGCCTGGAGCTCTAATCTCGGGATTGAAATTTCCTTTAAAGGGGTTACCTTTGACCTGGCTGTAACAAAAGATACTTCTGCTCCCACTCGTAAAAACGCGACTGCTCCGAACGCCTTTTCGCTCGCGTCCCCGAAAATATGGAGTTGTACCTCCTTCCCCTGTTCAATCAACGGCAAGTAAAGACGTGGTATTGTAAGAGTTGTTGTTGAGTTCAGGTAACCTAACCATCTCTTCCAACGTTTTTGCACCTTGTCTGGAATCTTAGCATCCCACCCTAGCTTGCATTTCCACAGTTCCTGCATAAGGATACGGCCGTGGATCGTTATCGGGGTCAAAAAACCAAGCGGATCGAAAATTCCCATCACGAATCTCAACACTTCTCTTTTGGTGGGCTGTTTGGGAACAGATTTTCTTAGTTTTTCTACAACGGTGCTGAACTCGATCATATCAGTTTCAGTATTCCAATGAAGTCCAAGTACCTTAGTGATTTGTCCAATGGTACCTGTACCATCGGATTCAAAGCGTTTTCTTAACGTCACAGAATTCGTTGCCCAATTACAGATTAAAAATCCACCTTTCTCGTGAATTTCGCTTACCTCATTGACTTTTGTGATCGCTTCCTCCTCTGTTGGCATACTATCTACGTAATCGGCCATGTAGTGAAGGTTTTCTATGGCGTGGGCTGCTAGTGGGTATTTTGTTGCGTATTTCTGTGCATTCAACTTACGTATTTTTTGAGCGGAGTATGGAGAACAAATAGAACCAAACATCATAGATGTCATCACATAAACATCTGGAGGTTTTTTCCGGTCCATACCTCGCCATAAATAGCGCTGCGCATCTTGATCTGCTTTTCTGATCTTTATTTGAGAGTACATCTCCTTGACGTCAGCCGTGACTGCTACGCGATATTGCCGAAATTTGACCAACAATCCTGGTAATGACGCAAACATGTCTTCACCTTTATAAAGGAAGTCGTTCAAACAATATCCGTGTGATTTAGCTGAGGCATCGTGACACACTCGGAGTTTTTTTAGGCTTATTAGGATTCACCACACCTAGATGAGGGAGATACCATACCTTTTCACTCTCTCTCATGGCTTCTTCCACACTCAGCTTCCGAGCGTAGCCTTTGCTCACATACTCGTCCATTTTTTCATTATACCTTTTAGCTAACTCTGGGTCTCTATCTAACCTGTATTCGAGCGATTTAAGTCTTTTCATGGCCATTGACTTACTCTCAGGCAATCTTCCAACGCCTGACTTCCACAACAAACCTGTCTCCCAGCGTCCGTTGATCAGCTGCGTGGTGGTCCTGAAAATGCGATCTGCTTCCTCCTCATCGGCAGATCTAGCTTTGGATGTTGCATTATCAATCTGTTCAGCTAAAAACTGTTGCTGAACCAAATCGTGAAGTGAAATTTCCTCTTCCTTCAACTTAACGTCCTGCCAATGAAGTAGCTGCCATTTTCGAGTATTGCTTACACCTGCTACTGGAATATTACCATGCAGCACCCAACCTAGCCATGTAAAGCTGATTACTGGTCCGTTCCATGGTCCAGAAAATGATTTTCGTGTCTGTAGCAACGGCCAGTTATCCTGCCCGATCAGCAATACTGGTCGAGCGTTTTCCAAAGACTCAACATTACCTTTCAAAACGTGTGGCCATCGTTTTCCAAGCTCGTCCACACACAACGTGCGACAAGGCAAATTAAAATCCTGAATAGTTCTGGCCTTGAATATCTGGAAGCATTTAGCTCCTTCATAACTACCTGAAATTGAAAAATTTACCTCTTCAGAGTCCTTCTCAACGCGGTCTACATCACCCGTCCAGGATATGGTGAAAGATTTTTTAGGCCCACTCAAACCTATCTCCTTGGCTGCCGCTGCGTCAATTATAGTTACTGTAGATCCATCGTCCAGTAGAGCATAGGTATTCAAAGTGCCAGAAGGACCTTGTATTTTTACAGGTACTATTTTCAAGAATGAACCCCACTCACCTTCGTTTATAGGAGGATTCACACAATCCTGAAGCTGTGATTGGACCGTATTCACTTCTGTCTGCACAAGGTTAAGATTTGCGTCTGACTTGGTCTCTGACTTACCTTTCTGTGGCTCTCCTGAGCGATGTAACGTTGAATGATGGCTACCTTGACATATTTTACATACAGAATTGGAATTGCAACGTGGTGAGGCATGATTCGACTTCAAACATTTGAAGCAAAGCCTTCTTTTGACTGCCCAGTTCCACCTTACCTTGACCGGATCCGCGAGCCATTTTTCGCAGTTTTGTAGCTCATGAGGGGATTTAGTACAATATTTACATGACCTGGAGGTAGAGGTAGGGTTACTTCTAGAATTTAAATGACTAAATTTATTCTCGACAGTTTCTGATTGGAATTCCGCGGACTCTGCTATAACGCAAAATGCGTCTGCTTTCAACTCGAGCCAATCAGTAAATTCTCTAATATTAGGCATGTAATATTGATTTCGGCTACCAGCCACATATTCACCCCACTGCAGACGTATTGAAGGTGGTATCTTACCAACTAAATTTTTCAAAAGCGTAGGTTCTACTAGATAGGGTTCGCACCCCAAAATATCGATTGATACGACATAGTTTTGAAGTTCAGATGACAACTTTATTATAGCCTTATAATCTCCTTCCTCAATCTTGGGAAGGTTCGCTAACCTCTCTCTTATGGATCCGATGACTTGATCTGGTCTACCAAATCGTCGTTCAAGGATGTCGAGAATCTTGGGGACACTTTCTGGAAGTGCAAGAAGCCCAAAAACTGACTCTTTTGCCTCCCCACTCAAGCACTTTTGGAGCCTACCTAAATTTTCATCTATCGTGAATCCACATATTTCAGTTGTTCTCTTAAAATGACTGATAAAGTTAGCCCAATCCCTTGGATTACCGTTAAAACTAGGTAATTCGCTAGCTTTAGATTGTCTGGCTAAAAAGCTATTCACATCTACTTTATCGATAGAGTTAGGTATACATTGGCGCTCACTTACTCCATGCTGTCCTGGCGTGGAAGGGTGTATTTGTAGTACCTGAGGTGATATATTAGGAATTTGGGGTCTCATGACGGCTTCTGGCTCCACATTTGGTGTTCTTCTCGGCGTCTTGGACGTAGTGGGAGACCTGGAGATTGAATGGCCAGACCTAGAAGATTGAGACGATCTGGAACCACGACTCTGCGCTCGATCCCTCTTCATTTCCTGAACATCTTCGTCAATAACTTGAATTCGATCGGCAATTCCACGTACCACTTCCATCAACGACTTCAGTGTTTGAGAGTTCTCGTCATCTTGATGGCTGCGTTGGTTAGGGTCAATCGCTGATGATTCATCTATTGGCCTTGCATCACCACTACCTTCATTGGGTTTGACTTTTTGGCTCCTTAACTTCATTCTTCTTCCAACTTTTCAATGTCACGAATTCCTTGCTCGAAGGACCACAATGATACAAACTAACGGATGCGGAAAGACTCTAAATCCGATTACTTTCCTATTGGTTCGTTTGCAGTATAAATATTTCTGTTTAAAAATAATTAATCTAATCAATAAATTACGAGCTTTTCAGTTTTTGCAAGACTCTGATATATTTATATTTAACAGCTGTTATTGAAAATATTGAAGTAAAACTGTAGAAAAATAATAATTACTGGACTGGAACTTCAACAATAGGTATAACTTCAATGAATCTAAACCAGGGTTGCTGTACGTTCATCGGTTCGCTCATCTATAGGGCTAGAACTTTGGCAAGAAAAGAGAACGTCGACTTGAGTGTGAATTAAACCCGGCGTGAACATCTTAAAAGTCAAATATAATAAACGTCTTCGCCATTACGTTAAACAACGTTGGGTCGGACCAGCACAATTCAAATGAAATGCTCAGTTCACGAAATCAAGTTCATTAAAACTTTTGTTACCTATAGATGAACTAGTTAGGTGTTTCATTTTATCTCATTAATTTTCAGTTGGTACCAACATCAATTTCAATAAACTTGAATTTATTTATTTAGTTTAAACTTAATAAACTTAAATCCTGATGAACTATTGTAGCTAGATATCAGCTATCAGAGAGACTAGCTTTAATTCCATGAATTTCCTCTTGGTACGTGCTTCGACGTCACGGTTTTTTTTTTTTTTTTTTTTTTTTTTTGTAATGTACCGTAGACATGTATAAACAATCAAAAAATTAGCTAGGCCAGTAATATTCGAGGTAGGGCTATCTAATATTGAAATAATAAATATTCGTGTGTAATTACGTAATAATTCTCTGAATGGCTGTTCGACGCTGCCATTTTTTGGGAGTTGGGAATTATGTGATCTGTAGCGATTCACTAAGTACCATCGAGGCCATTAGAGACTCATATTCTGATGATCCCCAAATACAAAGCCTACGTGTATCGCTACACCAAGCCACAACCAGTGTTGGGCAAAAATTAGCTATAGCTAACAGCTACAGCTAAATTAGCTATGATGTTGCTAAATATTTAGTTGTTAGCTCCACCTAAAACTAAATATTTAGCTATTAGCTATTGAGGAATAGCTAAAATTTCTAGATAGATTAGCTATTAGTCGAAACGTATAGCTAACAGATTTAGCTGCGGTGATTCAGCTGTCATGAGCAGCTAAAAGATAATAGCTATAGCTGTGGCTGACAACTAATAGCTAAAAGCTAACTTTTTATGAAAAACTGTATTTCCACACAGCTAGTATAGCTAAGCTAACCTTTTCAGTTTTAGCTAGCAACAGCATTAGCTGTGGAACATTTTCTCGAATGAATGAACTACTGCTACTTCAAATAAGGCGGAGGGCGATATCTTTTCCTTTTTTTCTGGCTGAAAAAACAAGGTGTAGGTGTAGCGTGTAGGTGGGTAGCTGGGGCTACTGCTATTAGTAAAGCGTCCTCGGAGTCCATGTACTATAATATATAGTAAATACCGAACATACTGCTCAGTCAACAGTCATCAACACTACGACTTTTATAGTTCTAATAAAGCATAAGGTAACTTAATTATTTTTCTCATCAATAAATTTATTTTCATGTTTCTACCTTCTTGCTTCGTCATTTTTCTTGCCTTTTTTCTTTATTTTTTGAAGAACTTTCAAATAAATAAATCAAAAAAATGAGTACCACTAGGTAAACTAAACTATTTTAAAATTCACTGAATATACGGAAATAAAAGTATTCAGTCATGCAGCATGGCTCTAAAAGCGAATTTTCAAAAAAAAAAGTCGTAAATAATGTCGAAACCCAGTGACTTTTGTATGGAAGAAATAATCTCTGTGAAAATTCGTTAATTGTCATTTTTCGACCTTTTTAAACCAAAAAATCGCATTTTTTAACCTTTGAAATGGTTTTTGAGATGTGGGACTGGTTGCAATCGACTCAGCGTAAAAAAATACAATTACCGAAATTTTCGGCGTTGGCACGGTATTTTTATCTTTTTTTTTTTACGGCAGTTATCGCCTGGAAGGACGGGATATATGTAAATATATAGGTAATTATATACATACGATCAAAGCGTTAAAACTTAGGCTTATGAGCTAAAACTGAAAAGGTTAGCTTAGCTATACTAGCTGTGTGGAAATACAGTTTTTCATAAAAAGTTAGCTTTTAGCTATTAGTTGTCAGCCACAGCTATAGCTATTATCTTTTAGCTGCTCATGACAGCTGAATCACCGCAGCTAAATCTGTTAGCTATACGTTTCGACTAATAGCTAATCTACCTGGAAATTTTAGCTATTCCTCAATAGCCAATAGCTAAAATTATCTTTTAGCTATTAAAAAATTGTGATAGCTAATTTATCTATTATTCGAAAAATTAACTAGCTAATAAATTAGTTAGCTAATGCCCAACTCTGGCCACAACATTGGGCACAACCATAACTTTTATGTGGGTGCCGAGCCATGCGGGTATTCATGGCAGTGAGTATGCAGATGCCCTTGCAAGGAGAGTTATTGGTGATAACTCCATCGATATGTTGCCTATACGCATTGAGGATCAAATCTCCTACATGCAACATAAAGCCAATTCCATCTGGCATGAGCAATGGCAGGGTGAGGTCACTGGTCTGCGTGGTGTCCTTCAGGACTTGTGCCCGGTGGGCCCTTTCGTAACCCAACTTCCAAGGAGGGACCGAATAGTGGTCAACCGGGTTGCCACTGGCCATACCCGTCTTACTCACAGACACCTGCTTAGTGCAGAAGCTCGAGATGTTGTGTGTGGGATGTGTGAGGGTGATCTGTCCATCCGCCTTTTTCTGGAGGACTGCACAGCCGTTGTGGACCTCCAAAAGTCCAGCATCAGCCCGCTCAGTGGGTTATTCCGGAACAGACAAGGCCCGATCCCTGTTGTTGTATCTGAGTGCCGCTGAGGTCTACTACGAACTGTGATATCTGATCTGTGATATATTTATATAGTCATAGTTTTATTTCACATTTTGCTGATTGTATATACTCGTAGTAGCATTTATACAGTTATTTTATATAAGCCTATTTTACATCTAGTCTTAGTTGTATTATTTCATTTTTTTTTTTTTTAATCCACTGTAATATTGTAATAATACATTTAAAAAAAACCATTCTCCCCATAAAATGTACAAAGAATCATGTCAATTTTAATTTTGTAACTTTATAATATGAAAATTTTAACCAGCTCAAATTATTTTCAAAAGGAAATTACATCTATAATTGCCTTACATTTACATTTTTGTCGTCGGTTTATTTTACGGACTAGTACTAGCACTAGATGACTATTAACAAATATACGATTTGATTGATATGAACTGGGCCTAATTTGCCGTGAAGCAGGAGTATTTACTGAGACAGAATCCAACAACGGATGAAGGAACAGAGAATTTTCATGACTGCGTTGAGGAGAACATGGGACGGAGGTGAGGGAACCAACAATTATAGAAAGTTCACCTTTAGACGGGAAGGTTTTATTTTTGGGACTGGTGACCCTTGGCATCAGCCTCCCTGCCGCTCATCTCAACGGGCCTAAATCACCTCTGTAACCTCTTCGAACTTTGGATGAGAACAAGTGGATGTCCCACTCTTGTGAGGGAAATTGGGAAATTATTCCATTATCATTTGCGGGAATTTTTTTTGTCATGAAATTGGTTGTTAAACATTTCTTTTGTACTCGAAGTGCACGAATTTCAAAAAAGTAACATAATTCGATGATCTATGAAAATTCGCTCATACGATCATGCTGCATGACTGGAACTTTTTTTTAGGGCGATGTTTCAAGATTTTTTGGAGAATTTGAGCACTCTGTTTTCCGAGAGGAAAAACTGCCTAGGAAAATATGCCGTATCCCATATCGTGGGAGATATGACGAGGTTTCTTTCGGGGTATTTGATTTTGAGGTTAAATAACAGATTGTTTGTCTCGATTCAAAGGAGAGCTAACTTTTGCACTGAAACACCCTCTTCATGGTCCCTTTTTACTGATTTCAGAATGCCTAAAATTCAGGAATCATTTCAGAATGGTTCAGGATCCCATCCATAGAGAAGTGTCCATGAAGAAATTGATCAACATTTGTATTCTCCTAAGTTTGAAGACATTGCAATGGCTTCATTTTCTCGGAAAATGTACCTCCATGAAAAAATTGATCAAAAATTGTATTCTCCTAAGTTTGAAGACATTGTAATGAAACGTACGTGGGTAGCCACCACATTACAATTTTTCAATCGAGGTACAAGCGTGGGGTTTTCACCAAGTCGCTAAAGTACGTAATGCAACTGATTCGTGCCTCTCGTTCGAAGGGGGATTAAATTATTATCGAGAGGACATTATATAGAAGGCATTGAAAAAAGCCCCTGTGAAAAGAGAGAGGGGGCCAGGTGTCCGTTCTAGCAGGCGGCCTACGCCCCATTCCATCGATCAGGGAGCTCCGAGGGTGGCCCCCTTCTACGGATTTCAGTCCAGCTGTTTTGAAAAAACGTCAAATTGATGTTGGATGAAAAGCTGATTGAATTGTTTTGTGATTGGAGAGTGTGTGGGTGTGGAGTAGGTACTGCTGATGGAAAAATTTAGAGAAGGCCCGAATGGAACATTGACATAAAAGGCTCGTTTGCAGTATCCTTTTCGGCTTGCAAGACACTTTTTAACAGCCTATGGATCTTTTGACTGGCTATTCGCAAGATTATTGCTGGATGGTTGAAAGATGTTTGACGTTTGGCGTCGCGCCCACACGTAGAAACGAACCGTCAAGCTACGTGTGCCTTCAGTATCGTTCAGTATTCGGGTCGTTTTTGTTTTCAAGTATGAATATTGACCATCTAAATTACCTATATTGCCTGATGAGGTTTCAAGTAGCAAAAAAATTTGCTAAACTGATAAATAGATTTATAATAATGTATAATACCCAGTTCTTCATTTTACAGTACGGTAATGAGCGCCATACACGGTACGAATCACAGAACGCTGGGGTCTTTTCTATTATATGCGACCGCAAAGCTCGAACAAGCAGGAACTTGCTTGACTCCTAATTGTGTGAGATTCTTTGGTGAAAACCTCATCAAGGAACTCTCATCATGTTCTAACAAATTATTGAAGATATTAAAGTATTTTGGCAACCAGAAGTGTACCTACATTTCATTACAAGTTCATATGTAATATGTTTTTGTTAGTACCTAATTGTTATCTTTTTCTTGTAAATTGTACTTCTGTATTTTGTGAAATACAGTGTATTTCTGTATTTTGTGAAAAATGAGTAAAACCATTCATATTACGGATAATTTCATCAATTGAGGTAAGACAAACTATTTTAATATCGTTGTTTCTATAGAATATTGTTCGAGCTTTGCGGTCGTATAATAGAAAAGACCCGAACGCTGATTCAGCTCTGCGATTCATGGTAAAATTACCCCCACTACCCATTTTGCTTTGATGCTTCCATACACGATCAAATTTACCTGTCTAACTTCATGTTTGTGAGCAAATTTTCTGACACCGACAGAACACATTCAAATATGCTGTCAAACCTTCAAGCATGACCCCACTCACGGTCAAATTTTTTTGACAGCTGGTTTGCCATGTTCGCCAGCATGCTTGATCGTGTGTGGGGCCCTTCATGTGAGACGTGAAAATGGTTGAAGGGGACTGCGAAAAGACCTCCGTGGATACTATACAGTTAGGAATCTACTCAAATGACCACGAAACGAGTCAGTAACAATAATAACTCAGTCATTGTTTGTTATTGATGATGACCTAACCGTCGAAATCGATCTAACATTGTAACTCTTTATTTTCGTCAAATTAGACAACGTTCTTCTCAAACATCAGTTTTTTAATCATTTTAGCAAGAGACTTTAAAATAGATTTCATGAACTTTTTGGGTAGAGCCAATGAACCAAGAGGATAGAAGGATAGAAGAGCGACGACGATAATTTATTTAAAAGATTTTTTCTTTTCTGAACCATCATTTCAATCGTCCCAATGTCCCAGAGAGTCTCACCATCAAATCTCATTTCCTAGGATGAACAGGAGACAATTTGGCTCTATCAGCTGATAAGGAATGAACCTGTCATTCAGATCGTCTCTTAATATCCCAGGGAGTATCTCTATCAATTTCAACTTCCTAGGATGAACAGGAGACAATTTAGCTCACTCAGCTGATTAGGAATGAACCTATCATTTAAATCGTCTCTTAATGTCCAAGGAAGTCTCTCTATCATATTTATAACAGCATTAATTTAAACTAAAACTAAGACTAAACTACTGCTCACAAGTACCTACTTTTCAATAGTATACCTAATGTGTAGTGCCTTCTTTTCACATTATTAGTTCATTATGGTTACTTAGCAATATTAGTTTATAACTTAGCGTGATAAATCAGCTTTCCTTGATACGACGATGGCTTAGGGATCATGAGATGTTGAGATAAAATGAGAGCATTCCAAAAGGTGGCGAACGATTTTCCTGCTATGAAAACTAAGGGAGTTACACTTCGCTAGCTAGTAACGCATTGGTTGCACGTGAAAATTAATAGAAAATCCCCCCCCGAGAAATATGTGTTTCTCAAGTTAAAGTATCAATTAAATTAGCTCAGTCAGCTGATCAGAAAGGACCAAATAATTTCAATCTTCTCTTAGTGTACCAGAGGACCCATATCTAATTGCAACTTTCTAGGATGAACAAGAGAGAATTTAGATTACTCAGCTAATTGGGAATGAGCCAATCATTTCAATCGACTTCTAATGTTCCAGGGAGTCTCCCTATCAAATTTCAACTTCCTAGTGGTAACAGGAGAGAATTTAGCTCACTCAGCTGATTGCGAGAGAGCCAGTAATTTCACATTTATTCATTACTAGCCGCTCCGGCTCGCTACGCTCGCCTCCACGTCCAGCCGGGGGGCAAGCCCCCCGGACCCCCCATTCAATTGCTCGCTTCGCTCGCAAAGTGTGGCATGTAGAGAATATTGCTCGCTTCGCTCGCAAAGTGTGGCATGTAGGGAATGTTGCTCGCTTCGCTCGCAAACGATAGATCCCTAAGGGTAGGTTTAACTTCTGTAAGGGATGCTGCTCGCTTCGCTCGCTTGAGGAAGTTATACTGCCCACCCAACTTGGCAGACGTTTTTTTCTGTTGGAAATTCTTACAAACAAATTAAATCTTATGAAACTACGTGGAACCACAAAAAGTTTATTCGGGGATGTTGCTCGCTTCGCTCGCAAGGTATTGCTGTATATTTGTAGGAAAAAATCCGAATTTATTCTGTTGACATGGCTCTCGCTTCGCTCGCAAGGTATACCTGTATACCCTTCAAGACGTAAGTGCGTGTACCTGCTCGCAACCCGTTCCCGTCAGGTGCAAGCCCCGCCTCATCGAACCCCTGACTTCGTAGAGCCTTCTCGCGTCCGGGGCAAAATTAATTTCTGCTATTAATCGTTTCGCCTCGCTTCTGCTCGCAATTTGACCGAGTTCTCGCCACTTTTTTCGATATCCGATTTCAGACGCTCGCCTCCACGTCCAGCCGGGGGGCAAGCCCCCCGGACCCCCCATTAAGTTGCTCGCTTCGCTCGCAACGTGTGGCATGTAGGGAATATTGCTCGCTTCGCTCGCAAAGTCTGGCATGTAGGATATGTTTCTCGCTTCGCTCGCAAAGTCTGGCATGTAAAAATGTTGCTCGCTTCGCTCGCAAAGTATGGCATTTAGGGGATGTTGCTCGGTTCGCTCGCAAACGGTAGATCTCTAAGGGTAGGTTTAACTTCTGTAGAGGATGCTGCTCGCTTCGCTCGCTTGAAGAAGTTATACTGCCCACCCAACTTGGCAGACGTTTTTTTCAGTTGGGAATTATTACAAACAAATTAAATCTTATAAAACTACGTGGAACCACGAAAATTTTATTCGGGGATGTTGCTCGCTTCGCTCGCAAGGTAGGTATTGCGTAGAAGTCGAGTCCCTTCTGCTAAGCAACGTTGTGCAACGGGCGGCTCGGCTCGATCAAAAACGTCATATTAAACGCTTCCCTCGCATTTCCGCTCGCAATTTGACCTACTTTCCGTCACTTTTTTCGATATCCGACTTCGGATTCAGATTCGGCGGGATCAAAGCTGTATTTCGCCCGCGAAAACCGTTCCGAAAAACGTACCTTTATGGGGTATATTTTAATTTAAAAAAACCAAGTTTTTCGGCGGACTTTTCGAGAAAACGGGTCCGTACTCTCGCATTTTTTTGACGCATTTCCCGATACTTTTTTCGCGATCCGATTGCGCCGTCGTCTTTCTCGTTCAAAAACCTACAAAACCGGTATTTTTCCAGAATTTTCAACGCCCGTTTAGAGGGGTAGGGGAAGCGGGGAAGTCCAAAAAGCGCACATTAATTCTTACTTCGACCCTCCTCCCGCCCTACGGCCCATGGTTCGGGTGGGATTAGAAAATTTTAAATTCGCTCGCTCCCCCTTTCGGAAAATCCCAAGAAGATCCCCCCACTCGTAGACTCCCCCCACTCAGCCGTTTGGCCGTGCATAGACACGACAAACAAACAGACAAACGGAGTTTCATTCTTATTAATAGTATAGATATAGATGGTTACTTAGCAATATTATTTATAACTTAGCGTAATAAATAGGCTTTCCTTGACACTACAATGGCTTAGGGATCATGAGATGTTGTGATAAAATGAGAGCATTCCAAAAGGTGGCGAACGATTTTCCTGCTATGAAAACTAAGGGAGTTACACTTCGCTAGTAACGCATTGGTTGTACGTGAAAATCAATAGAGATTTCGTAACATCAACTTTTGCATGTCGCAAATTTTTGGTTCCCCACAGCTAAGACATATCCATGTCAAAAATTTGGAACCATTTCAATGGCTTCATTTTTTACGAAAATTCGCTAGAACATCAAACAGAAATAACAAAGACAAAATGAAGGTTTACATATTTTTATAGCAATTTCGTTTGTCCGATGATTATGTACAGCTGATTACATGATCATATACCACTTTTTACTAATTTCCTAGGGTTTGAACTAAATTATGCCACGAGTTCATGTGGTAATGAGACAAAAAAATATATATCAGGAGTTAGATACTGTTTTCATTAACTGTTTTTAACGCTATTTCCTCGCCGCCTATTTCCCTATGAACTGCTGTTAGTCTATCGGTGCGAGGCTTCACTCAATTTTCTTTACTTATGTTGACACTAGTAACAAGTAAACAGGAAGAATCTAAGAAGAGAGAAATTATGTTACTAGTAATTTAGTGTTGGAAATGTTATTAATGCACATGTAGAATGGAAAGTGTAATGTACACTTGTAATGTAATGTGCACTTGTAATGTAGTGCACTTGTGTAACTTGTAATGTAGTGTAATGTAGTAATGTAGTGTAATGTACACTTGTAATGTAATGTAATGTATGTGCAGTGTAATGTACTAGTAATTTAGTGTTGGAAATGTTATTAATGTATATGTAGAATGGAAAGAAGTATGAAACTGCAAACGATATCACTACGAGCACGTGTCAGGGCGGGGGGGAGGCGTTGTTCTAAATCCGCAATAGATATTCCACGTTGATTGTCAACTAGTATACTTTAGACACCACTTAGTATACCCATAGCTCAGATAATCGTGTACCTACATTAAATATTCAAGACACGAACTTCAATTTTGAGCTCAGGCCGTATCTATCGCGACCGATTAGTTTTACAAATCGCCTAAACTTAAACTCTACCGAATAGCCTGACAATCTCCCGAATCCGATGGCCTTCTGCTTCCTCAAAGAAAAAAAAATCACCTTGACATTCCACGAGGTGGGCGCGCTGGCGCAAAAATTATTGGAGCCTCTCGAAGCTCCGGAGCCTAGGGGGGAGGCCCGGGCCAACGAAATTCGTTTGTCCTTGGCATCAAGAACACGTTATTCTGGGGGTCTTGAAGAGTTTAGTTCCTTTTTCACACCTTCTAAATGCTTAATCATGAGCGCTTCCCTCAACCAGGATATGTGGACCTGCATCAGGCGTGAAATCCAAGATCACGTCGGCCGATTTTAAAGATGGCACTAATCATTCCAATCAGTATGGAGCTAACACTGCTAGAGTTAAAAAAAACTCCTGTTCATTATTTTTTGTTGTTGTATACTGCAGTACTAAGAATAAATAGATCCCGTATCTGACCAAACCCTACTTTTGGGAAAATGAGTCTCTAGGTTTTGAGTCGAAATTCCCTGATATTAGCTCTATTTTACGTTGTCTCTAGCTCCAAAAATACTAATCCCTGAGTAAATTTCTCACTGAATCGTGTGGTGTGGCTGAAAAAACATTATTCGGGTCAGAAAATTGCAAAAAAAGGTGTGGAACATATTTACTAGACGACTTCCTCGTATCCAGCGCACACATACGAGAATTTTTATCTCAATCGAAAGGCAAGTTATCGTCTGAAAGGCACACCCACCAAAAATAGTTAGATTTATAAATGTTGGCAGGATTTTAATTAAAACAAAATTACCAACGATCAACTTAGGACATTAAAAAAAATTTTGCACAAAATTATGCTGAAAAACGAACTTGAATTTCATCAATATTTGCTACAAAATCTATAAAAACTGCAAACAAAATCTAAAAATCCGAAATATTTTTTGAATTGCCTAATTTTATTTAGTATTGAGTTTTTTTTGTCATAAAATTGGTTTTTAACTATTTCTTTCTACTGAAATTGCTTAATCAGCGTGCATGCTGAAGTCAATTTGAAATGCACAGTTGTGTTGACGATTCTCCCCCCGAGTCTTATCTCTAGGTGAGAAAATATTGATTTCACTTTCGAGAGACACATGTTTTCCCTCTAAAATCAAAATTAACTCTCGCATTTTACGTTTTGATTTTAGACCATTCTAAACAACTTTGGTTTCGTGCCTGTCTGTCTGTGTGTCCGTATTCTTTACAACACGCATAAGTTCTACAGTTTCAATCTGATTTTAATGTCATTAGGAAATGTGCGTGCTGGGCTGTTGATGATCCCCTATCCCTATCAGTTCCATTGCTCAGTAATCAACACTTCACTCTGCCCATACGCAAACCTAAATTCCATCAAGCATTATTTTCTCAAGTTCTAGTAATTTGATCTCGCTCGAATTGGAGGGTTGTTAGGAAAGACCAATTAGATGCATATGCATGGGCGAACCTAATTATTTATAGAGCATCATTTAGTCATTGGCTAATCGACCTATTTTGGTAAAATCCCAAAGGAAAATGCTGCAACTTATTACACAAAAGTTTATTATTTATGTATTAGACAGCCCTTCTACGTAGATCTCTGGTCCATAATTATTAAACGCCGCTTATAGTATATTTTTAGTATCGGAACTCGGAACTTCGGACCTCACAAATGGGTTCAATCCATCACAGCAGCGGAATCTCACCATTTTACGCTTTTTAATATAGGGAGTTGATAAACAAAACAATTTATTATCAAGTCATCTTCCCAACACATAAAAGTGTTACCTATACTGTAATTCTACCTATCATCTAATTGGTCAAATTTCAAAAAATGTGCTGACAAAACCACTGAAAATGGCTAAGAATTGTTAAATTGATATTTTTTAGCATAAGATTGGTCAAATAAAGTTTATCAACTATGAAATAGAACATTCAAAAATTTATGTACGAAATTATGCTAAAAACTTGAACTTCATTATATTTTGTTTTAAAAAATCTATAAAATTGCAAAAAATAGCCTAGAATCCAAAATCTCTTTTTGAATAGAAGAGTATCATTCAGAATACTTTTTTTTCCATAAAATTAATAGCTAACATTTTCTTTTCACTCATAAATCTCCAATTTCTATACAACTTGAAATATACAAAAAAAAGACACTTTTTCACCTATTTTTGGCTCATAGCACCCATGAGAGTGGAGCGATCGAGCTGGCGAGAAGTTAGGACCAACTAGACCCCAAGTGGAGTCTATGTGCGAAAGAACAGATTTTTTAAGTCAATTCTAAGGCCTTTTATGGTCCGGACGGCGGCGAACGGCGGACGGACATTTCAAATTTGGATTCTACGCACCTTGAAACGTAAAGTGACAAAGTTTGAGGGGGGGGTTATAAAACTTTTTTGCTATACGATCACATAGGCTTATTATTGGAAATAATAAACCAAAATCCATAGAATCTTTCAAGATTATTTGAAACATTTTAATGATGTACATTCATGTCATGGACACGTATATTTATTTATTTTATTGATTTTTTTTTTTTTATTTTTTTTTACGATTCATAAAACTGTGTTTTAACTGGTCTCATTCGCTTCATTGAAGTTATCTCTATAAAAATCAAACGAACCAACTACCCTTTAATTTCGAAAATGCTCGAGACAATATTGTACCCTTTGGGGTACAATGAAAGTGATGAAGGAACATTCCCGGCTGGTGGGATTTGTGAGCCAAATTCGGTCAACTTAGATCAAGTAATTTCTCAATGAAACTTCGGGAGACGGATTTTTTTCCAGTTTTTAGAATTTACACAGATAATAAATATCAACCTGGAAACGTAAACCAAAATTTTTTTGAGGAGATGATGCAAATTTGTTTTAACTTTGACGACTTCAATAATGGAAAAATAAATACTCGTAATAAACCAAAACATAACAAAGATGCTGCGCACTATTATAGTAATAACAATTTAACCCACAAATTTTATACGGCTTACTTAAAACCATTTCGGCTTTATCATTTTATCAATAATGAACATTGTTAATAAATTTTATCTTAAATCTTGGTCGATTGTTTTCAAATTTTCCAAGAAAACATTGTATGGCATCCCCCAAAAATGTTTGTACTTGACTATCAGAGGATGTTGAGGGTCGGTCAATGAAAACTCTTCTTATTTCGCCAACGTTTCGAGAATATATTTTCTCATCATCAGGGCCTAATGATAAAAGACATCAAAGACTCAAAACTGGGATATAGGGTAGGTATATATAAACTTAGAATTAGAAATTTCGCTTGGTTACTATGTTGCAATAGGACGTTTGTGTACTTGGATAACAAAAAGCGAATCTAAAAAAAATCCATCGGCCCGAAGCGTTTTCATTGTTTTTTTATGGACTCATGTTTAGTACAGCTGTAAATATGGAAATCAAGACGTACAATATATTTTATGAATATACACAAGTGGCTCCGATTTGTAAGTTTGGAAAAAATACATTTGTACCCCCTCCCCCTCCTCTACTTGAAAATCAAGAAATGTGGCGCAAAATTAGATACGCACGTTCAACAAGCATTTAGTTGAATTAAATGCATGCAGAATGTTGAAAATTTGTCCTCTCCGATATCAAAATATCACTTGCATTTTGCGTTGCATATCTATTTAAAACAATTTTCGTTCAATGTCTTTCTGTTTGTGTGTTTGCTTCTGGTCAATAACACGCAAAACTATTAAATTACAGTCAGATTTTTATGAAATCGTCATGGATTGGTCATATTGGTGTAATTAATGCAAACATTTTCAAAAAAACTGTTGAAAAATCGGTAAAAACGACGTTTTTTGGCAGTTTTTAGACAAAAGTCACGTAAGGGTGGCATTTCAGACCCATCATGTGTGGTATAGACGTGTTCAGCGTTAAATTTCTGGTTCTTTCCTGTTATATCCCCGCATTTACAAACTATTTTCTATAGAAACAGAAACGCTTGATATATATATGTTCTATTGTTCTAAAAACTGTTCCCCAATCATTTTTACGTCCACTGTGGTAAAATAGATCAGAATGCTGTGAATAGTTTGGTGGTCTGGATGCTCGCAAGCTCGCATCTCAAAAATACATAACATCAAGTAGTCAATCCCTTAGTAAAAATACAGATTAGTTGGACATGTAGGTCAGAATGATGTGTATAGTTGTGTTTCTGAAATTTATGAAATTATCCTTAAAATATAAACATGTACCTACTTGTTGAAAAAAGGATTTCTCCGTTAGTATACTACCATTCAATTATTCTGACCTGTATGTCCAACTAATCTGTATTTTTACTAAGGTATTGACTACTTGATGTTATGTATTTTTGAGATGCGAGCTTGCGAGCATCCAAACCACCAAACTATATACATAATGATTGGGGAACAGTTTTTAGAACAATAGAACATATATAAAGCGTTTCTGCAGAAAATAGTTCAAGAATAGCTCCTTTTAATTGAACATAAATCATCCTGGAATTTTAGTGATGTTAAAAAATGCAGGTGCATACCTTAAAAATTAGACGTCTGCATGAAAAACGGGCTTCGGATTCGCACCCTCAAAAACCCCCAGGACTAGTACCAGATTCGTAGGGGCACAAATTTGATTATTTATTTATTTTTAATTTTAATTTCATTTTATTTTTTGTTGGGCAGTTCAATTAGTTACAAACCTCAATTTCAGAGTTATTAGCCCTTAACAATTTTTGGACCAGAATTTATTACAATTCTATACCAAGTACAATTATTGGTGTCTCTGATACCTATCAAACAATTTTTCAAATAATTTTCTATTTTAAAAGTTGAATAATACGATTTTCTCAAATTTCATGTATCGTACCACTGCACACGATATAGGTACAATATGATGATCGATGTAATACTGTTTTGGAACAAATAATTGTTTACTTCGATCCCAAAGTCTGACATCGTCTGAAATGAAGGCAGAATGTACTGAAAACTAATCCCAGTGATGCAGGATAAGCTAATTTTCAAAGAATGCAAGCATTGTTCAGGAAATTTGCTAAAAATGGGTAATTAGGGGCAAAAGTAGTGGTTGAAACTGAGAACTTTTTACTCAAAATGATTTAAGATATTTTCGTTCATTGTAGGTATTGCTGTACCTATTTGTGAGGTCTCACAGGTGTCTGGAAGGCAATGAAGGTTTTCTCACGAATACGATCTGCCATATTGACGGGGAATCGTAAAAAACAACCCCAGGAAATAGAAAAACCTTACCCCTATATCGTACCTGTTCCTAAACGTGATTTTTTGGTGAGTTGAATAAGCATAGTGAACATTTTTCTTCATGGCTCAAATTGGGATATTTCGAGCAAGACACAACATTTTTAAGCTGAAAAATAGTGGAAATTGTAGCCAGAAAAATTCTCTTTCAGAATAACATATTGTGAAGTATTAATTTTACCATTATATATGAGCTGAACCACAAAATCAGACTCAGACTCGCTTTGCTTAAAAAGCGGATTTTATTCAAAAATTCCAAATATCTGGAGTTTGGAAGGGTCGAGAATGTCTAAAAATATTCTCTCAGAAGTTCAGAAACTGGGAATTCAATTAAAAGGTTCTGTTTCGCAAACAAGAAAAAGGCGCCGGATATAAATCCCTGAAACTTTTGAAATTTTAACATAATTCAGGGATTTGATCGTATAGAAACTACACAGACAATCTTCAGGATTAGGAACAAGTCCGATTTAGGGGTAAGGTTTTTCTATTTCCTGGGGATGTTTTTAACGATTCCCCGTCAATATTGCAGATCGTATTCGTGAGAAAACCTTCATTGCCTTCCAGACATCTGTGAACTCACAAATAGGTACAGTACAGCAATACCTACAATGAATGACAATATCTTGAATCATTTTGAGTAAAAAGTTCTCAGTTTCAACCACTACTTTTGTCCCTGATTACGTATTTTACTGACACTGTAGCACATTTTATGAAACTTGAGAACTTTACCGTGCTCGAAAAGTCAAAAAAACGTATCCTTTCTCGTGGAATGCTCGACATTTTGGCGAAAAAACTGCAATGAACTCAATTCTAATGAGATATTTCGTCTGGAATGGCACATATGTGCGGTATAATACATTTTAAAGCATATGCCCACGTGAAAGTGATGGAATCCAGGAGTCATGTCAAAATAATCAAATTTCCATGCAGACAATTTTGGGAAATTTCGTCTTTTCAATTTATGAAGCAATTGCAGTAACATTTGTTCTCCAAAAATTCGATAAAAAAGCTTAAAAATCAGGTATCGTTAAGGTCAATTGAAAGCGATCAAGTACGTCTGCCTACATAAAAATGATGGAATCCAGGAGTCAGGAGCCATTCAATCACTTCTGTCCCACATTACCTATTTTACTGACACTGTAGCACATTTTTTGAAATGAGAACTTTACTGCTCGAAAAGTCCAACAAACTTATCCTTTCTCGTGGAATGCTCGACATTTTGGCGACAAAACTGCAATGAACTCAATTCTCATGAGATATTTCGTCTGGAATGGCACATATGTGCAGTATAATACATTTTAAAGCATATGCCCATGTGAAAGTAATAGAATTCAGGAGTCATGTCAAAATAATCAAATTTCCATGCAGACAATTTTGGAAAATTTCATTTTTTTCAATTTATAAAACAGTTGCAGTAACATTTGTTCTTGAAAAATTCGATAAAAAAGCTTAAAAATCAGGAATTGTTAAGGTCAATTGAAAGCGATCAAGTATACGTATGACTACATAAAAATGATGGAATCCAGGAGTCAGGAGCCAGTCAGTCACTTCTGTCCCACATTACCTATTTTACTGACACTGGTAGCACATTTTTTGACACTTGAGAACTTTACCATGTTCGAAAAGTCCAAAAAGCGTATCCTTTCTTGTGGAATGCTCGAACTCAATTCTAATGAGAGATTTCGTCTGGAATGGCACATATGTGCGGTATAATACATTTTAAATCATATGCCCACGTGAAAGTGATGGAATCCAGGAGTCATGTCAAAATAAACAAATTTCCATGCAGATAATTTTGGAAAATTTCATTTTTTTCAATTTATGAAACAGTTGCAGTAACATTTGTTCTCCAAAAATTCGATAAAAAAGCTTAAAAATCAGGTATCAATAAGGTCAATTGAAAGCGATCAAGTACGTCTTTCTACATAAAAATGATGGAATCCAGGAGCCATTTAGTCACTTCTGTCCCACATTACCTATTTCACTGACACTGTAGCACATTTTTTGAAACTTGAGAACTTTACCGTGCTCGAAAAGTCCAAAAAACGTATCCTTTCTCGTGGAATGCTCGACATTTTGGCGACAAAACTGCAATGAACTCAATTCTAATGAGATATTTCGTCTGGAATTATACCGCACATATGTGCGGTATAATACATTTTAAAGCATATGCCCACGTGAAAGTGATGGAATCCTGGAGTCGTGTCAAAATAATCAAATTTCCATGCAGACAATTTTTGGAAATTTCGTCTTTTCAACTTATGAAGCAATTGCAGTAACATTTGTTCTCCAAAATTTCGATAAAAAAGCTTAAAAATCAGGTATTGTTAAGGTCAATTTAAAGCGATCAAATACGTCTGCCTACATAAAAATTATGGAATCCAGGAGTCAGGAGCCATTCAGTCACTTCTGTCCCACATTACCTATTTTACTGACACTGTAGCACATTTTTTGAAAGAGAACTTTACCGTGCTCGAAAAGTCCAAAAAACGTATCCTTTCTCGTGGAATGCTCGACATTTTGGCGACAAAACTGCAATGAACTCAATTCTAATGAGATATTTCGTCTGGAATGGCACATATGTGCGGTATAATACATTTTAAAGTATATGCCCACATGAAAGTGATAGAATCCAGGAGTCATGTCAAAATAATCAAATTTCCATGCAGACAATTTTGGGAAATTTCGTCTTTTCAATTTATGAAGCAATTGCAGTAACATTTGTTCTCCAAAAATTTGATAAAAAAGCTTAAAAATCAGGTATTGTTAAGGTCAATTTAAAGCGATCAAATACGTCTGCCTACATATAAATTATGGAATCCAGGAGTCAGGAGCCATTCAGTCACTTCTGTCCCACATTACCTATTTTACTGACACTGTAGCACATTTTTTGAAACTTGAGAACTTTACCGTGCTCGAAAAGTCCAAAAAACGTATCCTTTCTCGTGGAATGCTCGACATTATGGCGACAAAACTGCAATGAACTCAATTCTAATGAGAGATTTCGTCTGGAATGGCACATATGTGCGGTATAATACATTTTGAAGCATATGCCCACGTGATAGTGATGGACTCCAGGAGTCATGTCAAGATAAACAAATTTCCATGCAGACAATTTTGGAAAATTTCATTTTTTTTCAATTTATGAAGCAATTGCAGAAACATTTATTCTTGAAAAATTCGATAAAAAAAAGCTTAAAACTCAGGAATTTGTAAGGTCAATTGAAAGTTATCAATTGTCAGCAAAATCCGCTAAATGCGATACGTAATTTGATCAATAGATAGGCTCCAATAAACCACATGGATGTATGTAGTGGATATTATACATATATTAAGTATACGTATAGACTTTCATGAACGTCAATATTGTCAACAGCATTTTCGTCCACGTTGCTGTTATAGACCTCTTATAACTTCAATTTTAGTCTCTCTTCAGTATAACTGAAATTATGTTTTCTCAGTATACCCCAAAGTTTTTTTTTCCCAGTTTTCTCAGTATACACAAAGATGTTGTTTAAGTAGATAGATGAAACCCACTAAAGCTCTATGACGAGGATATGAAATAAGCGTCCAAATACAGTTTTCCAAGCCCTGAAGATGAAATATACATACTTCGAAACGTTGGCCTTGAATATAGACTTTTTATTGACCAACCCTCGAGAAATCCGAAACATTTTACATTAAACTCAGTGGTCGAGGAAACCCAGCCTGGTCAATAATAACATTATGTACATGAATATACAATCATAACGTCAGCTTCCAGAACTGTATGCCATTTAAATGCCCATGTATGTGGTTTAATTCAAGATTTTCTGATAGCAACATGGTCTGATTACTATACTTATACATATACATAAGGAACTTATTATTAATTTATCAAGCACCGACTTCTAGGAATGAATCAATATGAAAAATCTTATATTTCATCTTGGTGCTTAATGTAATAATTTTACACAATAAATTATCAACAGGGTACTGTACGTATGATGTACGTGTCTGTCCCTCAACCTGGATACGTTTGGCAACCTGTCAAAACTCAAGTAAGACAGATTTGTAAGGATATAACTACAGTAGACAAATCTTTTCAAGAATTTCCTATTGCAAGTTATGTATCTACTATGTATGTATGTTTATGTATCTACATATCTATCTAAGATCTACTAACTATTTAAGAATTCCCTATTGCAAGATTTATCTATCTATCAATTTAGGAATTCCCTAATGCTAGAAACGTATCTATCTATCTATTTAGGAATTCCCTATTGCAAGTTAGGTATCTACTATGTATGTATGTATGTTTAAGCCTCTATCTATCTATTATCTATTTAAGAATTCCCAATTGCAAGTTACGTAGGTATCTATCTATCTATTTAGGAATTCCCTAATGCAAGTCTGTCGCAGTTATTTTATCAATGAGTGTCAACTAGTATGCAAAACCGAGGGGTTGGGGCAGATAAGGGGGAGGGGCCTTTCCACTATAGAGACCCCTCAAATTCTAAATACGAACCAAAGTAAATAATTCGAAATCTACCCAACAAATTTGAGAATTTAAGATTATGTAATACGCACACATAATACAGCAATAATTTAGACAAAATAAATTACATGTATACCTGGAACAGCATTGGTAGGTACTTTGAAGAAGGAATAGTGAATGAAATCAATGTAATGGTCGTAATAAAGTGTAATAAAGGTCATAATAAAGTGTAATAAAGGTTCACCTTTTGAAGTGATCTCGTATTCGCTCTTCACGGAGATCTATTTAAGAATTCCCTATTGCAAGTTACGTATCTATCTATCTATTTAGGAATTCCCTAATGCAAGTCTGTCGCAGTTATTTTATCAATGAGTGTCAACTAGTATGCAGAACCGAGGGGTGGGGGCAGATAAGGGGGAGGGGCCTTTCCACTATAGAGACCCCTCAAATTCTAAATACGAACCAAAGTAAATAATTCGAAATCTACCCAACAAATTTGAGAATTTAAGATTATGTAATACGCACACATAATACAGCAATAATTTAGACAAAATAAATTACATGTATACCTGGAACAGCATTGGTAGGTACTTTGAAGAAGGAATAGTGAATGAAATCAATGTAATGGTCGTAATAAAGTGTAATAAAGGTCGTAATAAAGGTCATAATAAAGTGTAATAAAGGTTCACCTTTTGAAGTGATCTCGTATTCGCTCTTCACGGAGATCTATTTAAGAATTTCCTATTGCAAGTTATGTATCTATCTACCTATTGCAAGTCTGTCGCAGTTATTATATCAATGAGTGTCTACTAGTATGCAAAACCGAGAGGTGGGGGCAGATAAGGGGGAGGGGCCGATTCCACTATAGCAACCCCTCTTAAATTCGTAAATATTACGAAATCTGCCCACTCAATTTGAGAATTTAAGATGATGTAAAACTGTTACATAATACAGCGACAATTTAGACAGAATAAAATACATGTATATGTATACCTAGAATGGTAGGTACTTTTCAGAAGGAATACATTGTGAATGAAATAGATGTAATGGTAATAATACAGTGTAATAAAGGTCATAATAAAGTGTAATAAAGGTTCACCTTTTGAAGTGATCTCGTATTCGCTCTTCACGGACGTTCTCCGGCAGATTCCCGACCCAAAGGTGTCGCGTCTCTCTAACCATCGTGTTCTTGGCTCTTCATTTGGGACCTACGACGCATCGATGCATTCGTGACACAGAAACACGATCACACGATTTCCTTTTTTCTTTTTCTTTTTCAAACTGCACTCACAAAACACATTTTCATCGAACACGGGATCAACCAATTTGGCCAGCAAAAGGTCGAAAAAAAGCGATTCGAACGCGGGGTGAAATCGAACCGAAATGTTGAAGCGTTTCGACCCTCGACTTGATCGAGAGTTTTCTCCTGTGAGGTTCTCAAAGAGAAAATTCGTGCTTACAGTTGGAGGAACCACCGATGCGCGGAATCGCGTAGTAAATTCGCCGAAAAAAACCAACTCGAAATCCGGACGACACTCAGAAATATTTTTACCTTGAAGTGCGGGAAAATAAAACAAAATTCGAACGGAACCGAAAAATTAACAACTTTTTGTTTAATTAAAAATTAAAATTTTCCCTAGAGAATTGTAGACACTGCACTGAAACTGATCACTGGGGCACAGAACATGGTCGGTGCACTATCACTGCAGGGGACACAAGGAGAGAATGGTGTGTTGTGTGTTTACGGGGCGCTCCGGAGTGGGGGGGAGGTACGCTCCGGAGGGAGGGAAAGGGGGAGGCGGCGAGGGGGAGCGCCCGCCATTGGACGAGTCCATTATTCCCCGTGTCACGGGGGGAAGAGGGATCGAAACGGGTGATCCGGCAACGCTGTGGAAACCGTTCCCTCGCCTTCGTCCCCCCCCCCTCGCCACCACTTCGCCTCTTCGCCAGGTTTTCTCCGTTCGGGCCTCTCCCGGTTTTTTTTTCTCCTCCCCTTCCCATCCCTTCGTCATGAACTCCCCCCCCCCTCACTACCGCACTTCCCCCCTTAATATTCCCCTCCAGCTCCAATTTCTTCCCCTCTCATCTCCCCTCTTTTTTAAACTGGTTTCGCCCTCCTCGTCCGATCATCTTACAATCCACCGCGAGCTTCATTTCGTCTTCCGTACAGCATTTGATGATTCGATCGGGAGCAAACCATAAATTTTGTAAGGAATTTAGTATATTATAGCATTTCCGAATTTATTCAGACCTTTTCCAGTAGTGGTAAAAGCCTAAACCTGAATGGAACAATTTAAACAACACCGTGCATCCCTCCTCAGAGGCCCCAATTCTTACCGATACGGTGGACAACATTCCCAGCAAATAATCTAAAACTTCATTATCAATTTAATAATAACACAATTTAATACACAACGATTATTATTGAAGTATTCAATACTCCGTAAGCTCGGATGTAATCTAAGTACATACTCTGATAAATTGGCAGTTTCTACACAAAATTGAATGTACCAGTAGACCGCCGATTCCAGGAGGGGATTTTTACTGGTATTTTACATCAGCTGTTTCAATTTCAATTTTAAAAAAAATGCGATTTTGATTAGGTCCACCCATTAAATAACATTCTTGTTGTTTTGATCTCACAATTTTTGAATGTTTTTTCTTGGCTAGCCCGTGTATGGAAATAACGCTCGAAGAATGAACATAAAGCTAAGACCTGCGTGGTCTCATTCGGCCGGTTGAAATACATGAAAACGTAGTATGAAATGATATTTTTTTTCAAAAATGGCAATGATGCATTTATAAACACTATTCTATAGGATTTTTTTGGGATACTATGTCCGAAAAATTCAACCCAATTGAAAGTTTGGCCGTTGGGGATGGTTGTTGCCAAGATTTCATGACTGATCATTTGTGTAACTTGTTGTCTGGTCTAAAATTAGTTTTCAGGAAAAACGGATTTTTCAAGTCATCGTTCATCAGTGATCGTAGTCTTTTTTGTCTGATTTTCAATATCTAATCAATCCCTTGCCGTGCCTTAGTATAAGATGAATGCAAAAATCATTGTAATGCTGTATGCTTTATATTGACCACTTTTGGTCTTTAGCATAATAAATGGTTTTTATTATTATTATTTATTATAGTTCCTTCGGTGACTGTTACATAACGTAACATAGTCTAACAACCAGTGGCGTAGCTGAGCCATTTCTTATGGAGGGGCCACAGTCGAGGATTTCATTTTATTTTATAGTTTTGCTATTCATTTCTACACGGTGGTCCGCTAACTGATTCAAGGCCGTCTGAAATGCCGACGAAAACTGACTACAAGGTGGTGTTCCGGAACCTTGTACGAGTAGAAATTGACCCCCCGGGAAATCCGAGCTGATCGTTTACTCGTACAAGACGCAAATCAAACATTCAGTTTTCGGGTGTTGTAACAACCTAAATTATGGACTCAGTAAAAAAAAATTGGGAGAAACTAGACCCCAAATGGGGTAGAATGCCACCAACCGCACTTTTTTATCTCAACCCGTTGCCGAGATATGATTTTTTAAAGTTTTTTTTCGACAAAAACACGTTTTAGACCATAAAAACCTCATTTTCTCCACTATCGATACACTTTTTTCAATTTTTGACCACATATCTAAAATCAGCGTTAAATTTCGTATAAGAATACTGTTCTCTGGATCTTCAGAAGTTCAATCCTTAAACCATAATCCTTGTTCAAACGTGAGAAAATTATAAAAACCAAGTTTCCCGAAAATCTTCGAAGCTGTACTGTCTCCCAATAAATAATCTTGAGACTTATTAAACCTCACAAATTTATTCTTCATTTAAAGAGCTTTCAAACGATGGAGACGCCTTTGAAATTTCCTCTCAAATTGGTGCAGTTATTTAACCTGGAAGATGAAAAAACGTGTTACCTTTTGGTTGTTTTGTTCTTGATGGACGGGCTGGGATGAAAAAACAAATAAAAACTCGGCAACGGAAAAAACGCAATTGCAAATGAAAATTACTCCTGGATAAAGAGAAAACAAATTTACTTTTACATTTACATTATTGCTTCAAATGAAACTCACAATTTTGTGTTTTCGAAGTGGCTCCATCGACTGCAGATGCACGCTCTTGCCCTTTTTCGAAACGACCCCACCGTCACAGAGTGAATGGACGAGCTAACTCATTTTGTTCAGTCAAAACTATTTCCAACGCGTTGATGAGAGACAGAGTTCAACTATTCAACGAGATTAGGAAGTCTTAGTCGTTTTTTACAGCCGCCGTGTTTTCATTTGTTTTCTCATCCCAGCCCGTCCATCAAGAACAAAACAACCAAAAGGTAACACGTTTTTTCATCTTCCAGGTTAAATAACTGCACCAATTTGAGAGGAAATTTCAAAGGCGTCTCCATCGTTTGAAAGCTCTTTAAATGAAGAATAAATTTGTGAGGTTTAATAAGTCTCAAGATTATTTATTGGGAGACAGTACAGCTTCAAAGATTTTCGGGAAACTAGGTTTGTATAATTTTCTCACGTTTGAACAAGGATTATGGTTTAAGGATTGAACTTCTGAAGATCCAGAGAACAGTATTCTTATACGAAATTTAACGCTGATTTCAGATATGTAGTCAAAAATTAAAAAAAGTGTATCTATAGTGGAGAAAATGAGGTTTTTATGGTCTAAAACGTGTTTTTGTCGAAAAAAACTTTAAAAAATCATATCTCGGCAACGGGTTGAGATAAAAAAGTGCGGTTGGTGGCATTCTACCCTATTTGGGGTCTAGTTTTACCCATTTTTTTTTACTGAGCCCATAATTTAGGTTGTTACAACACCCGAAAACTGAATGTTTGATTTGCGTCTTGTACGAGTAAACGATCAGCCCGGATTTCCCGGAGGGTCAATTTCTACTTGTACAAGGTTCCAGAACACCGCCTTGTAGTCAGTTTTCGTCGGCATTTCAGACGGCCTTGAATCAGTCAGCGGACCACCGTGTCCAGTGCTTGTTGCTGAGTATACAAAGACTCTTAATGAACTGCCAAACGTTCATATAAGTAGGTAGGTGCTCAATGGCTTTTTGTAATGATCTGAAATCACGGACCCTTTCATATTCATAAACCTACCTTTAGATTATTAAAGCATAATACTACTTAGAAAAAATATTATCCAAATAACTAATCAGAACGTGAAAAATTACGATAAATACGAATAGGTACCTACTTACCGATGAATTGAGGAGCACTAGGTTTATAATACTACTATTCTAGATTTACTGCATGCAAATTCATATACCTATGTGGACTTGCTGTCTTTCAGGTTTATCCTCAATTCTTACTTCCGCGTGAAAATAACTTTTTCTGGTCTATATCATACAATATTGTATTATAAATGTATTATATAAGCAGGTACCTACCTACGCGAAATGAAATACAGGGCATGAAACCGAGATCAAGAAACATAAAAAAATGTAAACAAACTCAAACCTGCAATATGCTAGGTTAGAATAGAAATACTGCTACACTAGATTATTTTAATCTTTCCTATTGATCTATTTCAATCTCCACTGTAGGCTTCTATTTATTATTTTCTTGCTTCATTTTAACTGGAATTTTATTCGTACATTAATAGTATAATACAACGGGAAACTGTTTTGAAACGAACAACCAAGCTTGATCAAGTAGGCAGTGAAAAGTAGGGGAAGTTCATGGGGGAATTGGTGGATACTGAACAATGGATATTTTTCTAGGGAAAAATCGCATATGGGCTCGCCCCAGAAGGTAGTGGGGAACGACTTGATTTCAGTTTGTAGTATCCACATTTCCGTTTTGTTGACTAGGTGATTTTACTATGCTCCATAGGGCTGTACAATATCCACGCCATTTTGCCCCTACACAAACGAACCTAATGAAAGATTATTAAGAGCGACTCAAGACCGCTTGGCAACCAGAATCGTATAATAATAACAGTAGTTTTGTTTTACTAATTACATTCTTTAATTGAAGGTGTTAGGTACTGAAGTTGGAAGCGTAAAATTATTAATTTGGCTATATCCATACAACGAAATTCTGCATCCTCTATAATTTATGGAGGGGCTCTGCCCACCCTGCCCCTCCTCAAACCACGCCACTGCTAACAACTAAACTTCTGTACCTACTTACACTTGAGTGGAAAAGGTTTAGATAAGGAAATACCATCAGCTATAATACTCAAGTCAAACAGGAGCTCCAAAACAAGTAGGAACCTAGTTTTAGACCTTGGTTTAGACTTTTTCCTATACCTAGATCGTTTTAAGTTCGTTTTTCCTGGAAAATGTCCAAATCTATGTGGATAAGGTCTAAAATTATGTGGGAAAAGTTTAAACCTAACGGAAAATGTCTAAATTCGGAAATGCTATCACAGTCCAGCCAAATGAAGCTCAAAAAGGGGTTTGGGTTACAAAATTGTCTTGCTCCTTCAATCAGAGGACACATCTACCTAATGTTTTGTGTGCGTTTGATCCTCCAGCAACATTGTTTTTATATATTTTTTATTTCCCAGCGATATTGTATAAATATTTAGTTTAATCGTTTAGCCAAGTTGGTTGGTAAATATTGTACAGGACATAGATGTATTATTTTATTACCTATCGACAACTATTTTTGTTGAATACTTTTGGCCATAGGCCTTCATTCCAGCAATAAGATGGGGTTATTTTTTATTTTTTCATGAGTTGTTTTAATAATTAAAACATCTCATAAAAAAATAAAAACAATTATTGTTCAGTGCACCTACAACTAAAATAAATAAATTAATACATAAAGTTTTAACCTATAGGTACATTCATTTATAGACCCCAAGGGGCTCCATTCCAAATGTCAGCATCAAAGGTTGAATAGCCAAGAACTTAGCTCCCGATCTTACTCAGCTGATCTGGGGAGCTTCAAACTTCATGATTCATTTCTAGACGTCCCAAGGGTTCCCCATTACAAATTTCAGCTTCATACGTAGTTTAAATAGCAAAGAAATTAGATCAGCCGCTACTTTAGTCTCGTTTTTTTGTGGCAATATTTTGTGACATTTTTCACTTTTAGGTAGTACTGGTAAAAGCGTGTTCCATGCTATAACTTCCTCCTCGAATGGTTTTCATCTATCGTTCTCCGATTCGCGCACACAAAATTTAAAAAACCTCTGCCCACCGTATTTTTAGGTCTCCCAAGAAACCTGGGATGGTGATCCAAATTTGATACCCCAACCATTCACAGATTTTTTCACTAGGCAATTTCACTTGACATCACTTCCAACTGCTTTACAGTCAGACAAGTCAGCTGACCCCCCCTTCCTCCACTGCTCTTCCCCCGTCTTCTTCACGCGACGCAGAGGCCAACACACTGAGCTGCGCTAGGGTTCAAATCCCGATCGTGCAACTTATTTTCTAAAATTTATTACAAGTGAGAATTCCATTCAAATTTTTTATTATTTCTGAATTTAGGAGCTCCTTCAGTTATGAATCTATGAAACATTGAGCCATACAATATATTATTTAGTTTCATAATTTTACCTAACAAATACAGGGTGGTCCGTAATAAACGGACACATTTTAAAATCCTGTAACATTCACAAATTCGATCGTAGGGAACGTGTAGAGAAAATCAGTAAGTTTTATTCACAATCGAAAAATCGGAAAAAAAATTATCAAGTTTTAAAAATTATGTCATTTAAATGGCGACCCTGTTTGGTAACGCACAGTTCAAGACGGTCCTTGAAGTTCTGCATCACTCTTTGCACCATATCTTCCGGTATTTCCGCGATTTCTCGTCTTATTGACTGCTTCAATGCTTGAATGGTTCGTGGTTTGTCCACGTATACTTTAGATTTCAGGTGGACCATAGAAAAAAGTCACAGGGGGCGAGGTCTGGGGAACGCGGAGGCCAGGGAACATCCCCATGCCGGGAAGAAAAACGGTTACCTACGTCAACAAACAGAATTGCCGTTATTTGGCTGGTGAAAACCCTCGACATTTACACCAAAGGCCTCTACACTCTGCCAAGGTAACGGTGTGGTGTGGAATTTCCAAACTCGGAATAATTGGGCCCTATTTTTTTTGAAGAGGCAAAGAGTGATGCAGAACTTCAAGGACCGTCTTGAACTGTGCGTTACCAAACAGGGTCGTCATTTAAATGACATAATTTTTAAAACTTGATAATTTTTTTCCGATTTTTCGATTGTGAATAAAACTTACTGATTTTCTCTACACGTTCTGCTTATCTTTTAATCCCTACGATCGAATTTGTGAATGTTACAGGATTTTAAAATGTGTCCGTTTATTACGGACCACCCTGTACATACTTTGCTACTTTCCTTAAAATATAATCTTTTTCTATAGTCTTCCACTGGCACCTACGCTCTTTACGAACTAAATATATCACAACAATGTCTATAAAATTACACCCAAAAAACATTACTGTTAAGTACCTTGAAAGTTTTTGAGATCTCGATTTTCCAATATTTTACCCCTTAACTACCTAATTCCGTTTAGGGTTGATAAAAATTGATGCCGATGTTATTGCCACATCCCTGCCCGATGAATGATTTTTGAGCCAATTCCACAAAGTTTGATCCTGTAGTTTTGGAGAAAAGCTTCGGACGGCCGGCGTACGGCTCACGGACGGTTTGTTTTACTCGATTTCGGTCCAAGAAAGACCAAGAAAAAAAAGTCTAACCCTCCATGAAAATTTGTGGGTTCAGCAGAATCCAAAAATCGAATAAAATTAAAAAAATCCGTCCGGCCACAGCTTTTCTCCGACATTAATCAACCAAAATTTATGAACTTTGGCTCAAAAATTATTCATATTGGCCGAGGATTTGCCAGTAACATAGGCATCAATTTTGATCAACCCTAAAGGGTAGTAGTTAAGGGCTGAAATAATGAAAAATCGAGATCGGTCTCAAATACTTTAAGGTCACAGTATTGGTTTTTGGTCTCATTTGTAAACCGCATCCCGAAGAATCAGATCAAACCATCCGGGTCGCTTTTCGTTTATTCGTTTGCTCTAGCTAGAAATTTTGCAGGGCAAAAAAATCAGCAAACATGGGAGCAAATCATAAGTGGTGGAATACAGCAAAAATCGCCTTGTATTTTGAGATTTTCTGTAATTTTTGAATACAAAACCTCAAATTCGGATTCAGCACCCCGAAAAACGTAAGGAAATATTGGGTGAAAAAACTTCTGGGATTTCGTCTTTTGAAACTTTGGTTACTGCGACTGCATAGAGGAATATAGTAAATCAAGATGTAGGTAACGTAAAGTAAAACATCAAAATCGATAAATTAGGAAACGGGAAAATTATGCTTGAAGTTACGTTAGAGCTTGCGAAGAATGGAGTAATGATTTGAAAAAAATTAAATTGGTAGGGGACTATATGTAGCCTAACCCGCACATTCCCAGAAAATTTCATCAAAATCGGATGAAAACTAGAAATTAAGCTTACTCTTGGGGTTACGCTTTCGCACATGCGCAGGAGTGACTAATGATGCAATCATGTTGAAATTGATGTGGAATGATTAAATCGTCGGCCCCCAACTGTGCATCAAATTTAAGCTAGATCGAACGATTAGAGCGTAAAAAAATGGCGCTCGAAGTAAACTACGTTAGCGCCTTCGCAGAATGATGTAATGATTTTAGAAGGATGAAATTTATAGAAAATCATCTATACCCTAAAACGTACATTCCGTGGACATTTCATAAAAAATCGGTTGAAAATGGGGGAAATTAAGCTTGTTACGAGGATCAGCAGACAAAAGACAAACACACGCAGACACACGTGGAGACAGACACATAATAACGAGAGTTGTTCAGAATGGTCTAAAAAGTAAAATGCGAGTGAAAATTTTTGATTTTGGATGGAGACAAAAAATTGGCATATCTCAAAGGTGAAAACAATTCTCTCGCTACCTGTAAGTAGGTAGCCTCGGAAGCAATTTATGAGATAACAGACGCCTACTGAAGAGAAATGAATTAAGTAACACACCTACACTTTCTTGGTATTTAAAACGAGTTGACTCATCAACAGAAAATTAACTATATAATACAATGCCAAGGAAATGGCCATGAGCTTCCTCGTGACCTTCACAGTACGGTTTGGTATATGGGACCATGTAGAGCTATACCCGCACGATCCCTAAAAATTTGAAGAAAATCGCATCAAAATTGCGGAAATTACGGCTGTTGCAAGGATCGTAACAAGAATATTTCGTTCACGCATGCGCAGAGCGTACCGCTAATGCAATTATGATGATTGTCTTATGGGACCTCAAGGGACCTTACCCACATCATCCCTGAAAATCTGACCGAAATCCGTTCAACATTGACCAAGTTATGACCGTCACAAGGAATTCACTTTAGCGCCTGCGCAAAAGCTACCATTGATTCGATCATGATGAAGTTGATAGGGGACCATCCTGAGCTTAACCCGCACGATCTCTGAAAATTTGGTTAAAACCGGATCAAAATTGTGGAAGTTATGGCTGTTACAAGGAAATGTGGACGGACAGACAGACAGACACGGAACCAAATTTGTTCAGGAGGCTCTGAAACGCAAAATGCGAGTGGAAATTTTGATTTTGGAGCAAACATTTTTTTTTTTTTTCATTTCGAAAGTGAAAACAAAGCTTCCGCTGCCTTGCAGTCTCGGAAGCAAAATACATCACTTACCTAAGCTTCAGAAATCCACCTACGTGCGTCAACAGTTTTCTTATTTCTGTCAACGACATATACTTGATTTTTCTTGAAAATGTTCATTTTTCACTCTTTGCTGACGATGTAAAGATTTGTTCAATGGTCAAATCCAAATCCGATTCTCTCAATATTCAATTATCCCTAGATTTACTGAATGGATGGAGAAATGCAGAAATAATTTGTTTCTCAGTATTGATAAATTTGCTACAATCACGTTCAGCAGATCACACGTTGCTCCATTGCATTTCGATTATTGCATAAGCGGCGTGTAGTTGAGTCGTGTGACGTCAATTAAGGGGTACTTTTCCGTTATACACCCCCCCCCCCCCCCCCCCCCCCACTCAATTTGTCTTCAACACGCCAGCCCGATGTTTCTAGGCATCACTTCTTACTTAGATTACATATTTACGTAGAATTGGTGACGATTTCAAGCTGTGGGAAGGAATTATATTATTTAAAAAGAAAAGAAGGAAAAAACTCGGGCCTCGCAAGGGGCTCCGCCCCTTGACAACGCCAGGGGGGCTTCGCTAGAAAGAGGCTAAAGAGGCTACATACGAAATTACAGCTTCCTATAGTGTAAAGTATAGAAATTACCTATTAAAATGATTTAACCACCGTTTCACAAATCAAACCGTTCTCGCAATATTCGGATCACCTGCTATGAATCACATAATCGAAACACCAGCTCAATGAAATCATCAGAAATTAACAAGCGGTTGCAATCATGTTCACAATATCAATAATTGAGAATGATCACCTGTGTGTAAACAATTATTCATATAACCATGCTCATAACTCAGCTTGTTGGCCACGCACTTCGCAGTAGTTAATATAGTATGGTTGGATAAATCGAGAGCTTTCGAACGAATGGTCAACGAATTTTGTGGGATGAAAAACGACGAAGTATCATATCCCTAGCAACGACTCGGTTGTAAGAGGAAATCATCACAATTATTGGCGCTACTTTCATCTCACTTTATAGTCTCACTTTTCGGCGGGGGATCCATCGCTAAAACCTAGAAGCATCGGGCGGGCATATTGAAGACAAATTGACTTGGGGGGGGGGGGGGGGGGTGTATAACGGAAAACTACCAATTAAGGACTTAGGTGTACTTTTTGGTGCTCATTTGACATGCATGTCTCGCATTGACAATAAGCGAAATACGAGTGACTTTAGAGACCTAAGTGCTTTAGTAAAGTCATATACACAGCATTTGTGACATCCATTCTGTAACATGGCGCTATTGTATGGGCTCCGTTTTATGCAAATGCGAATGAGCGTATCGAATTGCACGGTATGCAGCTTTCAAGCAGGGTGTAGAATTTTCCGATTTCAATTATAGGAATATTCTTCAACAATGCAATTTTCCCATCCGGTTACCGTGAAGTGAAAATGCCATTGGCATTGTATCAGCTGATACGAGCGTCGTAGATACAAGGCGATTTTTACTGTATTCCAACGCTTATGATTTGCTCAAATGTTGTTGATTTTTTTCCCCCTGCCAAAGTTCTAGCTAGAGCAAACGAATAAACGAAAAGTGACCCGCATGGTTTGATCTGATTCTTCGGGATGAGGTTTAAAAAATGAAACCAAAAACAAATACTGTTACCTTAGTTTTTGAGACCGATCTCGATTTTCAATATTTCAGCCCTTAACTACTACCCTTTAGGGTTGATCAAAATTGATGCCTATGTTACTGGCAAATCGTCGGCCAATATGAATGATTTTTGAGCCAAATTTCATAAAGTTTGGTCGACTAATTTCGGAGATAAGCTGCAGACGGCGGACGGATGGATTTTTTAAAATTTTTATTCGATTTTTGGATTCTGCTGATCATGAAAGGTAAGCCCACAAATTTTCATGGGGGGCTGAACATTTTTTTCTTGGTCGATTACAAAGGTTCATTATTGAAAATAGTATACCAAAATCGAATAAAACAATCCGTCCGTGAGCCGTACGCCGTCCGAAGCTTTCCTCCGAAACTACAGGATCCAACTTTGTGAAGTTGGCTCAAAATCATTCAACAGGCGGGGATGTGCCAATAACATCGGCATCAATTTTGATCAACCCTAAATGGAAGTAGGTAATTAAGGGGTAAAATATTTAAAAATCGAGATCTCAAAAACTTTCAAGGTAGGTACCTAACAGTAATGTTTTTTGGGTGTCATTTTATAGACATTGTTGTGATATATTTAGTTCATAAAGAGCATAGATGTCAGTGGAAGACTATAGAAAAAGATAATATTATAAGGAAAGTAACAATAAGTATATGTATTTGTTAGGTAAAATTATGAAACTAAATAATATAGGTATTGTATGGCTCAATGTTTCATAGATTCATAACTAAAGTAGCTCCTAAATTCAGAAATAATAAAAAATTTGAATGAAATTCTCACTTGTAATCTATACTATTTATAAAAATAAGTTGCATGAACGGGATTTGAACCCCAGCGCAGCTCAGTGTGTTGGCCTCTGCGTCGCTGAGTTGATAAAAGGGGAGCGTGAAGAAGACGGGGGAAGAGCAGTGGAGGAACAACCCTTGGGACGTCTAGAAACGAATCATGAAGTCTAGAGCTCCCCAGATCAGCTGAGAGAGAGCCAGAGCTTATTTCTTTCCTTTTAAACCTATGAAGCTCGTACGGTCTAGAGCCCCCCCCCCCCCCCCATCCGATCAGCTGAGTGAGATCCGGAGCTTAGTTTTTTGCTCTTCTACTTATGAAGCTCAAATTTGGAATGAAGTCCCCTCAGGTCGTCTAGAAACGAATCATAAAGTCTGGAGCCCCCCAAGTCAGCTGAGTAAGATCTGGAGCTAAGTTCTTTACTATTCAACCTATGACGCTGAAATTCGGAATGGAGTCTCTGGGCGTCTAGAAATGAATCATGAAGTTTGGAGCCCCCCAGATCAGCTGAGTGAGAGCTGGAGCTCATTTTTTTGCTATTAAACCTATGAAGCAGCAATGCGAAATGGAGGCCCCTTGGGGCGTCTAGAGCCCTCCAGATCGGCTGAGTAAGATATGGAGCTAAGTTCATTACTATTCAACCTATGAAGCTGAAATTCGGAATGGAGCCCCTTGGGCGTCTAGAAACGAATGCCCCCCTCATCAGCTGAGTGAGATCCGGAGCTAAGGTTTTGCAGTTCTATTTATGAAGCTCAAATTTGCAATGGAGCCCCCTCAGGTCGTCTAGAAACGAATCATAAAGTGTGGAGACAACCAAATCAGCTGACTAAGATCTGGAGCTAATTTCTTTGCTATTTGACCTACATATGAAGCTGAAATTTGAAATGGAGAACCTTGGGACGTCAAGAAATGAATCATGAAGTCTAGAGCTCCCCAGATCAGCAGAGAGAGAGCCAGAGCTAATTTCATTCCTTTTAAACCTATGAAGCTCGTACGGTCTAGAGCCCCCCCCCCCCCATCCGATCAACTGAGTGAGATTTGGAGCTAAGTTCTTTGCTATGCCACCTATGTAGATGAAATTTGAAATGGAGCGTGTTCCATGGAATGGAGGACCCTGTGGCGTTAAGAAACCAATCATGAAGTGTAGAGCCCCCCTCATCAGCTGAGTGAGATCCGGATTTTGCAGTTTTATTTATGAAGCTCAAATTTGGAATGGAGTCACCTCAGGTCGTCTAGAAACGAAACATAAAGTTTGGAGCCCCTCAAGTCAGCTGAGTGAGCTCCGGAGCTAAGTTCTTAGCTATTCAACATATGAAGCTTAAATATGGAATGGAAGCCCCTCAGGTCGTCTAGAAACGAAACATAAAGTCTGGAGCCCCCCAAGTCAGCTGAGTAAGATTGGGAGCTGAGTTCTTAGCTATTCAACCTATGACGCTGAAATTCGGAATGGAGTTTCTGGGCGTCTACAAACGAATCAGGAAGATGCTCCCTAGATTAGCTGGGAGCATCATGTGGAGCTCTGTAGCGAATTTATTTACTATTCAACCTATAAAGCTAAAACTTGAAATGGAGGCCCCTTGGGGGTCCAGGTACAAATCACAAAGTTTAGAGCCCCCCAGGCCAGCTGAGTAAGATCTGTAGCTAATTTCTTTGCTGTTCAAACTATGAAGCTGAAATTTGAAACGGAGGCCTCTTAGGACATCTAGAAAAGAATCGTAAAGTCTGTAGCTCCCCAGATCAACTGGGTGAGCTCCGGAGCTAATTTCTTTGTTAGATATCCAACCTATGAAGCTAAAAATTGAAATGGAGAGCCTTTGGGATATCTAGATATGAATCGCTAAATCCCAAGCTCCCCAGATCAGCTGACTGAGTTACGAATTGGAAATGGAGAACCCTTGGGACGTATAGAAACGAATCATATAGACTAGAGCTCCCCAGATCAGCTGAGTGAGATCCGAAGCCAAGTTCTTTGCTATTCAACTTATGAAGCTAAAATTTGAAATTGAGCTTGTCCCACGTTCCTCCAATGTTTAGCTGAGGCTCAAGGTGAAAGCAAAAGAGGGTGTGGGGTCCCCCCAGCGGGGTTACAAAGTTTAGAGTCCCCCAGGTCAGCTGAGTAAGATCCAGAGTTAATTTCTTTGTTAGATATCCAACCTATGAAGTTAAAAATTGAAATGGAGAGCCTTTGGGATATCTAGAAATGAATCGTGAAGTCTGAAGCTCCCTAGATAAGCCTGAGCCGTGGAACTAATTACTTGCTATTCAACCTATGAAGCTGAAATTTGAAATAGAAGCCTCTTGGAATGTCTTGAAACGAATCATAAAGTCTAGAGCCACCCAGATCAGGTGAGTGGCATCCGCACCTTAGTTCTTTGCTATTCACCCTATGGAGCTAAAAATTGAAATGGAGAACCCATGGGACATCTAGAAATGGATGGGACTCCGAAATAACAAGGACCGCCCCTAGAAGCTGCAGGGGGGCGAAGGACCTAAGGAACATAGTGGTTGACATGCCTTTCCCCTTGTTGATACCTTGTGTACCCCTTTTCGCTCCACAATTCGTTCCTCTCACAATCAATCTCATCAATACTGGCCAAAAATAAGAATTCTACCTATTATTAATAAATAAATGATAATAATAAAGAAACATCCAAACAAACAGAAACAACTTGTAACCGTTACCTCTGCTCCTATAGGCAACAATCATCGGCAAGATCATTGTTTACGTGCTGCGTTCTATTTCGACCTTCTCATGTCAGAGCACCCCATGTAAAGTCTGAAGCCCCCTAGGTCAGCTACGTGAGTTCGGAGTTAATTTCTTTGATATTCAACTTAAGAAGCTAAAATTTGAAATTGAGCTTGTCCCACACTCCTCCAATGTTTAGCTGAGGCTCAAGGTGAAAGCAAAATGGAGTCTGAGGTCCCCAAAGTGGGATTAAGGAGCACAGCTCTTTATGTGGCGCGCAGCACCGAGTTTCTGATTCTTTATAGAGATCCTGGATTAGTGTAGTGAATGTGATCGAGCGATGACTCGTAGTAGAGCGTTGAGAACAACGTTAAGAGAGTGAAAGGTTGTTGGATAAGTTCCACTCCAAAACTCTATATATCTACCTATGATTCAGAAATGGTTGTAGTTGTGGTACCCAGTACCCCCAAATTTACGTCTCATTTGTGTTGGGTAATTGATTATAAGCTGCTAAAATGATTTCACAACCAATATTTTCTTCCTGATTTAATATTTGTGTAACAAACCAATAGTTATTTGGTATTTAGGTGGTTCACTCATTTTAGTAGGTATGTAGTCACCCAGGTAGTTCACTAATGAACTCAAGACATCTTAATAATCGCGGGAACACAAGGAAATTGACAAATATAAGTAAAATAAATTTGTACATAATGCAGTTGGAAATAAATTATTTAATTTAGTAGGTACATTGTAAATTAAGATGACATTATAAATACCATTGAATATTTGATAGATAGTGACCTACTTGAAACATACAATATAAACTCGTAGAAGATTTTACAAAAATAAAATTGCTTAATCCAATGATTCCAATACATAGGTACTGTAGTACAAATACAATACACCCATTAAAATATTGATAGTGTCTCTTATTTACGTTTAAATTTTGAAACATTACAATACAATTTTCTCATTCTGATAATTGATAAGTAGAAACTATAGATAAAAAATATATTATTATAAGCACACGTCGAGAGAATAAAATAGCAGCAATGCTTATACATACATAACAATTCAGAAACCAGTAAGTTTCACGTTTTAGTTCCACTTTACAATCAGTTTTTCCGAACTTTTCCTGCTCAGACAAACATATCTTATGGCATTCCAATTGTTCTCCAGTTTTAGTGCACCTAGAATTTAACCCCAGAATTAATCATGGATGGGAATTATTATCTCTTTTCGAGTTTCAAAACTGCTGCCCCCAAGGTGTGCTGTTATTGGGGTGAGCAGTAGTAATCTCCCCAACTCCTGGTGATTTAAGATTACTACAAATCCCTGATTTTGGGAGATAAAGAAGATGAAAACACTATGAAACCTTGCTTGCAACTGCTTACCTTCTCATGGCGTTAGTCCATCATCTCAATGATGATCTGTGCAAAAGGTTGCGAGCGGCGCGTAGTCAACAAAGAGTAGATTCAAATCAAAAGGGCATTGGAAGCGTTTTTTAATATTCAACCTTTTGAAATCACTAAGAAATTGCTATTCATGACTGTTCCCCAATTACCGTAAGATCCAGTACTTTGTGGGAATTCCCTATACTTGACGTGTTCAAGCATTTATTCAGATAATGGATTCTGGCGGGTTTCGAACACCCATTTTCGGTTAAGAAAGTTACTGTCACAAAGAGTATTGAATTCAATGAACATTCATCCCAAAGATAATAAACCGGACAATATTTATGGTCCAAGAGTGCCAATCTGCTACCGTATGACGTCACGATAAACCAGATGGTGAACTTCTATTGTTTCTGCTTCTGAGACAGTAGTTATACAAATGAGAGAGAAAGTGAAATTCTATCTAAACTCTGAACTGAGTGAACTATATGCATTGGTGAATTGATATAAAAAACTCATTTTATAATAACGAACTTATTATAAAATAGGTTTCACAAATTCATGTAGTTCAGAGTTTAGATTGTAATAGCTCTTTCTTCCTAATTTTTTATAACTACTGTTCTGGAAGAGGAGGCAAATTCATTCCATCATCTAGTTTTATTGTGACTTCTTATGGTAGCAGATTGTGACTGGGACTTTGGACAATAAAATAATTTATGATCTCATATCTTTGGGATGAATGTTCATTTAATTCACTACTCTTTGTAACGGTTCCTGTCTTACTTGAAAAGCGTATTCAACACCTGAAGTAGTCCATTATCCGGAGAAATGCCGCTTGAACACGCCAAGTACAGGGAATTCCCACAAAGTACTAGATTTTAAAGTGATTGGGGAAGGATCATGAATAGCTTGAATATCATGAATTCTTAGTCATTTTGGAAGGTTTATCATTTAAAAAATGCTTCCAATGCACTTTTGATAGGAATCGGCTGTTTTTTGGTTGCACGGCACAACCTTTTGTACAGCTCATCATCAGAACGATAGACTGATGGCAAGAGAAGGTAAGCAGTCGCAAGCAAGTTTTCATAGTTCTCATCTTCTTCATCCTCAAAAATCAGGGATGTGCAGTGATCGTAAATCATCACAGATATGAGATCGGAAAATGTTAGCAACACAGTGTAAACACGAGAATTGCATAATTAAACCGTCTTCTACGAAGACCGAACTGTGATCCTATGGACAGAAATAAATTAATTTGTTGAAATTTGTCAAATCATTATTTAAAAAAAATAATAATAATAAATTGTTAAATGCAAACAGACGTTATATGAGATCGAGGAAAGAGATAAATAGAAACAATTGAATGTGACCTTTGACTTCTCACAAGGCACCAAAGAATCGTGATCATCAAGAAACCTCAGAATGCCTTTGGCTCACAAAGTAGCTGAAGTTTCGCGGAATTTTAAATTTGAATCAAGATTAATTATATTTTATGTTTTGGAAAAATACATCAAGAATTCAAAAAAACAGTAGCACTAGATTACAAATTTTATACCAAACACCAATGGTTACCATAAAAGTGTCCATAAAAGTTTTCATAAAACCATATCAAAATACTGCGATTCAATTAAAGTAGCACAAATATCTCAAGAGTGACATTAATGTGTGGAAAAATACATAGGCTGGGGGCAATAATATTTTTCACAAATTACTTGAGATTTTCAAATTCCTTCAACTAGATTAGTAGAAGAAAGTGGTAAGTACCAAATTAAAAAAAAAAAACACCTAATATTATATAACATATTATGCATGTTCCTGTTCGGTTGAGTGGGAAATGCCACAAAATGTCGGATTTTGCAAAAGCACTAAACTTTTTTTCACCTCATGTCCCTTTGCCAAGTAGCAAGTAATGATAATTCACTATGTACGCCATTGGTCAATGATGTCACTACCGATCACTAATACTGATCACTGGTGAACTGTATCACGGTGCAGCTCACATGTTGCCGTAGTGACTTGGTGAATGGGACAGAGGGGAGGCCGTATATCACTGGGTGGGCATCATCGGGTGAGATGGTGCCATTGGAACAGCGCCACCATACTGTCCCGGGATTGGGGAGTGCATCATACCTGCTGGTGACTGCATCATCACGCCCACAGGTGATGAGGCTACCTGAAAAAAAGGGGAAAACACGAATAAATCAATTTACGTTAAATAGTACAAACACAATCTGAGTAACGAAGAGATCCCGAAATTCTGCTATGTGCCAAACCCAAGTCAGAATCAAGATGGAAGATGTAGGAGAACAACCTCATCACAAATTCAAGAACCAGAATCTAAGTTGGTAAAGCATATGCCAAGGATTCATGCTAAGGGGGAGCTTGATCGAGAGTGAGTGGATTCCAACACCTGTAAACTCCTAGTTTTATTAAGTCTTCCTCATGCTTACCGACTCTGAAAGGGATGACCTTAAGACCTGCCATCAGTCTGCAAGGGCTGGGGGCTCACAAGTGATAATTAGAGATGAGTAAACCCTATTCACTTTACTTAGTGGTGGCTCTGTGATTGGTTCCACTATTATTATTATTTAGGTAAATAAGAAAAACATCTAGTATGTAGGAATTACCGGTAATTAATTACAATATATTACATAGGCATTTTTGTAGTCTCCTTATGGATGAATCGATTAGTACAGTAGTTAATATCTACTTAACTATCACTGATGATTATTTATACTTTGGTGATGAAGGACCATTTACTCACACAATCGATTGACTATAAGTCAATGAAGTTTTTCCAAGTAATATTGTGCGTAAAAAACTAATTCAACGATTTTAACCTGTTTTTTGCATTTAGTGACTTTTTAAGGAAAGATTTTGAAAGAAGATTGATTGCAATTTAATGTGTTCAAAAAGTGCTGTCCAAAGAACTCATCCTTTCGTATGGAATGCTTGACTTTTTTGGTGAAGGAACGGATTTTTTAACCTGAATTCTAAAGAGAGATATCGTGTGGAATGACATACACACAACTTTTTTGACGCACACTCACATATTTCTGTACACCCACCCATCCCATACACGCACTCACAGAATGCGCTCAATGAATACATTTGTATGAAAAAGCGTTAAACTCCAGGAATCGTTTCAAAATGCCTCAAAACGGATTTCCATGATGACAATTTGACTTTTAAATGTTTTCGTGCCATTGCAATAATTGCTACGAAAATTCGGAAAAACTAGTTCAGAGCGTTGAAACCCACCAACTCAAGTCATTAGGCACAATAAAGACTTTTCAGAGCTTATTTTACTAGTTAGATATAGAGGTGGGTCCAAGTAACTGTAATCGCTACTTTGTAACTGGTACTTGCCTCTCAAAAAGTAATCGGTTACTCTAGGCGTCGAGTACCAGTTACAAAGTAATCACTTCCCGACCGAACGCGGGAAGTGATTACTTTGCTACTGCTACTTTCAACACTGAGTTAGGCCTACTGGCTTGCCAGTCGTAATACTCATAATGTCGTCGCACCTTCTATTCTAACGTAAGAAACTTTGTAGGCTATAATGGCTTTATAAGAAAATAAGTTTGTAATTTAAATACTATATTATATAAAAACAAAAATATTATATATAAACTGTATTACATATAAGCAAAATCTCCATTTAATTTGTAATAAATAGCCACTCACTGCACTCTACTTTTAGATAACTTTATTTTGTATTTTAACTATGTAGTAGTCTTATTTCCCTACATTAGGAGTCGTTAATATATTCGTGTTATAGAACTGTAATCAGGAATCGATAGTGTACATGGGTTACAGGAAGTAATCGTATTCGTTAGAACAGGCAGACAAAAACAGTTACCTGGTACTCGAGTCTACGATAGGAGCTGTGTCCGCAAATGTAATCGCGATTACAAAGTAATCACTAAAAGTAACTGGTACCAAGCTGTAATAGTAACCGTTGTAACCGGTACGGCAAAGTAATCATTTAGCACATCTCTAGTTAGATATCAATAGAAAATACTTGATCTAAGCTTACTTGCTGTTGTTCAGAGGGAAGAGTGAAGTTCATAAGAAGATCTCTCACAGCAGGAAATATCGAGCACTCTGAGTGCAAAGTGTTGCAGTCAGAGAACCTCTTGAGGAGAAGGTTGGCAGAAGCTGTGACGCTCGGGCCTGGATCCCTCTTATCTGGCAGTTGTATGTTGTTTGTAGACACATCATAAACTAGAGGGAGAATGAGCGAAGGTACCTCCATGCCGGGTGGAGGGGCACCGCCCCCACTGTAGTTCATTACACGAGTCAGCTGTAACTGCAGAGCAAAATATTAAAATTTACAATTGTACGTCGAATAGTATAAATATTCAACAATTATAAACTAAATTCGAGTATAGAGATCAATTTGTGTTAGGCTGAGCAAAACTGGAACCTGCTTTGGGATCTTAATTTTACGCACTGGCTACCCCTTCTTCTGTCGACCAAAGAAGGTTCAAAGCTGGGAACGGTTCTTCGTAAATTCAGTGCTAAAGGAATTCGGAACCTAAAGCCCAGAACTAAATCACTTGCGACGAAGTTGTGGAAATCCACTTCAGAACGTAAGTTATTGACGAACATTCTATATTTCCAAGAAAAAGAAAGAGTTACAATGTCAAATCGATTTTAGGTCATCTCAGTAAGAAATAATAACAATTATTTACCTATTGTTTGTTACTGATGATGACAACTGCCGAAATCAATTTAAGATTCCAACTCTTTATTTTTCATGGAAACAGACAATGTTCTTAAATAACATCCGTTTCTCAAAAGCACCACTGAAGCTATGCAGTACATCTTAATGTAGCTGAAAATAATTTTTAGCAAACAACATCTTTTAGTCTTGACCCCCTCTATAGAAACTACCTCTGAATATAGTTAAGGAATTCGTTACGACACAATCGTGGCAGTTTTTAAATTTTTTTTTACTGAGCAACCAATCTATATCTTTGGAAATGGGAGACCCTACGGGAGTTTCAGACATATCCAAACACATTTTCTACTTGTTGGAAAGGTACTCAATTCGCCACATAATCTGTAGCGAAAATGTCTTCTCTTAATCCATTTATTCCATAAAATTGTGTTTTGCATTTTTAGATATGTTTACTCTACATTGATTAAATCAGTCTAATGTCAATATCATCCTGATTTCACCACACTGATCAGGTGAGTCAGCTCTGGCGCTGAAGTATAATCCGTTGTGTTAGGCTTTGAGTAGAAAGAATCGCAGGGAAGGGGTTAGAGGAAAAGGAGCCCTATAAGTTCTAAATTAGACTCTCTCAAACTGGGAGTTAGCACCGTAGTTATTTACTTACAAAGAACAGGATTTTCTGTCGACAAATCACTGTGGCAGCCATACCAATAGGAACAAGAGAAGCGGCTCCAGGGGGGATACGGAGACACCACTGAACTGACCATTTGAACTGGTGTTGCTGAATCAACGCAGGCATCTGAAAATAAAGACATGTTTCCTCTACAGAACTTTCAAAATTGTGTCAAACAAAGCCATTCCACAAACATCTACATCTACCTATTAGGTGCTGAATTATTAAATAAATAGAATTACTTAAACGTTGTTTTATTGAAAAGTACCTAAATAATAAACGTCGTTCGATCTCGATACAATACAATATGGCTGATCCAACAGGTTGTACTGGGCTTTGTAATGATTGAAGCTATTGCGCTTTTTCAGTTTCGATATAAATCAATGAATAGGCAGGTACCTACCTACCCACTTTGGTTCACACAACATTTTCTCTCCAAGTGAATATTGCAATAAATAAAGCCGTTGTTTATTAAAGTTGGCTTTAACGTATTTTAAATGAATTCAAACTTAGGAATAATAAAATTACAAGAAGGTGAAATGCGAACTACAGTTCGAGTAAAAAGTAATAATAATAATAGTAAAGGATGGATTTTGAGAGGCTATGAAAAAACAAACTGTTCTTCGTGGAGAAATTAATTTAATTAAATTTGGTTAAACACGTGATACAAATTTGTCCTTACTATATTTCATCCTTTTATATATATATATATATATATATATATATATATATATATATATATATATATATATATATATACACATTGCTAAGATAGGTCTTTGTGTAAAATCCTCCTTACAGGAGCTCCAGGCATACCCAATGCAATTGCATGCTTGCGAGCAGAGCACCTTGGAGATTTTTCAATTGAGTTCTTGAAATTCTGGGTCTTCCAGTTTATTTGGGTTCCCTTGTGGTTCCAGTTTCTTTCATTAAACGAACCCAACGTTTGACTGTATTGCCGCCAAGGACGGAATCTAATCAGGGAATGTTGAAGCAGAGGCAGAAGGCTCTTTGCGACGCAATTACGAACTGCCATTTTGTAAAAATGGTCAAGGCAAAGCCGCGATGTGGACCGGACTAAACCATGAAAACTATAGAAACGGGATGCGCGGGATACTCTACTATGTAAATTTTGATAAAATTCAGGTTCAAAATAAATAGAACATGAAACATCCACATATGAGTGTGTTTTAAGAAATATGAGAAAATTATAAGGGAGACTTAACTGTCACAAATTGAGCCTTTGGGATCTGTTTAACCACTTTTCCACTCTTGGTGGTAATAGTTCCAGATGATCCTTTTGATGGCGAGAGCGATAAGGAATGTGGGTAACAACTTAAATGAAGATTCCTTAGGAGGACTTTAGGGAGGTGAATGCGCTAGTTTTCACTTCCATGGTTTCTTAGGAGGGCTGTTTCGTACTACCTCACCAATAGGCGTACGTTTCCATAGGGTTTTCTCTGGAAGGTTTCTATCTCTGATTTGGACAGAGTTCCGTCGGAGTTCCTGACCTGAAATGTCACGAACAATACGTGACCTTGGAACAGATAGAACTTTGGATCGGCATCTTTCTCTCCAAATTCTAGAATCCTTGGCTTGAATATAGACTAGCTGATTGGGCTTAGAAACTTTTTCTTTCCCAGCTTACGAATTGAAGACGGATATACCCTGATGGTTTCACAAAGGAGACTACTGCAATAACACACTCTGAAGTTTCTCTGGTTATTCCCATGCTCTCAATAATGGAATTTAATAGTGTAATGTCTGGTTGGGAAGGGAACACGAGTAATGATACACTTGAATTGAAACAGTAGAAAGAGAGCTTTTATTTCCTCCACAAGCCTTTTATATAATCTCTTATCAATTGTCTCGAATGTTCTCGAACGTTCTCCATTCTTCTCGAACTACTTTTATTACATTGTTAAGTTATTCTATATGGATACTGTAATTGCATTAAGGTATTGCTCTATGGATACTACAAATAATATGAATAATACAATATCATATAGTTGGTTATCTTATTAATCTGTAGGTGACTGAGAAGAAAATCTCCACTACTACCATCATGTTGATTCCCTTCACTACTCACTAAACAGGCAGCATAAGGATCCCAGGTGGTAGTAGGACTCATTGTTTCGAAGTCATTTGTTGAGAGATCAACTCCCCAGATGAGCCAGCCAGGATGCAGACTTTGCTCTTCCCACTCCAAGCCATCATTGCAATAATTCCCTTTTTAAGGAAGAATCCTCAAATCGAAAGCATTCACTAACGCGTTTAGACAACAAAAATATGGAAAGAGCAGTCTCAGATTAAACCCCCAACCACCCCTGCCCTTAACTCTTAGTAGGTTGATGGTAAAACCGAGAGAGCAATGCGAATTCTGGAATCGAACCTATCATATGCAATGAAAGCATCCAACGTGGATAAGTAATGCAATCAGTGTGGGCGTATGAATTCAAGTGGGGTACTTTCACTGCACAGCGTAGTTTGATCGCATGTTTGAAACTTGACACATAACATGCACGAATCTCCCATCTGCGTAGGAATTGGCCTAGGACGACCCTGGAGGCATCTCCCAATGCTTGTTGAACCAAATAAAATTCGAAAATGTGGAAGTTATGCTGTACGATTGAGAGATCAAAATGAAATTACTCAACTCCTTAGGCCCGTACCTTTTGGTGAAACTGCGCATGCTCGCAATAACATGATTAGGATACCACTCATTAGTCTCCATCGAAATGAAAGGTCTAGCGGCCGTCGCCACTATCTGAACTGAATCAGATAATAATTCCGCTTGGAGCATAATTTTTTACTTTCCCCTCCTAGATTCTCAATAAAGTTTAGCCTCCTTGCTGTTGGATGCTAGTCAATAGCAATACTGATACGTATTTTCAATCAAATGGTGTCAATCACTAGCAATATGACTTAAATATTATTCGAGCGGAGTAGCTACGAGTATTATTTTATTACCAGTATTAGAGAACATGGAACTACGTGTTTAGAAACTAAAACATTATCTTAATTCATTGAAGGTGACACACTAGTCTGAAGAAACTTTTAACTTACCAGTTCTAGTTTCATAATTTGAATGAAATCTTTAAGCACATTCTGTGGGACGTTGAGCGTTTTACAGAAACCCGAGAGTGCATTGGGTTTGTATGGCGGGGCAGCAGCTTTAGTTTCAAAGAAATTTTCTAAAATCTGGAATAGAAACATGAGATAGTGTTGTGAATTCATTAATATGAAAAATGGAGTAGGATGGTCATGCCTTATATGATATAGTATGTAATCAATTAAGCTATATATTATTTGTATAGTGGAAGGGCTAAACGACCTACTCGTAATAATTTCATAACTTCATTCAATTTCAAATTAATTATATTCGCTTCTTGGTTTAATATGGAGAATGACACAACAGAACATTCATATAGACCAGTCTACTGCTTGGGGAAGTATTGAATAATGGAAGCCCACCTGTAGTTCTTCTTGGGTCCATAGGTCCTTGTGTTCTGGAAGTGGAGTAATTTTGATGTGCAGCGACTCCATGTGCTGGGGGTTGAGGGAGACACGGCATTGCAACGTGTCCACCTTAAATGTGACGACACCTTGCTCTGAATTTTGCATACTGGTCAACTGAAATAAACAAGTTGTTCAATGGTGATGGATAATATTACAAATACATGGGGCAAGGGAAAATGTACCAAGATTTCAACGGTATAATCATACTTAGAAGTTTAGATTGGTGTCTGACTCAAAAGAAAAATATTGTACTCACACATTCATCATTTTGAATAAACCTTTGCAGCTGGCGCTTCATGAAAACACATCCCAAGAACCTGAAAACAAGTCATTCAGTAAACTGTGAATGAATTATTGAAATGTAATAATTAATTATAGTCTAGGCTGTAATTGATATTCAGGTAATGACCACAAGGGTGAGGTAGAAAGTTGAAGAATCGCTGAAGGAAAAATAATCAAGCTCCTTGTTCATTCTATTAAGTTGAACGATTTGTTAGGAAACATTAAACTTCGTTTTCAAGAATATTCTTAATGTCCCCATCAACTTCATACTAGCCAATGAACAGGATAAAAAAAAGAAGCAAATCAGACAAGTTTGCTATAAGAGCGTTTACACATAAAATTCTAAGAATAGGTAATAATAATAAATCGATTACCTAGTATATTTCATTTAGCAAAATTGAATCATTGATGGAAATTCAATGCATTAATATTGTTCTTTTGATATGGGTAAGTATGTCTTTTACGAGGGGGTCAACCAAAGTTTGTTTATACTTTTTTTCACACAAAAAGTATAAACAAACTTAACATACTAAATCTTCACGTACAACCGCTCCGTTGCTAAGGAAGTGTGACTCAGTAATTTTTCATCCCAAGGAAATCGTTCACCGCTCGTTGGAAAGCTCTCAATTTACCTCAAAACATCACGCTGTCAAATTCCCCTCCCCTAACTCCCTATTTCATAAAAGACGTAATCAATTATGGCTTGTTCACATGTTTTAAATTATGGCGAGAAAACGTCAACGGGATTAAGAGAGGTATTTCTCTTTCCTCGGTCTAGGTATTCGACGGAAAGATGAAGCAGAAAAGTAATTAATTTATTAATCAAGTTATTTAAGACATGGTTACCGCGATCCATCCTGATCAGCTGAGAGGTAATTCTCTCCTTTCCTTGGACATTGAGAGACGAATGAAATGGTGGACCCCATTCTGAGCAGCTGAGAAATCTAAATTCTCCCCTTTTCACCCTAGCATGTTGAAATTTGGTAGGGAGCCTACGAAATGATTGAAATGATGGGCTACTTCTGACTGAGCTAAATTCGTTCCTGTTCACCCTAGGAAGTTGGCATTTGATAGGTTGAATCTCTGAGACATTTGGAGACAATTAGCAATATGGAAAAAACGCTGCAAATTATTTCACAAAGGTTTATTATTTTTTCAATTGGGTATGATCGTAGTTTTAGTTGGCTAGCGTACTTCATAAGGCCCGTCCAGACTCCTCGGCGTGTCCTACTTCGAGTTGCCACAACCTATACTTCTATAATTATATACGCATGTTTATATTTCTCGATTTGAGCTCCTATCTATTCAAATAGTTATTGCCTTAATAATATAATTATCTAAGTACGTACGAAAAGTCGAGAGGATATGTTATTAAATATGCGTAGGAAAAGCTTTGGTATTAACACACAAATATGACCTTGAAAAAAACATATTCATGCCCCGAAGGAACGCCGGCGCCGTACCCACCACAAGGTGCCGCGGCGCCGGCGCCTCCTCTCACTCCACCCCCCCCGCCCCCCCCCCCCCTCACCACCCACCGTGACCCCCTGCCAAGCGTGCCAGGCGTGAGCGCGTCAAAAAAGACACTTTTTTGCCCGTTTTTGGCCCATAGCATCTATGCGACTAAAGCGATCGGGATGGTTAAACGTTAGGACCAACTAGACCCCAAATGGAGTCTATGTGCGAAGAACGGGTTTTTTAAGTCAATTCTTAGGCCTTTTATGGCCCGGACGGCGAACGGCGGACGGACATTTCAAATTTGGATTCTACGCACCTTGAAACGTAAAGTGACAAAGTTTGAGGGGGGGTTATAAAAAATTTTTGCTACACGATCACATAGGCTTATTATTGGAAATAATAAACCAAAAACGGAAGTTAGTGAAAAACGTTGTCTATTTCCACGAAACATAAAGAGTTACAATAAAATAATTGTTTGTTACTGATGATGGCCTAACCGTCGAAATCGATTTAACAGTGTAACTCTTTATTTTTCGTGGAAACAGACAACGTTTTTCACTAACTTCCGTTTTGAAATGGGTTTCCACAACTTCGTCGTGAGTGATTTAGTTCGTAGCATTATGGGCTCTTTCGCGATCAGATGAGTAAGCTAAATTCTCTCATATTCAGCTTAAGAAGTTGAAATTTGGTAGGTAACTTTTCCTATTCACTATAGGAAATTTAAATTTTACAGGGAGCCTCTGGGAGAAGAAGAGTAAAATAAAATGGTAGACTCCATTCTGATTGACTGAGCTCTATTCTCCCATTTCACCCATGGATGTTGAAATCTGGTAAGGAGACTCTCCTGGACAAGATTAGAAACATTGAATGACAGCTCCCACGTTATCAGCCTGATTGAAGGTTATGGAAGGCTTAGTTACGTCATACTAATTTCTTTGAAAATGGGAAGGTCAGCTCAATTTCTCCCATAGGTCGTCGGAAAAATAAGATATTCAGGTAAGACATAACCATGATCTTATGTTTATACCATTAATGGAGAAATTTCTCTCTGAACTCAGCCATTCGCAACCACCCCCGTTCTACGACAGGTAGGGTGGTTTAGAGGATGAGACATTCGAAGGCATCTCGTTTTTTTTGGTATATATTTATTTCCAGCACATCTACAAAGTTTCGTACTTACGTCACAATACTTTAAAACTTTGTTTACCGATTTTTAATGTTTATAGCCTATCTAAATTGGGAATTCGATTGACCGAAAGAAATTAACTACAGAATGTGTCAAATAAAGTGTCTTTCAAATTAGAATGCGAATCTTGGACCTTCAATGAGATTTGCAAAATAAACGTGAATATATGGAGAAATAAATAATATAATAACAATGTAAAACAAAGAAAAAAGTACAATTCCATTAATAAAATAAACCAAACATTCCAAGCCAAGGTAGAGCAATGTAGGTATAGAGTAATACAGTGTAACAGAAATATGATTTAACTCAAATCTAGGGGATAAGATACTGACCTTTCCAAAGGTGCCAATTCTGGTCCTGGAAGACCTTGTGGATGTACTGAGGGAGTGCACAGGATCTCTAGAGCTTCGTGAGAAATGAGTGTGGGAACAGCCCCTGCCCATGAGCGTTGAGGTAAGACTCGTTGGGTACCTGCGACGTAAAAATAAAATTGAAAAAACTTAAATTTTACTTCTAACTACCAAAAAAAAAGTTACGAAACTCAAGAAAACAGCGAAGCTGCTCTTCAAAAATGTACGATCCATCTGGTGCTACGGAAAAGCAACTTCCTCAGTGACCGCCGCCCCACCAAAATAAAACTACTCGTTGGAAACCTTTCGATTTATCACATAATGTTCAGGTAATTCAATTCTTGCACAATCGTAGGTGATTCAAATCAAATTTGGCATAACATAAATATAATACGTTAATTTACGAAAATTCATTCATACGATCATGCTGCATGACTGGAACTTTTAAAAAGAAGCATTACATAGGAGACTTCAGAAAAATTCAGATCTATTGCCATTGAAAAAATAAACAACAGAAACGAATGATGAAAACTTGGTCTTACCCGTCTTGACATCAGTAGGGCTGTGCAGGGCTGGGTTGGGAGAAATGCCTGGTCTCGGAGACTGACGAGGGACACCAGGACTTCCTGGCCAATTGGATGCCCCTGGTGACGCCATGCTCTGTCCAGAAGGGAATGGGCTTCCATCTGTGTGTCCTAATATTAGAAAATGAATGATGTGCTCAATCCTACTAGTGATCAAAAGTAGTCGTTATTGTGGGTCAAAATGATCGGAAGGTCGAAAAAAAGAAAATAAATCAACAAGATGACTTCTCCAAAAACAATGTACCAAATGAAATTCACGTGTCTATCTCCTAAAAATATAGCGATCTTTCCAATTAAACATATTAACTAGATTTACATGTACAGCAACTGATTGTAAGTACCAACACTGTAGTGGATTTATATATGTTTTACTTGGTGTCGGTAGACCAAGTGGGACATTTATATTCTGATTATGCGGGTTAGTCCCTGAGGTATTTCTGTAAGGAATGTGAGCGAAATCGCCAAGGTCAGCTTGCTTGGCGGGATGAACTGAGGGATAGTTCGTGTCGCAGCCGCGTGGAGCACTGGGCTCGCATAGTGGGTGCTGGGTTCGATCAGTTTGGTACTGAGCCGTTTTGTAATATTCCGGCCTAAGATTTATATCTGTAGGAGGAATATGTTGAGCTTGGTTGAGGTACTGAAAAGTATCCTTTGTTTTTTGTACATTTGGAGTGTATTTGACACTCGGATCGGCCGGGTAGCCTTGTATAGAATATCGTGGATATTCGGAAATCTTTGTCGAATCATAATGATTGACTTCAGAGCGGGTCTGAAAGGTATCCTCGAACTTTTGTGTAGGTGAGGCTTGATCTAACGTTTCCTTCGTGAATACGTTAGGTGAGAAGGCGATCTCGTCGCGAGGATCGAGCCTTGAGCCGTCGCTAGGAACAGCGGACTGGCCGGGCAGCAGGTAGGTAGCGCTTCGTGGGCTAAGAGGCCCGGCCGCGCCGTGCTCCGCCTCCCCTTGCATGAGGAAATAGGACGGCCGACGCTCCATCGAAATATCCGAGTTTATTAGCTCGTTTTAGATACCTCTATGTATAGAAATAGAGGGTTTAGAAGGTGGACTCGCTTGACAGAGCTTCTTTAATTTGCTCGGATGTCAGGGTCCTACCTTGTAGTCTTGAAAAAGACTTCCTTGGACGGTAAATTAGAGCGTATGAGCTGAGTAATTTACCGGCGTGCCCACAGCGGTCGGTGACGAGCCTAGTGCTACGAAACCCGGGCGACACGACTAGGAACGTCCCAGCGGGCGTACGATCTAATGAGAATATCAATAGATGTACCGGGTGGCGTCCTGACAGAAGAACTACATTGGGCAATGAGCAGGATGAATAATCACTGGACTCGTAGATGCCAATGCGAGATCTGTGTGGAGAGAAGGTAGGCCTTGTAGAAAGCAGTAGGAAGCCGTTCTTGAGATGAACTCGGGAGCAGAAGGTTCGTCAGCGTAGAGCGTGTAGAAATCTTCGTACTTCGAGGTGTAGTCGTCGAGAGCGGAGAGTAGAATGAATTTCGGAGGGCTCCGAGCGGGGTATTTATAGGGAGGTGGCCGCCTCCTGCCGCCTCCTGATTGGTCCGCTTAATTTCATTAATTCGACTGTGTAATCTCATTGGCTCGCACATTGTTTTCTCAGTATCTGCGAGTATGATAGCTGAGCTGGTCCTCCGGGGTGGTTTCCCCACGTCCGTCGTTGCGACGGGGTCCCCGGGGGTGGCTTACGAGCGTCCGTCGCGGAGCCGACGACCTTGAGTTTAGACGGGGACCTCGGGTGGTTTCCCTGCGTCCGTTGTTCAGACGGGGTCCCCGAGGTGGCTGCTGGACCAGAGGTGGTTGCTTGCCGCCTCCTGGTTGGTTCGCCTATTGTCTCTCGTGTAATCAGTGTTTCTGATTGGCGAGTAGGCTTGTTTGAATTGTCCTTGTTAGTTTTAGAGGACGTTTGATTTTCTGTTTGAGTTTTCTCATTCAAGGCGACTTGGTTCGAGATACTTGTCGCGTCTCTCTCGCCCAGTAAGTGTCTAGGGAGGTCGCCTTGTATGTTATTAGTTAATATTTCACTTTTGAGAGAGAATTTCGTATTTTCTCTCTGGTGAAATATTTTGTTTGACGGAGTTATAACTCGACGTCTTATAAATATTTTTGTGTTGTGTCTACCTCTTTTTGGTAGCCCTGAAAAGGGCTGTTGACAAGAGGGGGTGGTTTTCACCACAAACACATTACAAGTAAAAAATGTCAACTGTCATTTGATCGTCTTTACTCCTACATAATGTGGTTGTAGAAATACTTTAGCTTACAAGTAAAGTCAGTCAAATGACAGTTGTAAGGGATAATCTAATGAAAATTTGTTATTTCTTGATTGTTAGTATCCCGAGGGATTGATATTGAAATGTTGAACACCTGAAAATGATAATACTGGTAAAATTTACTGTGAATTTGAAGTTTTATTATAGTGATCATGTCCAAGTCATAACAGTTTCTATTCAGGTAAAAGTATTCAACTTACGATTTTCACTAAAAATCGGGGACAATTAAAAGTAAGTTTATTTTGTATAAGGTTCGGTACAACTTTCACATAACAAAGGTATTACTGAGCTCACATAACATGAAATTATTTGGTTTGACCTGATTTTAAGCTCACAATCCGCATTTTTCCATCAGTCCGTGCGTTGGAGAACTTTAACAGGCTCTCCTGAACACTTTTGCCAAATGGACTTGATCACTTTTACCACCAACCCCACGATATACATCATTTTAAAAAAAATCCGTATGTTGTTCCAGAAATCTTACCTGTGTGCATAAGAGCATTAGCAGGCGAATGACCGTGGGGGACTGCTGGCCCAGGGGAGGAGATGGGCATCGGTGAGGGGGCATGAAGAGGGGCGGAGGGGGAGTTGGCTGGGAAGGAGGGTCCACCACCTGGTGATGGGTGAGGCATTGGTGGTAAAGAAGGGGGTGACGCCAGATTGAAGGAGGAAGTTGCAGGCGAGGAACCGAATTGGCTCTGAAACAAACAACCGACAATAAATTCTAATCATGGTCAAGTTTCTCAGTGAATATACAGAGGGAAAATTAAAAGTTGACACAAATAGGAATTGTTAACATCGAATCAAAGTTGATGGAAATCAATGTGGACAAATAAGTTTACCTGAGATATGTTAGGTGTTGTGTGGGGAGAAGCAGGAGTGTGGGGATTGGAAGGGGGCGTGTGTGGAGCTTGGAACCGCAGAGCTCCGCCCCATGGGGGGTCCTGACTCCCAGGAGTTCGAGCAGGGCTGCCAGGACCTCCAGATCCTCTGCCAAGAAAACCTCCACCAGTCGGGGTGTCACCAGAGTCCAGCGTAACTGGAGATGGGGGATTATCATCCTCAGATTGAGATCTTCGTCGGTACATTACACTCTCATCAACATATTTGCTTAGGAAGCTCTGCAATTACAATAGCAAAACAATAATATTATTCCAAATGACGCTTCAGGAGGTGTAACAAAATTTTACAGATTATCTGCCTGACTGCAACTTTCTGGAAGAGAAGAAGGAAGCCTACCTATACTCGCTCCCTTAGCTTGCCAGTACTAAAGAATTTTTAGAGATTGCCTAAAATATGCCTGTTATCCTATTTTGTAAATTAAGCTGCATCCAAACTATGCTGAATGAAAATTTTCAGATCCACATTGCACTGTTAGATGAGGCGACCACCCTCAGTCTGCCTCCAGTACCTCTCGTCCGAAAATTTCATTGTGACCAGAAACAATTACACATTTAATTGTGCATTATCGTCATTATGTATACTACAATTTTCAATTTAACAAATTTGCAGTCATGACCATAACAGCGAATTTTAGATCATTCCTCATTATATTTGTCGAATTGTGTTTAAATTCGGCAGTGTGTAGGTACACATGTTTTAACGACGAAAATATGGCAAAACAACTTTTTCTAGGCGCTAGTGCCGCGATTTTTTGAATACCTTTGAAACCAGCTCTGTCCGGCATGTGGTGAAGGCCACTACAATGGTTAATAAAACACCCTCTAGTGCCCCTAGATATAATACAAGTTGCATGTATGACGAATGTAGTGTCGACTGAGGGTGATCCTACACACATCCACACTGTCCATTTCAATCCCATGCGGTTTGCCTTCTTTTGATTTGGACTGACTTGAGTCAGTTGTAACGGGCTAAAAATATTTGCTACCTCGACAGGAGTTCGAACTTGCGTCGTCACAACTACGAGAAATTATTATTAATTTCCCGGAGTTCCAACGCTCTAACGACCAGAGCTAAGAGGCCAGGGTGACCAAACCTCTTCGACTGTGAGAGTTATTTCCCGGAGCGTAACACAGTTCACCTTTCTAACGTTCCACACGACCACACTTGCTTCCTTTGTGGATCGCCTTAGCCGATAATGAGGATGTAGCTTTAGATATTGTAGGTTTCGGCTCACAAATCTAATAAGATTCTGGCTAGTTCTGAAGCCAATCATGACTATAGAGGCGAAGGTCTTCACAAGACTGTACTTATTGCCAAAAATTAATTAAAATTACCACTGAAAGGATATCAGAAGTGGGGAGGAAGGTCGTCAGTCTGTGAAGGCAAAAATTCATATGCATCTCATACCAACTGATCTTCTTAAGGATCCGTAGGGTGGGTTTGTCCTCAAAATTCTAGATACACAGTTTGTACTACTTGCTTTATCTCTTCCAATAGTAATGGTAATTGTCCTGAATGTATTGACTCTATCTCTATGAATATTTTTGTGTAAACGTTCTTGTGACAAAAATGGACTCACTTAAAATGAAGTTACAAGAGTGATTCGAGAATGTCAAAGGACAAATGAGATGCTAAATGCAGAAACATTTTCTGCGTAAAATATATTGGGATTACCTTGAGAAATGGGGTCGGAGTGAAATCGCTGACAACTGTAGTGCGATCGAACCGAGAGAAAGCTGCGTCTCGGATGGCTACGAGGCAAGCAGCCCGCAGCCTCATTTCGAGGCAATAGAGGCCTAGATAAGCGACTCTGATAACGCATTCGGACTCGGCAATCACAGTAAATGTCTGCACTGGTACTTGTGGTCGCTGAAAATACAGAATCAGTAGTTTACATCCGTATATAAGAAAAATAGGAAGTGTTTTGAACAGTAGGAATATTTATCCGACATATCTTTGACTACACCCTGTTTTGAAGGAGAAGGGGAAATTACTTTTGATCAATAAGCAAAGAAATAATGACTTGTTTTCTCATCCTTCGGCATGTAACCTTAGTTTGACAAACCACATCTCTCCAGCGATTCCTGGTCGCCTATCTTAGAGATTTGTGATACGCTACAGGACTGACCATTATTTTTTGTTTCTTTTGCCATGGTGGATTCCCTGTGGTGTTTGGAATCGAACAAACACAACAACTAAAATGTATAAATCAAGAATTTGCACAAAATCACAAACTACGTAAAAAACGCATCCAAACTTCTTGTTTCAATTATGTACTTGAAAAATACATGGGTAGTAAATTCTAAGTATGTTTGGATACTAACATTATTGTGAACTCCAAGCTGAGGAATGGTGGGAAGCTTGCTTATGGACAGAAGAGGTGAATACGTGTCATTAAGGAGGTGAATCAACTGAACGAGGTTCCTCGATCGGTTGAGCTCTCCTTCCAATTGTTCCCGCATGATGCTATGGGCAGATGCGCAGTTTCCACCACCTCCTGAAGGATTGAAGAAATGAATTACAATGGCATTAGTGTGCGTAGATTGAAAAATAATAAAGTTTTACTATGAATACTCATCAGGAATACTCATTTGAGGAATACCCACATGTTTGTTTTATATTTTTAAATGAAAGCAGGTGAAATTCTAAGAATATAGACACCAACCACACTATTCTAAAATAAGTAGTTTTCTTCTATGATTAACTATGTCATCGCACCTCTCCCGCCTGGGCGGGACCCCCCCCCCCCCCCCCCCCCCCGCCAAATAAGTACGCCAGAGTGTAAAAATTCCCAAAATGAAATCTACTTTCATTTTAAAATAGTCAACGCAAAATGATCAATGAGTATTCCTCATTCACCGTTATGTTCGGTCATAGGACAAAATATAATTAGGTCAAGGAGAAAATTATCATCATCCACCCAGCTAATCCTTCACGAACAAAATATTGTGCAGTTGATCACCATCACCATTTCATCAACAGTTAAATCAAAAATCTCAGTCACATTCTAAAATTAAAATCAAATCTCAGTTAAATTCTAAATTATCATCAAACTCGAATGAATAAACGCTCCAGGGCTGTCAACATTACAGTCAAAAAATTAGGTACTGTAAAATGTCGAATTTTTACGGTAATTATTACAATCAAAACATCGTAATTTTGGGGCATGATAATTATATGGTATCATCATACGCAAAAATGGAATAGCTAATCAAACTAACTAAACTTAACATTAACGCAAGAAGCATGAAGAAGTGGAAATGTATATTATTTACCGTTTCAGTAAGAGTTCATTTAAAGATGGAAACTGGTGTTGTACAGGGGGTGGCGTAAAGGACGGACGGTTTAATAAATATAAAATCGGTCATTTTCACTTAAAAACCAATTTATTGATACATTCGACTTCGTATTTGAGTAACATTTTCAAAAGTTAAGTGTGAAAAATCACATCAGTCAACTGGTATCTGTTTTTAGTATTGCAGTGCTGGTTTGCATACTCTATCCAACATAGCTATGGCAACTTGGGCGAATTCTACGTGAATAGCTTCCTTCAAATGGCCTAGTGATCGGGTTTTGTGCTAATATGCACGTAATCCCAAAGGAAACAATCGTAGATTGCTAAATCCCTTTCCTCTTCGAAGACGTAATGACTATTAGCGTCGAAGTCGTCCAAGTTGACAGAGCGTTGATGGAAAGAGTTTTGCAAACTTCCAAGAACGCCGACATACCAAACACGGACACCACTTGGCTGATGTAAATTTCCACAATTGACATTCGAAAATAATATTTAATTACGAAGTCAAATCTGTCAATATATGTTGTTTTGGAGAGAAAATTATCAATTTTATGAGTTTTTAAAAATCGTGCGTCTTTTATGCCGCACCCTTTAAATAGGGTAAGGGTCTGTACCTTGGGTCAATGTCAAAATCTGCGGGAAAAAGTGCAGACAAACATTAGTGTCTATCATAGTAAATCCCTTTTATCGTGACAACGTAAGTGAAACCACTTTCTTCTTCACTGGTAATTCACAGCTGTAGATAGACACACAAAGTTTAAATCTACTCTTTGAAAAATTTGCTGTCGAAGAAAAAACTTCCCATACCCCAAGATATATTTATCTGCGGGAAGAAGTGCAGACAGACATTAGTGTCAATCATAGTAAAACCCTTTGATCGTGACAAAGTAAGTGGAACCACTTTCTTCTTCACTGGTAATTCACAGCTGTAGATAGGCACTCACAAAGAAGTTTAAAGCTACTCTCTTTGGAAAATTTGCTGTCGAAGAAAAAGCTTCCCATACCCTAAAATATGCCCCCCCCCCCCCAAATTTTTTTGTGTGACGTGTAGTCTAACAGCTAATGAATTGGATGATATATCGTTTTTTTAGTCTTTATAATGGGAAACATGTGTTAGAAAAAAAATGATCCAGGATACAGACCCTTACCCTACCCAGTGGAACAGCGTTTACCAATCGATTCGCCACCAAAAAGTAGATAGACAAGAGTGATAGCACGATGAATCTTCATAAATAGTGAATTAATGACCACCAATGAGCCAAATTCATCTAATAGCCGCAATTACAAACTTTGAAAACAACGCTCGAACCCATGGTCGACACTGGAAGATTCCACACAGTACAGCTCGCCAAATGTGAGCTGGCACACGGCTGGAAGGTAGAAAACCCTCTTGGCACACTCAGTCGCCAAGGCTTGACAAGCCCAAGTGCCAGCTTAAGTTTGGCTATATCCTTGTATCGTAACCCTGCCGATAAAATGGGCTCCCCAATAACTCCACCACTGCAGTATAGTCCAATAAATTAAGATCAATAAAGTGTTCTACCTTTTCATTTTTAGATCTGCTGTTTCCTAAGGGTTTTCGACTACCTCACAATGCAGTAAGGGCATGATTTACAACCAACCCTATACGAAGAAAATAAAGAGAATAAATAAAATACCCACCAAATATGAGAGTGAAGGCCTTAGTAGAGGGGTTCCACTGAACTGTAACGGTGGCAGCCCGTTCAGGGCCGTAACCAAGGACAAGCTTGTTGTAACTGTAGGACTTGACTGTTACCAATGACGAGATGTTGTATTTAGCTGAAAGAAAATAAGACATAGGCAATGATACAATGTTTTCAAAATCCTTAAGCTACAGTCTGTAGAAATGTTGATGAACCTACATGTTTTAAAATATTCAGACAGATCTTCGACGAGAGTGTAAAGGTTAACGATTTGTGCCCAGTCACTGAGGAGAGCATCAACAGTTTTTGAGACTGATTCGGCAGGAAGCATATCGTAGTTGAAATAAACTGGTCGCCTCATGCCTGAAAGACAAAGAAATAGAGAAGATAAGAAGTAGAAATAGAAGTTTAAGATAGTATTTATGAACATACTTATTTGCCCTCAGTATATCATGGTGATATTAAATATAAAGTTATTCCCTAAATACCTAACGGGGTTTTTAAATATGAAATAGGTTCTTCATAGAATTAGGAATAGTGCTTTCTCATTAAAATTGTGCATGAGTTTATAATACTGTGATGAAATGACCTTTTGTCGTTGTGATAACAGGTGCTACTGTTAATGAGTAGGTTTTTAAAAAGTTATTGATGTTTGGTAAAACACCAAGGACAAAAATTGTTTTTAACAGAATAAAAAAATTAATATATTAAATTTTAAAAATAAACTAATACTAAAAGTACTAATATGTACTAAAAAATTACTAAAAATGGCTAAAAATTGGTAAATTAATATTTTGTGGCAGAATATAGCTGAAATAAAGTGTATTAACTATAAAATAGAACATTCAAACATGTGTGTACAAAATTATGCTGAAAAATGTTCTTGAAATTAATTAAAATTTGCTACAAAATCTAATTTAAACTGCAAAAAAAGAGAAAAATCCAAAAGCTCTTTTTAAATAGCAAATTACTATTTAGAATACGTTTTTTGCCATAAAAATGATGATTAACATTTTCTTTGCGCTCAAAAAGCTTAATTGTAAAACAATATAACATAATATACTTAAGAAAACTCGCTCGTACGATCATGCTGCATGACCGGAACTTTTTTCAGTTTAAAATAATTCTGACGTCATTGCACCCCTTTAGTCTGAGAATGACCCCCTAGCCCATAGTGACGTTAGAAATATTGAAAACTTTGACAAATCATCGAAAAATGACGACATCATAGGAGGCAGCTGTTGGTAGTCAAGTAGATTAAAACCTGTTGTTATAAAAAAACTAAATTATATTAATGCTTACGCATACATAGCGCATTTGTTTTGTAGGGTTTTTTAAACTTCATGAAAATCTTCAAATACCTAATTCAAAAGAACAATAACTGATCTATCAATAAGTAGTAATGATATGATTTCTGCAAGACTAGGTACCTAATTAGTTAAATTTATTAATACTATGTAGAAATATAGAAGATAAAATACTTCAGGAAGTCTCTGTACGTCTGTCACAAATGATCGTAGACAAACTAACAAAAGACAAACAAGACAGGAAAGAAAGTTACGGTCAGCAGAGAGTTGGAATATGTTGATGTAATCACATTTCTATATCGAATATTTTAAACGCGAACAACTTACAGATACTACAAATCATTTAGGTAATGTGATATGGTCATAATCAGGTGATATAGTTGGTCACCGGAGAGGTTAATCATAACCAATGTTTTGGAATGGCATTAATGCCAATGCGAATAGCGAGAAGGTAAGGCAATGAAAGCTTAGGGGTAGGTAACACATAGCCGCCACAAAGAACAAAAAGAGGTTCGTTGGGCTCATTTTTCGCCCCAACCCATCCAATCCATTATGTTTTACTCAATAAATAATCATTACGAAGGTAATTTAGGAAACATTGGGATAGGAACTCACCCTGTTCTTTGGGACTAAGGGTGACCAAAGGGCTGCCAAACATAACGAATTCGACGATCCATCCTTTGCTTATACACTTGTTGGAGTGGACTCTGATGGAGACTGACAGGAGGAGTTTGAGAAGGTGGTTCCAGGCAGGAGAGCTAGTGGAAATGCCCGGAGGTGGCGGCATCTGAACAATCTTCAGAACGAGGGCCGTGGCGTTGGCTTCGACTTGGAGGCCTTGGTGGGCGATGTCGCGTCGGCCAAGCTATTAAACGTACAATAATGATATTTACACACAAAATTATAACAACTAATAACTAGTGAATAGAGAGTTAAAGTGGCACAAAACCGACGACACATTCAAAAATGCATCCGTATTCCTTGGCTGGAAACGTAGCTCCTCAATGTAAAACTCTGCGACACATCTCGATACGTCCCTCATCTGAGGCCTGCAATAGTTTCAGTTGTTAAGGCCTGTTTACATTCAGCCCACTTCTTTGGAAGTGAGCAGGGAAGTGTGCAGCAGGAGCATGTAAACTCCTCACTCGCTGACTGCTCCCTCAGCTGGCTCTTTTTGGTGCAGAAGTCAAATGAAAGGCAGTACGAGTGGCAGTGAGGGCGTATGTAAACACCCCTCTCGCGTGTCTTACAGTACAGACGAGTAATTGATAAGGCTTAGGAGGCACAGAGCCGATGCTCCCTTTTCCTCGATTGCCCCGAGCCAAAATGGAATTGGAAGTATTGGCAGCATGTAAATACTCACCCTAATGGGTAGTAAATGCCTGTGCTGCTGAACTGTGCAACGTCGTTTTCAGAATTCAAAAACTACCCTAAATAGTTGGTCGAAGTGTGCAGATGGTTAACTCTAGGGTAGGGTCGAACTGCCCAGCCTATAAATCAGTCCCGACCACCAAATTATACGCATCATTCTTATCTTTATGTCCAACTAATCTGAATTTTTACTAAGGGATTGACTACTTGATGTTATGTATTTTTGAGATACGAGCTTGCGAGCATCCAGACCACCAAACTGTACACATCATTCTAAGAGGTGCGATCAACCGTGCATAATTGACCGTAGGGTCTACCTGTGCAGTTCGACCATAGCCCTAGGAGCCCAAAAATAATCCGCTTACTAATTTCTTGACAACTTGCGCAATTCGACCTTCTCCAGCAGGGGCAGTGGCAGAGGCTGAATTTAAATGGGGTATTACGCTCTGACAGCTGGGTTCTATAACCTTTACCTCTTGAAACCGAGTGAGGCAAGCGAAAACTAAGAAGGTTGAATGTTGTTTATTTTTCCGTTTTCATGAGGCTATGTTCCTCGTAGACGTCTACGAACTAAATCACTCGCGACGATGTTGTGGAAACCCATTTCAAAACTAGTGCTAGAGCTGGACCCGACAGCGTAGGTCGTGTTTGTTTTCTCTCTGTGTTCTTTTCACGAAATAGTGGTGTTTCTCTCAACAATTCTGACTGAAACTGGGCAAGTGGTTTCATCAACCTTCGGTGAGTACAGCCTGCTAATCAAAAACACCAGAACTGGTCGGTTTTCTTTTCGTTTTACGAAATATTATCCGCAAATATTTCCTGTAGAATTAGAAAAAGGCTCGTTGATTGCCGTTCCAGTGACCTTGGAATTCGCGACGGTTGCCGAGTGGCGTCGAAGCTTCCCGACCTACCGATTGTCAGGCCCTGTGACCTTGAATTCCACGACTTTCGACGAGTGGCGTCGGAATTTCCCGAACTATCAAAGCCAAACCTAATCTATCCCTTCCAGTACTGCTTTTTCGTACTTTCGTATTGCGCCTTCAGGTTGGAGGGTATTCACTCCTTGCCGTGCTTTCGAGCGTTGCGGGTAGTATAGTCGGCGTCGTGGGCGGAGTATATTTGACTCGGTTACCACTTTCGGCCCGCCGAAATCATGGAAACAACAAATTCCAGGGAAAACAGTCAACTGAACTCAGCTAAATTGGATCAGATTCTTGCCAAGCTAGAAAAACTGGACACACTCGAACAAAAGATCGACAATGTCTCATCCTCTTTAAGAGACGATTTGAAGAGAGTCGATACGAAATTGGATGCACAGACAGCCCGAATTGCCCAGCTGGAGCGACAGGTGAGGAAGAGGAATCTAATTTTGATGGGGGTGGTGGAGGGGCCTCCGAGGAGCGGGAATGAAACCTCTGACGTGGCTGAGCTTATTAGGAGCAAATTAGGAGTCAACTGTGACCCAGGGGACATAGAAGATCTATACAGACTGGGCAAGCCAACTACTGGGAAGAACAGGCCGATCTGTTTTGAGGTAAAATCTCTCGGTTTAAAAAAGCAAATACTTGCAGCAAAGGGACTACTCAGTGGCACGAATTTGTCAATCAAGGAAGATCTACCCCCCGAAGAAAGAGAAAGAAGACGGCAGTTTTGGGAATCTAAACGCTCCGACCAACCTTTCTCTTCCCCCCAAGGTCAGAGGAAACGTCCCCCCGCTTCCCCACTCGATAAGCACCCTGGAAAGAAGACCCCTTTGGGCAACACACCACCAAAAAACGGTCGCTGAAGCACCACGAGACACACACGGTTGCAGACACGGACACGGATACGGATTTGGAACTTGACACTATTGATAAGGTTATTTTTTGGAATGTTAATGGTTCTAGAAGCTTATTTTCTTTTGATCAAAATTATATTTCTTGTAATGATATTTTATGTTTGTCTGAGACCTGGTGGCTCTGCGAGCCAGTTGTTATTCCTAATTTTCTGAATAATTACATTATGTTGCATTCCTTCGCGAACAGGACTGGGACCAGAGGTAGAGGTAGTGGGGGACTTACGGTATGCATAAACCGTTCAGCCAAACTGCAATATGAATTAATCTCCTGCAACTCACGATGGATTATTGTTGCTATAAAAGGTAAAAACGTCAGCCTGCTCATCGGCTCCTTCTACTTGCAGCCTGGGTACATAACTCCGGATTCACTTGAGGAATTACATTTTGTTTTTGAGGACGTCCTATCAAGATTCCCCTCTCATACCGCCTTGTTTGGAGGTGATTTCAATATGAGAGTTGGTGAGCTGAATTCTCTTGTGGAGGAAATGCTGTTGTCGCCGCTTGCTCCTGAAAGAAGAGTACTTGACGCTACAATGTCTCCTGGTGCTCGTGACTTTGTTGACCTGTTTGAATCTCACTCATTTGTTTTGCTTAATGGTCGCTCTTCTGGTGACATACCGGGTCAGTTTACTTTTTGCTCAGTGCAAGGCCGCAGTACAGTTGATCTGGTTTGGATTGGTATGGGAGGTTGCTCCAGCGTGGTGGGATTCGAGATAGGGAGCTGGTGGTTAACGGACTCAGACCATTTCCCGGCTGTGGTAAGTTTTTCGGCTGATTCCGGCGTTGTACCACAGCTGCCTGTGAGGTCACTCAAATGGGACCCAAGGTTACTCTCTCATTTTAAGGACTTGATGCTGTTCAACCCTGAAGTCTCTCGGATTGCCTTAGCTGGCGAAGATATTGACTCACTATCTGACAACCTTGTTTCTGCACTCTGGAACGCGGCAGAGAAGCTGGGTATGGTTCGGATGTCAACGGGTACAACCAACACCGGCAAAAAATGGCATGATGGTGAGTGCCGCCAAGCCAGAAGAACTCTAAAAATGTTATTGAAAGACAGCCGCCGCACCAACTTTTCAGAACCCATCCTGTCTTCTTACCTGGACTGCAAAAAGACCTACAAGAACTTAGTCAACTATAAGAAGAAAATGTACAAGTTAAATCTGACATCAGCCCTTAGCAGTGTTGGGAACCCCAAAGAGTTCTGGCATGCCATTAATCAATATCGCACTCACACGTTCAAAGCTAACCCAATCCCTCTATCAGACTGGGAACAATTTTACCAGGACATTTACCCTCCTCGTGTGACGGACGTAGTCTCATACACAGACGTGGGTGACCCCAACGTTGACAGGGATATATCACTGGTCGATGTGATGGGTGCGGTCGCCAAGGCTAAATCAGGTAAGGCTGCAGGTATTGATGGAATTAGCGCTGACTTTTTTAAGGCCTTACCCCAAAACTGGCTTCTATATCTGACATGCCTTTTTAATCGTATTCTTTCCTCCGAAGTCCTACCTGCATCATGGTCTCAGTTGATGGTCACGCTTTTACCCAAGAAAGGTAGTTCCAACGATCCTTCTAACTACCGTGGTCTGGCACTAGCCTGCATTTCCCTGAAGCTCTTCACTTCCATAATCAATGAAAGGTTGGTCTGTTGGGCAGAGAGCAGAGGAGTGTTGCCGGAGAATCAGGCGGGTTTCAGGGCCGGAAGGGGATGTATTGACCACGTATTCTCTTTGACCGCAATACTTCAGATTCACCTTCGACTTCCCCGCAGAACAGTGTATGCCGTCTTTGTCGACTTCAAGCGAGCATTTGATTCCGTTCCTCACGGCCTTCTCTGGCAGAAGCTTTTCTCATACGGTATTAGTGGAAAAATAATCCGTATACTTCGATCTCTGTACTCAAAAGCTAGCTGTCAACTAAGAGTAAACGGTAAAATGTCATCCCCAATTGACCTCACGCAGGGGGTTCTACAAGGAGAAATCTGCAGCCCTCTCCTTTTCACACTGTACCTATCGGATATTGAGGACTACTTTCGCTGTAGAGGGTGTGCGGGACTCGATATAAATGGCCATAGAGACATGTTGATGTTGTTATACGCGGATGATATGGTGATCTTGGGCGACTCAGCGATAGATATAAACAAGAAAATGAAGGTGCTGAAGGCATATTGTGAGGAAAATGGTATCACGGTTAACATAAGCAAGACAAAGTTGATGTGCTTTCGGAGGTGTGGCGGAATTAAAAACCTGGCAGTGCCTGTCCGGTTTGGGAATGAGTTGGTGGAGCAGGTTACATCATACATGTATCTAGGAGTGCCCTTCTCCAGCTCTGCTGTGTTCTCTGGTGCATGTAATCATTATATAAGTCGGGCTAACTTGGCTTCAGCAGCTGCAATGAGCATCCTGGTCGGAGCGGGGGTCAATTCCTGGTCAGCACGATCCAGAGTTTTTGACGCAATGGTGAGATCTGTGCTGCTGTATGGTTCTGCTGTATGGGCGCTTCGATGGCGGGATGCTTTGGAGCGGGTTCAGGTTGGCTTCTACAAGCGCATCCTGCTGATCCCACGGAGCACTCCCAACTCCTTGAGACTGGGGTTCAATCAATCAGCACCCTCGTACTAAGGAACGCCTTGAAATGGCTGATAAAGACCGTAACCATGCCACCCGACCGTTTGCCAGCTCTATGCATGAGGCGCCTCTTCGATCTCTCCACACTACCAGCTTGTGATCCTAGGTATAACTGGGTCAAACAGCTCAGGAGCGCCTTAGAGACTTTCGGTATGGCCCTGTCTAATGACGCTGAGCTAATGCCAGATAACAGTACTTTGAGGAGCCTCCTGACAACTCTGCCTTTTGTTTCTCGAAACATGGACCTGGAGCAGGCAACATCCTCAAGAGCCTGCCCGGACTACGGATCGGTCTTTCAGGAAACATCCCTCCAGCCTCAGAAGTACCTCTCCCAAGATTGGCCGATCTTTATTTTACGCCCTCTGGCCCAGCTGCGAATTTTTGCAAAACACGCTCCTAGGATCCTGGTCGCGGGAGTCAGGATGGACTTCCTCCCGGCACCGTGTCCAATTTGTAACTGGGGTGTCAGCGATTCTCCCTTGCATCTGGTCCTTCAGTGCCCCATGCTAAGTAGCGCCCGCCTGAAGTTCCTTCTGCCTCTGCTCGCTCTGCCTCTTTCATATGAAGAGCAGTACAGACGACTGCTAACATCCAGCGATGAAAAGGTGGCCAATAGGTTATTTTATTTTTTAAGGGAAGCCAGTGAAGTGAGGTCACTAATTTTAAGTTCCTAATCAGAAGACTATATTTTATTTATTTAGTTATCTGGTCCAGACTCTTCTATCTTGTATATACTGTCAATGAAATTTGCAATGGATGTTATATCTAAAAGGCAATAAAATTATCTATCTATCTATCTATCTATCTATCTAAATACATCACCTTCTCCAGCAGGGGCAGTGGCAGAGGCTGAATTTAAATGGGGTATTACGCTCTGACAGCTGGGTTCTATAACCTTTACCTCTTGAAACCGAGTGAGGCAAGCGAAAACTAAGAAGGTTGAATGTTGTTTTTTTTTTCGTTTTCATGAGGCTATATTCCTCGTAGACGTCTACGAACTAAATCACTCGCGACGATGTTGTGGAAACCCATTTCAAAACGGAAGTTAGTGAAAAACGTTGTCTATTTCCACGAAAAATAAAGAGTTACAATGTTAAATCGATTTCGACGGTTAGGCCATCATCAGTAACAAACAATAATTTGTTATTGTTTGATGCTGATGATGGCCTAGCCGTCGAAATCGATTTAACATTTGTAACTATTCATTTTTCGTGGAAATAGACAACGTTTTTCACTAACTTCCGTTTTGAAACCTCCTCTGTTACCACCCCGTTCACTCACCCAGTCGCGGTTGTTGTGGCGAGATCAACTATTTGATTTGTATACTTTTATTATGTTTTCACTACTCACATTTTGTAATAGGATGGGTGTTTTAATTGGAGACTTGTACCATCGAAAGGTTACAAAAATGTGAACGATTTTCATGCTCAATGTGGGATTAAGTTGCCCGCGAATCAGGGGTTTGAAGTGTTTTGATGAAGGATTGAAAAGTAAATAAGTATGTAGCTAACGAAAATTATTTCTCTATTTGACAAGGTTTCCGTTTTTTGGAAGACACAGGTAGAGGTAATGAACCCCAAATCCTCTTGTGTTTCACATTTCATACGAATTCCATTCATGGAATTTGTGTTTTTTATAGTTCAATCCTCCTTCCTTTATGCACTGTATCATCATCGCTTATGTTTCCAGTATTAAATATCCGGTAAACATATCACCTCACAAATAGCCGAGTAGCAAAAAAACAATCGCGACTTCAAATGAAGCGAGGGTTTGCATGGTTCCCATGGAACAACCAAATTCAGAGTTGCTTTGACTATATCAATCATTAAGCCAATACATCATCACCATCATCATAATTATTATTATTGCTAATCTTACAAATAATACTTCGCCAAACGACGTCAGCAGAAAAACATAGATCCCTAATGTAAATGCGTTGGCGTTATAGCAAAACGCACCACCAACAAATTAGTTCTAAGCAGGTATGGCGGTAAGAGGGCTGGCATAAGATGGGTAGCCGTGGTTACCCTATTGACTACTATTTGGTCCCTCCTTGGAAGTTGGATTACAAAAGAGCCTCGCCACTGAACTCACCTTGCCATTGCTCATGCCAAATGGAATTGGCTGTATGTTGCATTTAAGAGATTTGATCACCAATGCGTGTAGGCAACATCTCAATGGAGTTATCACCAATGGCTCTCCTCGCTTTGAGCATCAGCACATTCATTACCATGAATACCTACATGCCTTGGCCCCACATAAAAGTTCTGGTTAAGCTCAATGTTGTGGCTTGGTGTACACACGTAAGTTTCGTATTAAGGGATCATCAAGATATGTTTCCCTAATCGCCTCGATGGTACTTAGTGAGTCACTACAGATCACATAATTCCCAATTCCCAACAACTGGCAGTGTCGAACAGCCAGTGTCACTACCTACAGCTTTGCTGTCAACACAAACACGACAGGTGGTAAGCGTCCAGTCTAGTGACATAAGTTACATCTTAGTTAAAATAAGTTATTGTTTGTTAATTATAATGAACTACTTCGAAATCGATCTAACGTAGTAGCTTTTTTTTGAGGAAATAGACAACGTTTTTCATTAACTTCTGTTTTCTTCATTGCTGTTGAAAACATTTGAACCCAATTTCCTAAAGCGTAATTTCCAAATACATGCTCCTATAAAGCAATACTTCACAGTTTCAATGATATATGTATGTCGTAGTTCAATTATATAACCAACCAAAAGGAAAACTGCAAATTGTGCGTAAAGGTAAAGTCCGAAAAGTTGAGCTGAAAGCAGTTATGATTTATAGGTAACCCCCCCCCCCTCCCCCCCTCATGTCAAGCTTTCAATTAACAAGACTGAGAGGTACATTTGTAAAATCGACTACTGTGTCGCTCAACACAGTTTATAGACAATTGAGAGTTTCACCCACTCCCATTTTTAGTACAATTGAATAAATAAAACCTCTTGAGCTAAAGTGATGAAGGGGATTCTTTCGTCACAAAGCGCGACGACGTGGGCCAGCTCTGGGATGAAATAGGCAGGATTTTTGAGGCGCTTGCTAGGGGTTGCTTCATTCTTCCATGGCATTTTCCGCTTTCCGTCAGTTCTTTCTTGCTCTTCATGATGTAAATAAAATACATTGACATTATTTTTTCATTTCAAATCGACATTTTATTTTATTATAATTGAATTTCAATTCTTTGTCAAGTAAATAATAACATATGAATTTATACAAGGTAATATGAATTCTATGTAGGTATACAACAAGTCTAATAGTTAATAGTAGAAACTGTGATTTTCATAGCTTCGGTTGTTCCTAATTGTGATAATTAAGAATAGCAACGAAAACACCCAATTCAGCCGTCTGATTCAATTTAATTGTGGGGGCCCGATCCAGTCAAGAGGGGTAATGATTTTCGTCTTACCCTGATAAGGCCCATGACGTGTCTCATCTCAGGACTTCTTACCATAACATCTGTTTGTTACACACACACACACACGCGCACATACACACACCACACACACGCGTGCTCACATACATACACGCACACACTTTTCTTTGTCACTCAGCTATGGACGGGGCCAGAGGTGGAAGCTTGGTTAACTCGTTTTCCGAATCCATGACTTCAAGTTACTTTTGTTATTACAAAGTTACCAAATGCTCGCCTTGAGCTAATTTAACAAACTTTTGAAATCCATTCATACAAGTAGGATATTGTCAACATGAGGCTACTGATGGTACGGCGCAACAATATTTGATACCTCAACAGAACTTGAACTCATGTCCTTAATTACTAAGGAGAAATTTCTCTTTAGTTGCAACACTCCAACGGGTTGAGCTGAGGAGCATAGACATGCACATGGGCTTGATGGCGGGAGGGGGTGGGTCCCCATTTAATGCTTGTTTTTTTCCGTTTACGAGTGGGAAAATCTTCTTGTGTGTCTGAAAGGGTGCATAGACAATTTAAAAAATTTCTACCCTCACCCGAGCTATGGGTTGGATGGCGGGAGGGGGGTGGACCCCGGGTTTAATGCACGTTTTCCCCCGTCTAGGAGTGTCGGGACTTGTTGGGTGTGTCTGAAAGGGTGCATAAGCAATTTCCATTTTCTACTCGCACCCGAATCATGAACTGGAGGGCGGGAGGGGTGGGACCACTGTTTAATGCGTGTTTTTTGCGTTCCCACCTTCAATTCACCCATCTTCACACGTTGGATTTCAATGGGGTTTTTCTTACGAGCACCATATACATCACATCGCATCTATACATCCCACCCCGAACTACATTAGAAAACTACACTAGTAATATATACATATGAAAAAGCGTTAAAATCCAGGAATCCAATCAAAATAAAATCGCCGAAATCCCAAAAATGTGCTAACATATTACTGAGAATGGCAAAAAACCGCTTAAAATGCTTGCTTTTTTTTGCAGATTATTACTCAAAAAGCTTTATATCCTTTTTTTCCGTTGCTGGTACCTGAAATGTTCTTTCAGCTAATCTTCCTCCTTGAGTTCGGGTTCATTTCTTCGCCTCTCTCTTCTCTCGCGTTCTGCATCTCATTCTCTCCTCTCTCTTTTTTTTTTAAGTACCTCTTCACGCCAAATGCCTGACTTTCTTCTACCACAAGCCATGTTTTTCCAGTGGAAACAATGTCGAATTTATTTTTTATTTGCGGTTTAGTCAATAGAAAACCACCAACAAGCAAATTGCCACATGTGGAAAGAACCCTCCCATCTGATGGCGAATTAGTATAAAATGCTTCCCCAAGTTGATGGTCATGCAAAATGTTTTGTTTAACATTTTCCCCCCATACATATGCACTTGATGGTGTGGATAAAAATACTGAAAGGTATAATTATTGCTGGAAAGTTTGAAAATGCAGTGGAATTATATTACCATGTAGCTAATGCAATTACCGTGGATTTTAATAAACCCATGGTAATAGCTCAATTTCAGACATGGTAATTGAAAATCGTTGTTTTGAAGATCGATTTTCAACCCAATAAATAACTTCAGTATCAAAAACTTAGAAGTATTTTGAAAGAGGAGAACGAAAGGAAGAGGATGGATGAAAAACATAATATGCTAAAATTGTTCCCTAGTCATCAATTTCACACACATGGTAATAGCAAATGAAAAGGTACGCTTCTGACTGCACTCCTTTCAACGTGGCGGCACCACCAGCCAACAGCGTAGGGTGAGGGGAAAGGGTCCATTCCCCACCCTAACAGATCCCAAGCTTCCCAACAGAATGAGATTCCAACAAAATTTCGGTTGGTTGGGGTCAGAATTGGAGTTTTCCAGTTCCAACCATGTAAATATCCCAAAACATTGGGAACACTTTTTGGCGATATATTGAAGGGATCGAAAAGTTGATTAGCACATTCTTTCAATCAATTTCATGATGCTCTACAACCCAACTTTGAAAAACGAAGACCTTTTTGCCTCACATGAATCAATATTGTGGGTAAAAGTAACATTGTAGAGCAAAAAATTAATTTGGGACACCCACGGTAATTGCATTTCTGGCCTTTTATGCGCAAAAATATTTGTATAGATGTGCAGGTATGGTACTTGAATTACTTTTTTTCCCCACACACTGGCCTGCAAGGAATCCCATGGGGAAAAAAATTTTCTGGGAAAAGTTACTGTACGTGAGCAAGGCCTGTGGGACTCAATAGTTGCCCCTAGTTTGAGAACGACCCAGTAGCTTTTTTCGAGGAAATAGACAACGTTTTTCATTAACTTATGTTTTCTTCATTGCTGTTGAAAACATTTGAACCCAATTTCCTAAAGCGTAATTTCCAAATACATGCTCCTACAAAGCAATACTTCACAGTTTCAATGATAAAAGTATGTAGTAGTTCAGTTATAAAACCAACCAAAAGGAAAACTGCAGATTGTGTGTAAAGGTAAAGTCCGAAAAGTTGTGCTGAAAGCAGTTATGTATAGGTAACCCCCCTAATGTCAAGCTTCAATTAACAAGACCTAGTAGGTACATTTATAAAATCGACTAGTGTGTCACACAACACAGTTTATTGACAATTGAAAGTTTCAGCCCCTCTCATTTTCAGTATACTCACTCCCAAAACAATTCAATTAAGAAACTGGAGGGCTTAAAGAAACTATTTCCTATAAAAAAAATTTCCAATCAGCCATGTCATAAAGCTGGTAGACAGTCCCAACGATTAAGAGGAGAGCATATTTTATTGCGATTCAGCTGATCTTGACCTGCAACTTTGAGTTTGTGCTTGAAGAGGGATATAAGGAACTTTACTACTAATGGTAAAATCTTTCATTTGAGCCCTGAATTTTGAAATATACAAGACCTTGGATGTACTAAAAAAATGAAGAGAATTTTTTAAAGATGTTATTAGAAAAAGAAAAGTATTGCTGATACCGTCTCATGAGTTTAGGAGGCAATAAGAACTGAACCCAAGTTCTACTTGCTCAACTTTCAATATGGGAGGGAGCAAGAGACTAAGAATAAAAATACTAATAATAACATATCAATTGAATAAATAAAACCTCTTGAGCTAAAGTGATGAAGGGGATTCTTTCGTCACAAAGCGCAACGACGTGGGCCAGCTCTGGGATGAAATACGCAGGATTTTTGAGGCGCTTGCTTGGGGTTGCTTCATTCTTCCATGGCATTTTCCGCTTTCCGTCAGTTCTTTCTTGCTCTTCATGATGTAAATAAAATACATAAAGTATGTAAACTATGCACATTCGAAAATGTACATACAAAATTTTGCTGAAAAACTTATTTAAATTTCATAAATAAGCGCTAAAAAAATCGATAAAACTGTAAACAACGCTAAAAATCCAAAATTATTGTTGTTTGAATGGCAGAATATTATTTAGAAGTTTTTTACCATAAAACTGCTCGTTAGCAACCATTTCTTTGCATGTAAAGTGTTCAAATTTCGAAACAATTTGACATAAATATAATACAATAATTTACGGAAATTCGCTCTTATATGTTCATGCTGCATGACTATTTTTTTGTAGGATGACATTTTGGGAATAAATCCAAGAATATACTCTACACAATATAAGCTATTGTTTGTGTGAATAAAATTACTTGCATTTTCAAAGAATGTCGTGCTTAGTTACATATGGAATTGGTGGGGGAAAATTAACGTTGAATTACGAAAATTCATCCAACATACCATCAACAGGGGTGAACGGTCCGTGAGTAGAGACAAAACTGTCAAACTCTATCAGCTTTAAAACCTTGAGGTACATTTTCGGTATTTCATTTTCAATAGTGTCGTCATTGGGATCATCTTCAATTGACGCATTTTTTACAACAATAACATAGAAGAGGTAATCCATTTCAGTGCTATTAGATTCCTTCTCCTTCAGCTCTACGATCTGAAAACCAGAAGGAATATAGGTTAAGCTGTTAGAGAAATCATTCACCCAATACCTGCAAATTAGTTAAAAATTACTCATGACAGAATAAGGAAATCAAAATCTTTCAGTAGAAAACTTATACGTGAGTTTTACTGAGCTATCAAGAAGATATGAAAAAACTTACAAGAATTATATTCCTGTGTTTGTGAAGCCTGATGAACATCCTATGTTTTCCGACCTTCGTCATCGGATGGTCTGGCGTAAGGAGTAGAGGAAGACGTTCATGAGGAGTGGCTGGCAAGTGCTGCAATGTCTTCTCACAGCGCCTTTGTACAATCCAATACCTAAAATTTAAAAAATTAGATTTATAACACGGGCCAAAGATTAGGTTGTATTTTGCGGGATGTATTTATAAAAAGGAATCACCAATAAGTTAATAATTAACAATACAAATTAATACCAATTATTTGTATTTTGGGCCATAAGGGAACCGATCTGTGAAATCACTCAATGCCGTGGCATTCTCACTGAAACTTTATGGGTATCTAGGCGGTTACGGCTCGGATGGGCTCAATAATTCTTCATTACATTGTCAAGAGTATACTTCCTACAATTTTCATTAAATTCATACAAATCAAAGATCACGAAATGAAATGCAAATTTTATAGTTTATGAAAACTGCAATATTATGAGAAAACATTCGCTTCTGAGCAAAGAATGCTTATCATGTTACTGCAAATTTTTCTGCGCAATAAAATTAATTATGCAGAAAAAAGTGTTTATTGACATGGATATGTCTTAGTTCTAGGTACTCTTCGTTATGTATACAAACTAAGGGCCGATTTCACCGGGTTCAAGACACTAAATAAATACTCGCACACTCTCATCAATCAACACAAAAAGCACAAAACGAATATACATTCGCGGGACCAAAGCAAATGATGATTGGGGGAAAAACCCCGACTTTCCCGCTCACGAGGTAAGGCATTTCCTCTCGATGTCACCGGAACACCGGATGTTCAACCTGGGATCTTGGATCAAGATTAACGATGCTTCAAGTGGAGTTTTCAATGACCAGAGTTCAGTCGAAAACTCGTTCTGAAGAACTCAGTTCAACTTGGGGGAACCGAAATGAATTCAAACTGAGATCAAACCATGGTTTACATTGAACTTGGAACCTGATAAACCGAGTTCAGGTTTTTATAGCGAATTTTCGTAGAAAATGAAGCTATTGCATTGGCTTCAAAAATTTTAAAATCAAAATTTTTAAAAATTTTCTTCGTTTAAAACCGTTTTGAGACATTCTGAAACAAATCCTAGTGTTAAACATTTTTCATATACATATATATATATATATATATATATATATATATATATATATATATATATATATATATATATATATATATATATATGTGTGTGTGTGTGAGTGTGTGTGTCCTTCCGGACAGTAACTCTCCTTAGGATTGAGAAATTGAGAAATAAATTCAGTTCTTGCGCCAAAAAAATCAACTTTTCAAACGAAAGGACGAGTTCGTTGGCCAGCATTTTTTTAGCACATTAAATTCACACATTTCAAAAAAGTGCTGAAAAAAATCACTAAAAATAGCAAAAAACGCTAAACATCGTTAAATATATATTTTTTTTTGCAGAATATTGCTCAAATAAAGTTTATTAACTATAAAATAGAACAATAAAATTTTATGTGTTATGCTGAAATTTACTTAAATTTTATTAAAATGTGCTAAAAAATCTCTCTTTTTAAATCGCAAAATATTATTAAGAAGGAGTTTTTTTTTTTTTGCCATGAATATGGTAGTTAACAATTTATTTTCCCTCAAAGTCCTTAATTTTGAAAACAATGTAACATAATATAGTACGATAATTTACAAAATTCGCTCTTACTATCATGCTGCATGACTGGAACTTTTTTTGTGACAGCAGCCCTAATTTGATGTGAATTATTTGAAAAACAACGCATCCAAGCCGCGCAAATGGCGAAATGGCAGGATGCTCCTTCACAGAAAATGTGTTCTTCGCTCTCCAAAGAGCGCAAATTAAACGCGCGCAGTCTAAGGGAGAAGCGCTTGTTCAAACAGTTCAACAAATACTAATTAGGGGTATTTATGGTCCATTTCGAAAATCATATTCATCGAAAAGTTATGGTTACGCGAGGCTCCCAATTCATTCATTCATTCATCGAAATGCTAAGCCACAAGCTTCCTTGTGGGAAATGGTTGAAGCCAAAACAGTGAAGGTTACCTCCTAACCAGCTTGCAAACAATCAATGATAAAATTATCTGTAAAACAATAAATGTAAAACTTAACTATCTAAAAACTCGAGAATTTTAGAGTATTTTATTGACACCGATGCTTCATTAAGCAACCAGTATGATCGTTGCAACTTTTCGATTATTCAGTATTTCGAAACACTTTCGAAACTTCGCCGCTCTTGCACAATGGAACCCTTCGAAACACACCGTTCCCCTTTGTGAACACCGTTCGCTACAGCCCATTGCAAGGAGATCATATTATATATCGAGGAGCCCGATCCAATCAGCTTAGTACCCAATTGAGAGCCAAATCAGCAGGGGGAATTTGGTTACATTTCATTTATGAACGTGTTTACACCTACAAACCACTCCGAATAAATTACAAAGAATATGAACATTTACTGTGCCATAAAATCATGTCACAGTACATCAGCGTGTAGCGTTGATACTTTTACTATGTTCACACCGATTCTGATGCAGACTCGGGTCGATGATTTTACAATATATTCCAAAAAGAACTGTGTATGTTTTAATAACACATATTAGAAAATATATATTATTTTTACTACTATCTACCTCAGTTCAGAAATGAGGTTAGGGATTTTAGACTGATCAGAGTTGAGAGCTGATTCCAATTCAGTGATGATTGGTGGGTCGTAGATGGGGACATGGCACCGTAGCATCCCAGTGTGAGTGTCAACAGTGATCAGCAACTGCTCAGCCTTGAGAAAAGGGTGTAGCACAGGAACAGAAAGAACTGCAGGGCACCCATCCATTATACCTAAAATAAGAAAATACATTTTAATCATTTGTCAGTATCGTTGAAGAGGGTTATTTCAGTAAAAATAGAATATTTATACATATAAAGTTGACAACTAACAGTTTAAATTGTTGACAATGCGCTGCAAATGGGTTTTGAGTTCCGAGAGTCTTGAGCGAGTTCTGGTGTATATAGTCTGAATCAGCAAGTGCTCCATGGAGACCAGCTCTGGCTTGACACCTTTGTCCACCACTTCAGCGTCTTTGGTACCCAACATGGGAATGTGGCATACCTGCAAGGGCCGAGCAGGATCATGTTGGCAAACCTGCAGGGTCAGTTTATAGCCCAGCTCGGACTTTGGGTCTTTGCTTGTGAGCTCCCTAAACACAATAAAAAATGTCATTTGTATTATTAATAAAAAATTATTTGTGATTATAGGTACAAACGAAATGATAGATTGAATAAGTATTCCAAACCAATAATACAAGTTGAGTAATGGATTTAATCATTGATATCCTACAGTATTTCACTTCGCCTAAATCTAATGACATTTAGTTACTACCTATTAATCAGATATTGTATAATTTCAAAACTTTAGTAAAGTTTGTGCCCTGGGCTTACCTCCAGTATGAAATCGTAAGACATTTTCCTGGAGTGTACTCATCAACGTGGATGTGGTTATCCAATCGGTCCTTGCATAACCTCAATGTTTGTGAATACAGAACCTACGGAGTACAATTAAAATTATAAAACTCTCGCAATTTATTAGCAATACCTAATCACCAAATACAGGAAAATGGTGCGATAAAATTGCTAATAAATAAATCATACTAACGCACCTCGAGTTGCAAAGATTGACAAAAATAATGAAGAAACGAGTAAACTTCTGCAAGAGGGTTGGGGTGATCATGTAGTCGAGCCTGCAAGACTTGGTGAATATAGTTGACTTGGAGAGAATGAACAAGAGCTTTGCCATCTGTAAAAAAGGTAAATTATAAAAATAAAAGAATCTGTTCACAAACTTAGTCTTATTAAATGTGGCATTCAGTGAGCAACCTTATCATGTTTGTCAGGTGTGTATGATCCTCAGCAGTATAAAGTTAGCTTAAACTTACTGATAACTACATTATTACATGCAACATGAAACAAATTCCATCTGTCATAAGCATTGGCAGGGTGAGGTCACTGGTCTGCGTGGTGCCCTTCAGGTTTAGTACCCGGTGGGCCCATTTGTTACCCAACTTCCAAGGAGGTGCCAAATAGAGGTCAACCGGGTAGCCACTGGCCATACCCGTCTTACTCAGACACCTGCTTAGTGCAGAAGCTCAAGATGTTGTGTGTGTGGGAGTGATCTGTCCATCCGCTACCTCCTGGAGGAATGCCCAGACCTTATGGACCTCCAGCATCGGACCCCTTGGTGGGTTGATTTTCTATCTGGACCAGACAAGGTCCAGTCTCTGTTGTCGTATCTGAGAGCCGCTGAGCTGTACTACGAACTGTGATATCTGATCTGTGGTATATTTTTGTACTATCTAGTCATAGTTTTATTTAACTTTGCTAATTGTGTATAGTGACGTATATTTATTAGCCTATTCTTGATCTAGTCTTAGTTGTATTATATTAATTTTGAGGTTTTTATCCGCTTTAGGGGCTAAACAGTGGACATCACTGTACCCCTCATTTTTCCCCTCCCATTTGCCAGTGGAGTCTGTGAGAGTACTCCGTTTGGTAAGGAGGGCAGCATGGCACCCGCTAGAATCGTGCCATTTTTTTGCAGTGTCCCTTAGGACACCTTGTTCAATGCCGCTAATGACCCTTCTGGTTGAGGTGCGGCTTAAACCATTTAAATGAAAAACTACATTATTAGAATAGAACGAACAAGCACCAACACAACCTATTGGTCACTGTTACTATCAGTAGGTACTCTGACTAAATCTGGGGAATTCGATTTTATGAAGTCCTTCAATCAAACTTGTCCAAAACCAGTTGTTGGGAAACTGAACCACAGGGAAGAATTTTCAACGAAATCCCTTCCAGTAAACGTAAGCATCCTGGGAAAAAGCTCAAAGAAATTTGATTTCCTATTTTTCGTACTTTTGGTAACCATAATTGGTTTGGGTATCCATTTTCACGCTTACAATTTCAAACCACAAGTGCTTTTTCATTTCATCTCATTCTGGGTTTAGATTATCGTTGCAAAAATCATCTACAGTTCACAATATAATAATTGATAATAGTGATAGCTTAACGTTGCAAGGAGAGTGAAACTAGGTAGGAACCTTCCTAAATATTCCAGAATGTGAAACCTACTTATTTAATTTTACGCATATGGACCCAAGTAAAATACTTCGGGGGAATGTTTAAAAAATGAAAGAATATTAACCCTTTCACACTCACGTACACAGAGTGTGAGGAGCGAAGGGGGGTGTAAATTAAATGCTCTTCTACTAACAAGACGCATTTTTTATCTCATGGAAATTACGGGCTTATCAGTAGATGCCCAGTTGTTTCGACGTTGAATCATCAAAATTTGAGTTTCGACAGGCCCCAATGCACATGCGCTTCATCATTTACGACGAATTAATTTACAATGGGATGAAGCCTTCGAAAGGAATGTGAGCAAAATCGCCAAGGTCAGCTTGCTTGGCGGGAGGAACTTGGGGATAGTTCGTGTAGCAGCCGCGTGGAGCACTGGGCTCGCTTAGTGGGTGCTGGGTCCGATCTGTTTGGTGCTGAGCCGTTGTGTAATATTCCGGCCTAAGATTTATATCTGTAGGGGGAATATACTGGGCTTGGTTGAGGTACTGAAAAGTATCCTGTGTTTTGAGCAAGTTGGGAGTGCGTTTGACACTCGGATCGGCCGGGTAGCCTTGCGTAGAATATCGTGGATATTCAGATATCTTTTGTCGAATCATGATGATTGACTTCAGAGCGAGTCTGGAAGGTATCCTCGAACTTTTGTGTGTGTGAGGCTTGGCCTAACGTTTCCTTCACGAATACGTTAGGTAATAAGGCGATCTCTTCGCGAGAATCGAGCCTTTGTCCGTCGCTAGGACCAGCGGACGAGTCGAGCATCGGATAGGGAGCGCTTCGCGGGCTAGAGCTCCCGGCCGCGCCGTGTTCTGCTTCCTCTTGCATGAGGAAGTAGGACGGGCGGCGCTCCATCGATGTACCCGAGTTGATTAACTCGTCTTTAATACCTCTCCGTATAGGATGCAGGATTTGGAAGGTGGACTCGCTTGACAGAGCTTCTTTCCTATGCTCGGATGTCAGGGTCCTACCTTGTAGCCTTGAAAAAGGCTTCCTTGGACGATAAATTAGAGCGGATGAGCTGAGTAATTTATCAGCGTGCCCCAGCGGTCGGTGACGAGCCTAGTGCTACGAAACCCGGGTGACACGTCTTGGAACGTCCCAGCGGGCGTACGATCTAATGAGAATATCAATAGATGTACCGGGTGGCGTCCTGACAGAAGAACTACGTTGGGCAATGAGCAGGATAAATGATCACTGGACTCGTAGATGCCAATGCGAGATCTGTGAGGAGAGAAGATATGCCTTGTGAGCAGTAGAAAGCCGTTCTGAGAGGAACTCGTGAGCAGAAGGGTCGTCAGCGTAGAGCGTGTAGAAGCTTCGTACTGTAGAGTGTAGTCGTCGAGAGCGGTGAGTGGAATGAATTTCGGAGGGCTCCGTGCGGGGTAATTATAGGGAGGTGGCCGCCTCCTGCCGCCCCCTGATTGGTCCGCTTAATTTCATTAGTTCACCATGTGTTTTCTTATTGGCTCGCACATTGTTTTCTCAGAATCTGTGAATATGATAGCTGAGTTGGTCTTTCGGGGTGGCTTCCCCGCGTCCGTCGCTGAGACGGGGTCCCCGGAGGTGGCTTCTCTGCGTCCGTTGCGGGGACAGGGTCCCCGAGGTGGCTTCTCTGCGTCCGTTGTTTAGACGGGGTCCTCGGGTGGCTTCCCTGCGTCCGTTGTTTAGACGGGATCCCCGGGGGTGTCTTCCCTGCGTCCGTTGCTGAGACAGGGTCCCCGGGGTGGCTGCTGGACCAGAGGTGGTTGCTTGCCGCCTCCTGGTTGGTTCGTCTATTGTCTCTCGCGCAATCAAAGTTTCTGATTGGCGTGTAGGCTTGCTAGAACTGTCCTTGTTAGTTCTAGAGGACATTTGATTGTCTGTTTGAGTTTTCTCATTCAAGGCGACTTGGTTCGAGATACTTGTCGCGTCTCTCTCGCCCAGTAAGTGTTTAGGGAGGTCGCCTTGTATGTTATTTGATAATATTTCACTTTTGAGAGAGAATTTCGTATTTTCTCTCTGGTGGAATATTTTGTTTGATGGAGTTATAACTCGACGTCTTATAAGCATTTGTGTGCCATGTCTACCTCTTTTTGGTAGCCCTGAAAAGGGCTGTTGAAAAGAGGGGGTGGTTTTCACCACAGGCGCCCCCCCAAGACGTCGTGTTATCAACGACGACGCCGGTTGGGGAGAACTGGGAGGTCCATACGGAATTCTCCGTATGAAACTCTCACCAGTTGGGGCGGAGGCGGAGGTGCAGGCCTCGCGTCCCGCGCCTGGTGTGCGCCCCGGCCTCGCCGGTTTCGGCGAGCGCCTCGCGGCGTCCGTGGCCGGCCCGAGCTTTGCCGACGGGTACCAAACCCGCGAGGGTTTGGCCCGCGGCCGCGGCTGGGCTGTTGCGGAGGCGCTCGTTCCGGTGACGTCCACCCCGCTGCGCTCATCTCGTCCCAACGAGGCACGGGAACGTCGCCCGAGCTGATCCACTTGCGTGGAACCGTGGGCAGCTGGTGAGCGGGTGGAGCCCTGGGCAGCTGCGGAGCGGGTGTGTAGTCGGCGTTGTGAACGCGGCCAGCGTTCTCCACACCACCTCCCTTGGAGCGCTGGCGTCCGCCGGTCCCTTCTTCTCTGGTGAAGGCGGTAGCGGGCCGATGGGCGTAGGAATTTCCTCCGCCAGGAGGAAATTCTCCACTTCTTCCGTGAGCATGTCCTCTTGATGAGTGGAAGCTGCCATGGTCAAGGTTGGTATGAGCTCTTGGCCCGGGGTGCTCCTTATTTATATCTCCCACTGCTCCTATCCGAGAAAAGTGGGCGTGGTCTGCTTCGAGCGCAGTCACCCACTTCTCGTCGAATTTGGTAGAGGGGACGCGCCCTCTGGCGGATTTTCGGGGAGTCTCCTCCTTATTTTCTGCCTGATTTGTGCTTAGTGACACAGCTTCGTCTGTGTTTAGAGTGTAAGCTGGTTTGATTTGCTGTTTGGGAACTTTTTTTGTGTGTTCGCCAATTTGTACTGTAACCGAAAACTTATCTCTTTTAACAACTTTGAATGGTCCCGTGTAAGGACATTGCAAAGAGGAGAGCTGTGTGGGCACTCTGATATAGACATGTGTACATGTATCTAAATTTTTGGGCATGTTGACGGCATATTTCGTATTATTATGTCTGATATGCGTAGATCGGAAAAAGAGAGGCTCGGAAAGGTTCGTAGAAGTTACGAATATGTCGCCTGGGAGCGGCACGTCAATTCCATAAACTTTTTGGAAGGGTGTAGTTTCCGTTGCTGGGTCTACTGCCGTACGCATGGCGAGTAGTACTTTTGGAAGGGCGTCGAGCCAATGTTCGTCCTGTGCTTTGAGAGCCTCTTTCAAGGATCTATTTCTGCGTTCCACCATTCCGTTTGTTGACGGTTTGTATGGTAACGTGTGAGTATGTTTTACTCCGAGACGTTCCATAATGGAATGAAATAGGTCTGATTCGAATTGTGTGCCCTGGTCACTTGTGATGTATTTAGGTACGCCTTTTGAGGCTACCCAAATATTGATAAAGGCGTTTGTGATCGTGGACGTTTCGATGTTGTTAAGAGGGACTGCCTCTAGCCAACCCGTTGCTCTATCGACCATCATTAGGATGTAACGCTTCCCTCCTTTAGCTAAAGGTAAGGGTCCGGTAATGTCAACGTGTACATGGGAGAATTTGGTAGCCGTTTCAAATTCGGAGTAAGGGAGCTTCACGGAGCGAGTGATTTTTGCTCGTTGGCAAGTCTCGCATGCCCGGACCCAGTTGGAGACATCCGCACGAAGGCCGTGCCAAAAATATCTCTGTTTTACTTTATACACTGTAGAGTGTATGCCTGGGTGTCCCAAATTGTGAATTTGGCTGATTATTTCGTGCCTTATTTCGTTTGGAATATAAGGTCTTGGGTGTCCTAAGTCTAGGTTACACCAAATCTCTCCTTGAGGGAATTCAACTCGTGTGAGTTTTAATTTGTCCTCTGCGTTAGGAGGAGAATGAATCTGTGCATTTGAGATGTGCAGTAGAAGATTGCACTCTATTGCGGCCGTAATTTGTGAAATTTCGGCTACGGACGGACCCTCGTCAGTTTGGGTTGAAATTGACTTTGTTTGAATTTCAACTGGATCGAAAGGTCTGGAGAGTGCGTCGGCTACGACGTTGTCTTCTCCGGGTATGTGTCGTATGTCACTTGTCATTTGGGAGATGTATGTTAGCCATCTCAATCGCATTTTAGAAAAATGTGCGTTTTTCTTTAGCATTGTGCCTAGCAGAGGCATGTGATCTGAGCAAATATGAAAAGAGCGGCCGTCCAAGTCATTGTGCCAATGAATGCAAGCTTGATAAGCGGCGAACATCTCTTTGTCGAACGAGGCTTTATTCTTCCATTGTTCCGGAATTTCTTTACTGAAAAATCCCAATGGTTGGTAAGATTTCGAGCCGTGTTTGTCTGTAATTTCCTGCTCCAGTGCCGCTCCGATGTGTGTATCGGATGCATCGCAAACTATTCTCCACTCTGCTGTAGGGTGGGGATGAGCAATATTGTGCAATGTAGCTTTTATCATTGCGTGTTTTAAGCTGTTGAAAGCTTTTTCTCTCTCTGATGTCCATTCGATAGGGGTTTTGTCATTTTTTTTGTTTGACTGAATGGAGTCATACAGAGGTTGCGCTGTGTGAGCGAATTTACTTGAGCAAGCTCGGTAGAAACCACACATACCTAGGAATCTGCGTAGGCTTCGTACGTCTATTGGCCGAGGGAATTGCTCTATGGCTTCTATTTTATCTCGTTTAGGAATTATCCCTTCTTTTGAGATAGTGAAACCTAGGAAATCGACGGTAGGTTTTGAAAAAATGCATTTATCAAAACCTACTCGAAGTCCGTGTTCTCCTAGTTTGTCGAAAATTTGTTTGAGGTGGTTCATGTGTTCTTTGTAATTTTTAGAAGCCACCAATATGTCGTCTAGGTAGACAAATGCGAAATCGAATTTTCGCATGATGCTGTCCATGTACCTTTGCCATGTTTGAGCCGCTCCGGCCAAACCCATGCTCATTTTTTTAAACTCATAGAGACCGAAAGGGGTAATAATTGCTGTTTTATGAGCGTCATCTGGGTGCATCGGGATATGGTAATATGCCGATTTTAAATCTATTGTCGAATAGATTTGTGTATTATGTAAATTCGCTTGGAAAGAGCGAATGTGAATCGGCGGGTAGGCGTCTTTCTTAGTTTTTGCATTGAGGAATCGATAATCGCCCGTGATTCTCCATGTTCCATCCTTTTTGGGCACGCAATGTAGCGGAGAAGCCCATTCGGAGTCGGAGGGAGCGATGATGCCCTCTGTGAGCATTTTGTCGAAAGTACTTTTAACCTGAGCCCGTTTTTCGCCTGCCATGGGTCTTGCACGGAAGTGTACTGGTGTTCCTTCCGTGGTTATACGGTGGTAAACACCGTTGTTTTTCCACTTTCCTTGAAGTTTGTTCATTTTATCATTGTATTTTTCAATGATAGAGCGTATGTTTTCGTCCTCTGTGAGCTGTGTGTCCTCTGGTTGAGGACTGTTGTCACGATGAGGAATAGCAGCTGCTATTTGTTCGTCAGTAAATTTTTTGTTCATGACTGCAGCGATTTTTTGATCGGCATAGCTCTTTACTTTATCTTTGTAGATATATTTGTGTTTGACCCGTATTCCGATATCCCAAGACTCGAGGAATGGTATACCGAGGATCGCTAGATCAACTTTAGTGATCATGAAATCGGTGGTCATGTCTCCGAGGCCGATGTTAATTGTCGTGTCAGCACGCCCTAGTGTGTCTATAGGGGCGCCGTTAGCTGCTGTGAGCTTGACGTTGGACTTACGAATTTTTAAGCCCAATTTTTTGGTGACATTGTGGGGCAGAATGTTCACTTCTGCTCCGTGTCAATGAGAAATTCAGTGCCATTTAGTTTGCACTTGAAAAAAAGCCTTTTATACTCTTTAGTCTGCCGGTGTATAGGCTCAGATACACTGGCAGTTATTCGTTTTCCGAACTCTCTGCGTCTGAGGTTGGAACGGTACTTTCTTGTATCGGTCTATGAGTATTTTCGCTTGAAACCAAGGTTTTAGGCTGGCTGATAGGCGCTGCCTTTTTGATAGGTTTGGAGGCGGTATTTGCCTTCCAAGTGCAGTATTCTGGGTCTGCACACTTGCGAGTTTCGCTACCGAAACGGGCGTGGTTCCGGCAGACGTAGGCCGTTGGTTTGTGAGGCTTACTCTCTACTTGCTGAGGTTTGAACTCAGCTTTTTGTGAGAGGGCCTTTTTGAAACCAGTCTTCGTAGGTTTCGAAGTAGATTCTACTCCTCTTATGTTGAGAGGGGGGTTCGCTGTTTTGTACGCGTGTAGCGTATCAGCTAGGTCGAGTCGGGCATTCGTGGTAAGCTGTGCTGCGACCATGCCTCGGGCTTCGATAGGCAGAGTTTCGATCCACTTTTGAGTGATCAGAGCCTCTGAGAAGTACCCAACAGCCTTAGAGTACATTTCATGGTACTTGGTGCTGGGTTTTTTGGCGAGAGATGCGGGGTCCTCGAGCGCGAGGAGCCTGTCCTGCAAGGACAACCCGTATTCTCGTTGTAGGCGCTGTTTGGCCTCTTCGTAAGGTGCGTGGGGTGCCGTGAGGTAAGCTGAGTCAATAGCTTCCCGCATTTCCTCCGGTACCCACTTGTAGATAGCTGAGAAACATTCGTTCTGCGTTCTCAGGTTTTTTCGCACGCAGTATTGATCGAACTCGGCGAGTGCACGATCGATATTCTTCTTTTGGAAGATAGGTTTTTGGTAATCTCCCATTTCCTCCAAAAGTGCTCGAAAGCCACTTTGTGTAGAGGGTTGTTGTGTGAGATGTGGGGCGTATAAGCCCGGCGGGGGTCGCACGCCCGCAGTGGTTCCCTGAAATCCACTAGCTTCATAAGAGGGAACGAAATGCTCCGTGTTAAGCCTGTTCAAAGGCGGGGTCACCATTTGTAGTGGATTTATATATGTCTGACTTGGTGTAGGTAGACCAAGTGGGACATTTATGTTCTGATTATGCGGGTTAGTTCCTGGGGTAGTTCCGAAAGGAATGTGAGCAAAATCGCCAAGGTCAGCTTGCTTGGCGGGAGGAACTTGGGGATAGTTCGTGTAGCAGCCGCGTGGAGCACTGGGCTCGCTTAGTGGGTGCTGGGTCCGATCTGTTTGGTGCTGAGCCGTTGTGTAATATTCCGGCCTAAGATTTATATCTGTAGGGGGAATATACTGGGCTTGGTTGAGGTACTGAAAAGTATCCTGTGTTTTGAGCAAGTTGGGAGTGCGTTTGACACTCGGATCGGCCGGGTAGCCTTGCGTAGAATATCGTGGATATTCAGATATCTTTGTCGAATCATGATGATTGACTTCAGAGCGAGTCTGGAAGGTATCCTCGAACTTTTGTGTGTGTGAGGCTTGGCCTAACGTTTCCTTCACGAATACGTTAGGTAATAAGGCGATCTCTTCGCGAGAATCGAGCCTTTGTCCGTCGCTAGGACCAGCGGACGAGTCGAGCATCGGATAGGGAGCGCTTCGCGGGCTAGAGCTCCCGGCCGCGCCGTGTTCTGCTTCCTCTTGCATGAGGAAGTAGGACGGGCGGCGCTCCATCGATGTACCCGAGTTGATTAACTCGTCTTTAATACCTCTCCGTATAGGATGCAGGATTTGGAAGGTGGACTCGCTTGACAGAGCTTCTTTCCTATGCTCGGATGTCAGGGTCCTACCTTGTAGCCTTGAAAAAGGCTTCCTTGGACGATAAATTAGAGCGGATGAGCTGAGTAATTTATCGGCGTGCCCCAGCGGTCGGTGACGAGCTTAGTGCTACGAAACCCGGGCGACACGTCTCGGAACGTCCCAGCGGGCGTACGATCTAATGAGAATATCAATAGATGTACCGGGTGGCGTCCTGACAGAAGAACTACGTTGGGCAATGAGCAGGATAAATGATCACTGGACTCGTAGATGCCAATGCGAGATCTGTGAGGAGAGAAGATATGCCTTGTGAGCAGTAGAAAGCCGTTCTGAGAGGAACTCGTGAGCAGAAGGGTCGTCAGCGTAGAGCGTGTAGAAGCTTCGTACTGTAGAGTGTAGTCGTCGAGAGCGGTGAGTGGAATGAATTTCGGAGGGCTCCGTGCGGGGTAATTATAGGGAGGTGGCCGCCTCCTGCCGCCCCCTGATTGGTCCGCTTAATTTCATTAGTTCACCATGTGTTTTCTTATTGGCTCGCATATTGTTTTCTCAGAATCTGTGAATATGATAGCTGAGTTGGTCTTTCGGGGGTGGCTTCCCCGCGTCCGTCGCTGAGACGGGGTCCCCGGAGGTGCTTCTCTGCGTCCGTTGCGGGGACAGGGTCCCCGAGGTGGCTTCTCTGCGTCCGTTGTTTAGACGGGGTCCTCGGGTGGCTTCCCTGCGTCCGTTGTTTAGACGGGATCCCCGGGGGTGTCTTCCCTGCGTCCGTTGCTGAGACAGGGTCCCCGGGGTGGCTGCTGGACCAGAGGTGGTTGCTTGCCGCCTCCTGGTTGGTTCGTCTATTGTCTCTCGCGCAATCAAAGTTTCTGATTGGCGTGTAGGCTTGCTAGAACTGTCCTTGTTAGTTCTAGAGGACATTTGATTGTCTGTTTGAGTTTTCTCATTCAAGGCGACTTGGTTCGAGATACTTGTCGCGTCTCTCTCGCCCAGTAAGTGTTTAGGGAGGTCGCCTTGTATGTTATTTGATAATATTTCACTTTTGAGAGAGAATTTCGTATTTTCTCTCTGGTGGAATATTTTGTTTGACGGAGTTATAACTCGACGTCTTATAAGCATTTGTGTGCCATGTCTACCTCTTTTTGGTAGCCCTGAAAAGGCCTGTTGAAAAGAGGGGGTGGTTTTCACCACACCTTCGAAAGCCAAATTTCTACATACGTCTAATCACAAAAAAGTAGTAACGATCCTACTGGCTGCTTAGCGAAACATCGTTATCAATAAGACACGATTTTCGTTATCATTCAAATATACTCACTGACGCTTAAATAAAGGTTCAAATTCTCGAGTTTTAAAATTATTTATAGGTAGGTAGTTGAGTTTTACGTATATTGTTTTACATATCATTTCAACTCTTATTATTTATAACCTACTAAGGAGATAACCTGAACTGATTCGGTTTTCACCAATACTGAGAAGGGAAGCTACTTAGCATTTTTATTACCTATCGATGATTCGACAAGGGAACCTCATGAAATCATATCTTATGCCAGGGTCATTTACAACGATTCGATTTACGACAGGCTGAAGTCTTCGAAATCATCAAAAAGCAGCTACTGGCTTCTAAACGAAACACCCGTATCAATAAAACTCGACCAAAAACACACGTCAATCAATTTGTTCAAAATTTTGAGTTTCGAGTTTTACGTTTATTGTTTTACAAATAATTTTACAATTTATTATGAATAAGCTGGTTAAGAGGTAACCTCCACTGATTTGGCTTTCACCAATTCCCACCCGTGTGTCATCACTGTTCGATGAATTCGATTTTTGAAATGGATCATGAATAGCCTTATGTATGATGGACAAAATATTATGAAAAACTCGAAAACGACGTTTTGATTTAAGTAGGTATCTGTTACATACCCTAGAGTAACTTACTGTGATTATTGGGCATAAAAAACCTAACCAAACATTACCTACCTAATTTAAAATACTTACAAGTTTTAATAAAACATCTTGTGTGTTTTTGAATGCATTACAAGAACATCCGTTTGAATAAAAAGAAAATTTACCTCGACCAAAGTGGAAACAATGCTTTTGATACCTCCATAGATAAAGAACCAAAATCTATGCATTTACTGGAGAATTGGCCAACATGAAAATTTTTGTGGATCTATACCAAAATCAAAGTAAAAAATAGTCAAGCACAACACATTTTCTCTCGAGTCATGACTTATTAAAGGAATTATCACGAAAACCACGTATCTTGTCCTAATACTATTATCTACTTCATCTCAACCAATTTAAATTATTGACCGTCGTTGAATTTTCACACCACCGTTGAATTTCCTAAAACATAGTGAACGAAAAACCACCATCCCAGTTTGGGAAAGGCTCCAGAATGGGTGTCCCAGCAAGATGTGATGGGTGTGAGACTGTATTGACACTCAACCACGCCTTAAATTGTAAGCGAGGAGGTCTTGTGAAACAGGTCACCATCAGATAAGAGATACAGTGGCTGGGCTCTCAAGATTGGCGTGTTGAAGAATAAGTAGTGGTTTAACCAATGGAGCTCCGAACATGAGAAGCTAGAGATAGAGCCAAGCACATAAACAATGACCTAACTGATTTGCTATTCTTTTGTTGCCAATAAGGGCAGTCGTGACGGGCTCAAGTTGTTTTTGTTATTTTGTCGGTTTTTTGCTTGTTTGTGTGTTTCACTATTTTAATCATTTATTTATATAGGTTTAATAGTAAAGAAATTAGCTTCGGAGATCACAAGGCACCGGTAATTTTTGGCGTAAAGGACTCTGTAAAAGCTTCGGGGATCGATTCTAGAGTTCATTTCCCCTGTTTTCGACCTCAAGTCACTAAAACAGCAATAACTACAATAATTAAAACAGTAAGTTTAAATTTGAGGATACCGTTGAAAAGAGCGTTAAATTTCCTTCCTATCTAATGCCAAATCAAAATTTTTTAATAGGATTCATTTGGTGAAAAAACTGCCTGAACATGTAATTTCCACGAGTATGAGAAATTCCAATTTTTTTAAACCGGCTGTGACTGTCCTATTTCAATACTGTTCTTCGTGTATCTCATCTGTAAAAACTGGCCCAAGATCTAAGCTTTCCAGTGGTATAATTAATTTTTAATTCACTTTACTAATTAGAGGATAAAAGTATGTAGAAAAACATGGTTTTTCTTCTATGAAAAAGAGGGTTTTGGTGAAAAATTACCCTAAAAAAATTCGAGCTTGGGGCCGGTTTCTAAGTATTTTTTCCCGCTAAATCGAATGGTAACACGAATTTTCAGTACATTTGTTATGCTCAATTTTATGTGTTTTTAAGGGTAAAACTAGTCAGTTAAAGTGTAAAACTCTGTTACAACGGAGTTGGGGGAGATCTGCAAGTGTTATCATTCGATTCAGCGTGAAAAAATACGAAGAAACCGGCCCCAAGCTCGAATTCGTTTAGAGCGTCATTTTAAACAAAAACCCTCGATTTCATAGAGAAAACAATGTTTTTTAACATACAGAATTATTGGGAATAATTATTCCCAGGTATCTTGTAGAGTGGACCCGCTCAATAGGGCACGAGCACAGCGGAGCCACACACGTGTAGCTTTATTGAGCCACTTCAGAAGTTTTTTGTTTTAATATTGAGACTCAAAGTGTAGAATCCAGGTAAATTTCACATTTCGTACACCAAATCGGGTTTGCTTTTTGTGCGTCCAGGATGTCTTGTCCACATTTTTGGCACTTCACGGTTTCCGAAATCGTTTTGATTGTAACGTTCGCGTGTAACCGATTGGCTGTTCTGATTCACGGACTGTTTGTGTCGCAGTTGATTCAGTTTTGTGCTGTCGCCGGGTCAGCTAAGAAATGGTAGGCCGATGGGGGTCATTTATGTTGGTGGGCTGTTTTTATTCACAGTTTTCGTTTATGAAATTCGTCTTGCTGTTGTTATGGACAGCTTATTAGGCAATAGTACACCAAGGTCTAGATAAGAAACGACAAATGGAGGTGTAAGTTAAGGTATTAGAATGCGGTTGATGCTAGGAGATTATTATTTATTTATTTTTAATATGGGGAAGTAGTTGGTATTTATAGAGGTTAAGGGTTATTAAATTAGATACGAGATTTAATCACTTGGATTATCTAGACACATCAGGCCGACTCTTGAAAAGACACATCAGCCAGTTACGTTCAACTCTTGTACCTCAGCAGGTCAGCAGATAACAGTGACTTTTGGACCAACACAGACATTCAACATCCCAACACCTAAAAACCCGACCACTCTCTATCCCATGAGGCATGCGTAAACCACCAGACGCCTCTGATTTACCAGGTCCTTCAGAACTATCGGCTACAGCTTCCCATCAGAGTGAAGGATCTGCTCCTACTCCACCAATCACCTAGGCTGACGCCTCGTTGCGAAGATACGACAGCAATCGCCTACCATCCAAATTCAAAGACTGTGTGATGTGATCTATACAGGGTGTACACGAAACAGGTCTGCCAAACTGCAAGAGTCGATTCTACAATTAATTGGCAACAACTTTTGTCTCTTAATATTTTTTTTTTTACCGGCTTAAAAAACGATTTTTTCTCTCGTGATTTTGACCTTACGTTACAAAATTGGTCATAACCCTAATTTGCTGTGTTAATTCAAATTTGAGAATACCGTTGAAAAGAGCATTAAATTTCCTACCGGATAGAAGCCGCATGTTTTTTTTTTTAGAATCAAGGTTTGGGACATTAAAAAGACCCCTGAAAAGCAAATTTTACCTAATTTGGGACTATGGCACTATGTTTAATGTTGTGGGAAAAAAAACTCGGCCCTTCGGCTAAAATGCTAAAACATGCTTTCTTCGCGCTAATTCGTAAATGTAAATAAATTTAAAACTTTAACATAAATGTTTTACTAATCGAAATTAGAGCAGAGTACCTACGTACCTAGGTAGGTAATTTTCTGTTATGGTGCGTGTCTACAATTACTATAACCAAGATTAACTTCTTAACCAAGTGACAACAAAACAAATGGGATTGTTTTCTATATCCGTTTATAACATAAATAAATATAAAACTACGACATGAATAGAAGAACAAGTACAAAAGAAATTCGTGATAAATCGAGAGCTTTCCAACGAGTGGAGAACGATTTTTGTCCGGTGAAAACTAAAGAAGTTTCATTTCCCCGGCAACGGCTTGGTTTACGTGAAAATCATAAGAAAAGATTTCGTGACACATCCGCGTAACGTTTTTCGCTAGTTAGTCAAAGGCTAAAGCATGTTCCATGCTAAAATTTTTGTTGTTGAAAAATTACCCTCTATGAAATTACGAGTTTGGGGTCGGTTTCAACGTATTTTTTACCTTGAATCGAAAGGTAACAATTGCATATACCTCCAAGCATATAACCAAGTTTTAGACTTTAAATTACAAATTTGAGTTGATGATGATAAATTTTATGTGTTTTAAGGGGTGAAACCAGTTAAGTGGAAAACTCGAATATAACGGGGTTCGGGAGACCTGCAAGAAAAAAAAAAAAATAAAATAAAATAAATAAATAGAGACAAACCCCAAACTTGTATTTTCATAGAAGGAAATTTTTCAAGAAAACCCTCGATTTCATTGAAAAACCAATATTTTTCAACATTAAAACAAAACTCTTCCCCTAATAATTAGCAATGTTATATTCACTACAAATTCAAGTAAAATTGAGTACAAAAAGGTGAGATCTCGGCGCAATTTTTACCGTTCTTGCATCGTGAAAAAATATTGGTTCTCATAGTTCAATACCCGACTGAAAAAACTAAAGGTTACCTAATGAGGTAAAATTTGCTTTTCAGAGGGCTTTTTCATTTCTCAAACCTCAATATTCTATAAAAAGGTCAGACATCAACACTATAGGAAATTGAATCCTCTTTCCAATGGTATCCTCAAATGTAAATTTATACAGCAAATTAAAGGAGTTATGACCGATTTAGAGACGTAAGGTAAACATCACGGGAAAAAAATTAAAATAAAAAAACTTGTTTTTTTTTAAGCGGATTTAAAAAATTGTTAAGGTAGTGTTGTTTTGTTCATTGTTGATAAACTTCTTTTGACTAAAATTTTGCTTAAAAAAATAAAAATAAATAAATTAAACAATTTTTAGCAGGTTCTAGCAATTTCTAATTATTTTTTGAGCATTTTGTTTTAATTTGACCAATTCAATGTGCTCAAAAAGTGCTGGCCAACGAACTTTCCTTTCTTTGGGAATGCTAGATTTTTTGCCGAAAGAAAACGTATTTTAATCTCGATATTGAGGGGTGAGATTATTTGCAATGACACACACATAAATATAAAAGTTCAGTCAAGCCGTATGACTTGATGAGTGAATTTTACTACATACTTTGCGTCTTGGGCGCACAAAAATTGTTGATGCTTAAATTACACAAAACCACGTAGAATAGAATTACGACGAGTGGAACTACTATGCTCACCTGAGTGAGCTTTGAGGCTAATTTCTCTTCTATTAGTATGACGCTGAAAATTGTTTCCTCTGAAACTTGAATACAGAAGATTTTAAAATTAGCCGATTTAAAACATTTCTGTACTTATCAATATCATTAGGCAATACTGCCAGAGAACATATTAGAAACGCTACGTTTTTCCCAGAAGGGTAATATTTCGTTTTAGCGAATTTTTGAAGATAATGGAGCAAAGGCTCCAAAAATTTTAAAATGAAAAAAATTTCAGAAATTTCTTTGTCAAACCCGGTTTGAGGCATTTATATATATTGCCCGGATGTAGTAGTTTCAATTATATATATATATATATATATATATATATATATATATATATATATATATATATATATATAATATGTGTGTCATTCCACACGATAACTCTTCTTAGGATTGAGACAAAAATGCTAGTACTGCGCCAAAAAATCAAGCTTTCCAAACGATAAGACAAGATCGACTTTTTGATCACATTAAATTGGTCATATTAAAAAAAAAAAAAAAAGCTAAAACCTGCTAAAAACCGTTAAACATTCATTTTTTAGCGGAATTTTAGTCAAAAGAAGTTTATCAACAATGAACTAAACCAATAAACAGTTCCAGTCATGCAGCATGATCGAATTTTCGGAAGTTATCTTATTATATTAAGTTAAATTGTTGAAGAAAATTTTAACAATTATTGTTGTGACAAAAAACGTATTCTAAATTGTAATATGCTATTCAAAAAAAGATTGAGGATTTAAAGCTTTTTTTCCAGTTTTTATCGATTGTATAGCAAATTTAAAAATGAAATTAAAGTACGGTTTTCACCATAATTTTGTGAATAAATTTTTTAATGTTCTAATTTATAAACTTTATTTGAGCAATATTCTGCTAAAAATATAAATTTAACCATTTTTAGCCATTCTAAGTGATTTTTTCAGCACATTTTTTGAAATTTGACCAATTTAATGAGCTGAAAAAGTACTGTCCAGCGAACTCATCCTTTCGTTTGGAAAGCTAAATTTGTTGGCGCAACAACGTTACGCCAGACGAGTTATCGTCTGGAATGACACACACACATATATACACAAACATATGAAAAAGCGCAAACTTCAGGAATCGTTTCAGAATGCCTCAAAACGGATTTCAAGCAATTTTGGCCCACGAAAAATCGGTAAAAGTGTATGCACAAAATTATGTTGAAAATATACTTAAACTAGCTAGTTCACCCGTGCGTTGCACAGGTTGACTTGAACATTATCAAATAGCTAGCGACCCAAGTTAAAGTAACTCTGATAGATTCGCCCACTGATCCCCAGTTGGTTCAGTGACGTTCAAAACGCTTTAACATCCTCCCTCCCCTCCCCAATGGGTCAAATTTCAAAATTTTTAAAAAAGTAGTCCTTGACTTGAATTAGAGTAATCCAAACATATTCGACAATCAAATCCCCAGTTCGTTCAGAGATCACAAAGATCCCCCCCCCCCCCCCTTCCCCTAAAACACCCCTTCTATGGATTGTATTTGAAATTTTTCAAGTAGCTCGTGATTTAAATTAGAATACTCCAAACATATTCGACAACTCAGATCCCCAGTTCGTTCAGTGACGTTCGAAACGCTTTAACTCCCCCACCCCTCCCCCTCTTTTGTGGGTCAGATTTGAAAAAAGTAGTCTTTGACTTATATTGGAATAATCCAAACATACTCGACAATCAAATCCCCAGTTTGTTCAGTGATGACAAAGATACCCCATTCTCCTCTAAATCACCCCCTATGGAGCACATTTGAAATTTTAAACCTTCTCTGGACTTCCACAAATAATTTAAGAACAAAATTAGCCAAATCGGTCCAGCCGTTCTCGAGTTTTAGCGAGACTAACGAATAGCAATTGATGTTTATATATATATATATATATAGATTTCAATATTTGCTAAATCGAAAAAAAAAGAAAACTGCGATTAAAGCTAAAATCCCAAAACCTTTCTTGAACCGCAGAACATAATTAAGAACGTGTTTTTGGTTATCAAACTGGCAGTGAACCGTTTCTTTACATTCAAAATGCTAAAATTTCAAAACAATGTAACACAATACGTTAACTTACGAAAATTCGCTCACACGATCATGCAGCATGACTGGAACTTTCTATTTTTATCATAATTTTGCGCAAACATGTTTCAAAGGATTGTACCTAGTTGAAAAGTCAGATCACGACATCGTTGTCTGCTATAGCACGGTTTTTAGACGATTTTTAAGCGACTTTTTGAAATTTGAGGATTTTATCCAGCTCAGAAAGTGGTGTCCAGCGAACCCATCCTTTCTTCTAGCATGCTAGGTTTTGGAGATGGGATATCAATCCTTTGAAATAATATATTATGCACAATAAAAAAAATCCAGGATTTTAATTTAATTTTTTTTTTTTTTTTGAGTTTTGCAACACTTCTCCTTTTTAAATTCAATGAAAGCGTGTCGCAGGAATGTTAATAACTGAAGGCGGGTTCTATGTAATCTTCTCGAGCTCAACTGTTATGTAGGTTATGATCTTCGTTAATTAATTAGGTATCAACCATTTTCTTGATTTTTGGTTCGAATTACAATAATAATTATCAATAGTAAATATTTTTTTTTTTATTGAGAAGAACTTTTATATACAATTAATAATTTGAAAATAAATTTACAAAATGTATATACATATAGGTAATCAAAGATGTTTTCTTACGTGAAATTTGTACATAACAACAATGACACATACCTTGAAAATTATCAAATATTCGTTTTTGAATATAAAAAATCAAAATTTATTACAGAATTCCAAAAATTTTTTACGCGTTGTAAAATTCTACAGTACGAATCATTTGTCCAAAACATAACTCTCGAAGAAAGAAATAATTTGAAACCGAAGGTAAACGAACGCACAAAGCCGATGAAATCAATATAACAAGAGCCCTAGGAAAAGTATCACAAACCCGGTTTTAATCAATAAAACAATTTTCTCCTTCATGAACAAACACTATTTTGTAGTTCATTTAACAAAACAACTGTGTGATAAATGTATAATAGAATTAGAGAACATGGTATAATGAAAACTGTCTATTACTTGAATTGTACGTAACTTTCACTAAGAATGAAGTCTTTTTTACGAAGAGGAAACCAATAAACTGAACACGAATAGAATTGCTAGGTATCTAAACAAATATAATATTTAACCTATATTCAATATATTAAATTCAAGCCTATGTGTTTTCTTTTGAAGCTATTTCATCTGTTTCGGGTACTTTTGGACTTTCATCTTCGTTAGGTAGGCTCTTTCTTTTTTTGCGTGGTGGAAGTTCTTTTTCATAGGTTTCCCCGCTAAGAGATGCTGCTTTTCGCTTGTCAGAGACAGCTGTGGCCCTGCCATCTCGACATCCAGCCATATGGGTCGCCATAGTGTTTCCGTTGGTTGTGGTGAACAAGCAATAACTGCAGTAAAGAGGTTTGGCCATGAATGGTCGCCCACCAATGAGGCTAGAACGCATCAAAACGTTGGATGCGGTGGAGTGATTAGTTACATTGTGCTCCTTGATAGCGTTTGCACAGCATGTCTGAAATGCGCATTTCGTGCATGTCATTCGCACACAGAAATGGTTAGGCGTGATCGGCCCATCACATTCAGCGCACAAGAAAAATTTCAAATTCGGATGGATTTTAATTGATGGGGTCAGGGGCATGCCTTTGAGAGTGAAATTTTCCGGGTCACTCAACGACATTGGTGGAGGAGGATCTGTCAGAGGAGCAGCCATAAGTATGAAATCATTGGGGTTACAATCGTACCTCTCAACATTTTCACTATTAGCACAGCTCAAGTGAAAATACTCTTGGTGGTTTCTCAAAGTAGATAAATTTGTGAAAGACAAGGCACATTTTTCACATTTTCTCACGCCCTTTGAGATTGTGTGTTTTTGAATGTGCTGAATGAAATAGAGCTGATTTCTGGGTATATCTACACCATTTCTCGAAGAAAATCTAACAACTTTCAAACAAAACGGGCACTGCACGCAAGTGTCTTTATTGTGAAATTGGCCGAAATGTGTCAAAATGTCTTGATAAATTGACGTTCTAAATTCGCAAATCTCACAATAGTAAGGCATATCAAGTTCAACGTGCGTGTACATCATATGGCTGATCAAACTCTTCTCATCTTTGAGCGTAGTGTTGCAAATTTTGCACATAGTCTTTTTGGTCAGGTGCGAATGTTTGTGATAGTCTTTTACATGAACGTCTAGGTTGGACACAGGCATCATACAAAACTTACACGCCAATCGCAAATTGGATAAATTGGCTCCCACCATGGATGCATTATCGTTGAGTGCATGGTGAACAAGGTGGTTGGTGAAAGCTGTGCTACTGTACATATCTTTACTGCAAACAGCACACTCAGTAAGAAAAGCACCAAAGAGACCAGTAGGCTTTTGCTTGGAGGGGTCTCCTGCGATCGAACCATAATAATAGGGCTCTAAAGCTATTTTGGCATGTTCTGCATACTCAACTGATTCACTTGAGGAAGATAGGCATTCCACAGACTGAATATTTGATAGGTGGCTGGCTGGAGTTGAATTTATCAATGTTTTCCTATGAGGTGGTATCTTCTTACCTAATATTTTAGGCGTAGCCGCCAATGGCATTGGACTGGGCAACGGCACTATACTCTGCTTACTTTTAGCATGTTTCATATTAGCAGCCCAATTAGCATACTTCCAATCCTTGTAAGGGTTCGATGATATCAATGTGTACTTAACACTCATGTCTTGGGGTCCATCGATCTTTGTCTGCTCCGCAATTTGTTCAACCATGGTGTCGTATGCTCGGGATGGGATTTGTCCCCACGTTTCTCGCCAAACAAGTTCATCCAAAAACTGCTGGATAATGTGCCGTGAAAGCAAGTTAAGAGTATTTTGAAACATCCTAGGAACCACAAACCTAAGGTATTCCATGATATGGTTGTTGTTCATTTCAGAATGGTTGCTCTGACACATTTTTGTAAATCCGTATTGATTGCACAGGTTCCTGTCTATCGCAAAGTCTGTAACGATAGTACTCTTGGGGTTGACCCACTTTACTAAAGTTTCAAGGATTCTTTGAAATTTTTTCAAATAAACCTCAGATGCCTTGGTATTAGGATCTGTCATATTGAGGTGATCAAGCGCTCGAAGTCTCAACCTCTTATTTTCATAGTCCATTACTCCTAGTATGTCCACCTTCACTTCCTTGACCCCTCCAGTTCCTGTGGACGTGCCAAGGCTGATGACTCCCACCTGCAAAAGAATGAATAATATCAGCAACTAGTAAACAATTAGATACAATATTAAGATAAATTCGCAGCTACTAATTAGGTATCCATTATTTCTATTTGAAACGTGAATTGGGATTTAATGGAAGTGGAGGAGAAGAGTGAACAATTGATGAATTGATAGATACAGTTAAACAATTGATGAGGGCTTTGGCGAATTAGTTGGGATTGTGTTAGGGTTGACTCATTCAAAACAGGAAGCTCCAATCACAGCTCTTTAAATGAACCTATTGTCAACAATTCGGCTCCAATAAAATAATTTTCAGGGCTGGAAAGCTATATAAACAGCAGCAGCGCTGAGGTGAATAAATCAGTTATTGAAATATGGGACAAGAAGTTCAACCTTAAACCAGAAATCATCTGACTAGATAAGAGCAACGGTATTCTTCTTGTTGTTTTTATTATGAAAACAAGCATTTAAAATTTTAATAAGTATTAAAAATGAGAACATTTCTTTGCCGTTAGGACTGATCATAGCCTTCCTTAAATTTTATACAACTCAGTGATACGAGAACTTTTAGATCTGTTTCAGCACTCCTATGAATACAAGAAAATACTGTTAAAAATTTATTTCATTTCCCAGGGGGGCTCCGAGATTGAGAACTCCTGTGCAGGAACACACCTGCTGCACCAAGGGTACAGACATAGTGGAGCTGTGATAAGAGAGCCAACAAAAGCTGTGAGCAAAGTGATGACAACAAATACTGGCAGGCAATAGAGGTAGGCAGTCAAAGATGGAACTGAGTTTCGAGCAGCGATGAGAATACAGGGAACTAACGTTTTCTTCGCTATTGTCGCGATGAATGGGATGTATTGTATTCCAGTGTTTTCTTTTTTCGATCAAAGAAAATGGGGTCCATTTGCAGAAAAATGATCCATAAAAGAGACAAACGATAGTCGAAAGTTGGGGGGAAAAAAAGGGTCGAGAAAGGTTGAGAGTTCGACCTCAAAAGGAGAGGATCAGGGGAGCTCGATGCTAAGCAATAATCCAATATCTCCTTCCAAGAATGTAAGTCGTGTTTAAAAGGAGTCCAGGGGCATACTGCCTTATGGTCTCCCCCCAGATTGAACAACCTGGGAAGATCCTTCTGAGAGGAGACTGTAACTCAAAGACCTTGATGTCGTAAGTTCCTGTCTCAACCCACAGGTGGGGGAGTGTGTTCAAGCCACGCTAACAACTGAGCAGGTTGGTGCCTGAGTTTTTGGCCAATGTCTAGGCCTGTGATACCCCTCCCTCGGCATGCATATTGATTAGCATGCTGAGGTAGTAAACCACTGTCCCCGCGAATCCAACCTCAACTGGGGGACAGGCTGTTGGCGCGGTGACTATGTCTATGCACTTGTACCCCCCCCCCCCCACCTGCAGTACCATTTACTGTTCACCCAGGTGGTAGGAGTGCGGATGACGGTTTTTAGTCAAAACATTAAAACACCATAGTAGCATAGCAAATAACTGTGGTTGGAGTCTCAATTCATTGAATTTAATCTTTTTTCATTTGAAACTATGCAATATGAACACACGGCCGTATCCCTCATGGATGTATGCAAATGTACATAATTTAACAATATTGTTGAGAGTTGTAACTTATGAGATCGATGTTACCTAAAGGAATATCATCGATGCTCGATTATATAGGACCTCTCAACTTCGATGAACAACACTTTAAACACTCTAGATTGTCTAAAATTTCCACTTCCTAGTGTGAACAGGCGAAAATGTAGCTCATTCAGCTGGTCAGGAAAGAGCCCATATTTCCATCGTCTCTCAATTTCAAAATTCAACTTCCTAGTCTGAACAGGAGAGAATTTAGCTCAATCAGTTGATCTGGAATGAGCCGTATGTCCTCTGACGACCAACAAACCACGGTACCTAGGTAATTGTTTTGATAGACAGTTGCTTAGCCTTCTTATTAACCAAAAGCAAAAAGTTAGATACCGTGCCAACTAGACATGAAACTTGTAAAAATGTTATAAATAAATTCTTTCAGCCACACATACCGTCGATGCAACGGTATGTTGAGTGTTTTTAATAATATCGAACAATGGCAATAGTTATTGGCTCAATAATATCAAAACTCTCAACATCGATGACCAAAATATCGAACATCTAAGCAAACACATCTCTTGTGTGTCCCTATAGTTCCTCACATACACTTATAAGTGACAAAAACCCAAGTCGTCCCACAAATAGAACGAATATGCCAGCGCTACTTGCGGATATTTCTGAAAACAGTTTAGCATAGCTGTCCCAATTCTCTCGTTTCATTTCCCAGGAATATGTGGCGTAGAGGTTGTCTCTAGTAACTAGAGGTTGCTCCCCCACGCTTTTGTTTGAACACAGAATTCTGCAGAGTATCAGAAAAAAAGTAGTTCCTACCCAACTACAAGAGCGTAGTTGACTACAAGAACTTTGGTTCCTTCCCTGACTAGCTAGCCTACCTAAAGGTGAAATTATAAAACTTGGAACATGTCAAAGCTTACTCAGCTTATCATGCTGATTCCATAATTTCTCATTTTTATTCGCCAGCCAAAGGGAGTTTCATTTTCAACTTCAGCATCTTGGGGATATGCTGATAGGGATGAATGAATAAGTTAATAGGAATGACACCCAAAACAGCAAATCATGGAGTATGTACCTAGGGAGACTAGAATGGGAAATCGTAGCAGAAGTATCACCTTCCCGAGTGATTACCCAAAAGAATATACCTACCTATATTACAACCTAACTAAGAGGGGTTTCAATAAATATGTACGTACCTAAGCACCGACCTAACGTTAGTGGTTAATACGAATAAACAATATTTGAAACTAGACTCGACACCTGGCCTCGTCTGCTGAGTCAACCCTATTAAAAATAATTTAAATTCGTACCTAGTATATTTATGTAGTTACTTACCTCAAGTCGCTTGCATTTAGGGTTGTTCCCCAGGATCTCGTACTTCTCGTGAACAGCGGCAACGCAGGAAGCCCGCAGGTACATGTAGAATGTTTTCAGAAAGTTGTTGTCAACTTTTACCCACTGGAGAACGTTAGCGACTGTGGTCTGACACGTCCAGTGGTACAGTAGCTTCAGGATGACGTTCGGAGGATGTGGACCGATCTCAAAGATAGATCCTCGGAACACCGATGTGAAGCTACCTCCGCAACAATCCCCAATCCAAACATAACCACCAGAGTACGGGAATTTAGCCGCGTCTGAATACATTCCGAGCTTGAGTTTTCTATCTGGGTGCTCAGTACAGTATTGGTCGCACTTGAGAAGCCTCTGTTGGAGTAAGTGCTCAGTAAAGACAGCAGAATTCATCTGCAGCACTCTCTTCATTTTGTTATCTAGCACTTGCCTTTCAGCGTTCGTCACGGCCTGAGAGACGGCTTTGGAACTCAAGCTGGTTCTGGCAAAGACCACCAGAGACGGGAAAGTTTTCTCCTGTGTCCCATCTTTCTTGAGGGATCCCGCAGCACCAGGCACGACAGTAGGCAGTTCTTCTGGAGCAACTTCAACATCACTACGATCATCCTCGGTCAGGTCAACCACCGCAGTATTTGACACCTTAGAACTTGTCAATGGCCTGGGCGACCTATTAGGTATCGTCGACGCCAAAGGGGGTGTAGTGACCACAGGAGCCACTTGCCGAGGTTTGGTGAAAGACGGTAAGGGTGCACTTGTAGACTTGACAGGTTTAGTCAAAGTTTTTGGCCTAAATTTTTGCACTACTTTGGAACCCGCAGTAATCTGGGGAGTTTGTATTCGCACAGTCGCTCTCGGAATAGACTGTGTGGGACTTGCAACGACATTACTCACCTGACCGACCACCAATTTCATGCTAGGGTCCACCACAACATATCCTCCGTTTTGAAACCCATTTTGAGAGGAAATAACCAAAGGTGTAGAACTGGGCACTGACGATGTCCCAGTCGTTCCACCGGAAATTCGAATAGCTGCATTATCTTTATTCAGCGTAGTGCTCTGTATCGTAGACTGTAAAGCTTTGGCGAACTCCAATAATTCATTATTCTTAGCATAAACACTAGTCTGGATATCAGTCAGGTTCTCTTCGCCGCATTCGAGAAGATACTGTTCGACGTATAACGTATCGTCTTCGTCGGTGGCCGAAATGATCATATTGCTCCTATCACTAGTATTTGGATCACCCATTACTACGCGAAAAACATGCTACGAAACCAAAACTTGGAACATAATTGCGAAAAATGACTAATAAATACACCAGACTAAAACGAACTCAAAGAAATAACTAAACCTAAACGAGAAGTAGGTAGGTAGGTAAACCAAACTTCAACAACACGAACACGGGACACAAATGAAGAACATGACAACTCTAGGCACAATCCCGGATGCTATAGATAAGAAAATCAACATTAGAAAATTTATAATGTTTGCAGTAGAAATTCCTTAGTCCAGGAAAAAAATCCCAATTTCAGATAATTTGTAATGAAAACTCAAAACATGGGGGAAAGATGATTCTATTTTAGATGCACGGGAGAATATGGTTGATGTTGTTATCCCTAGAACTACATCGCCAAAGAGGAACAAGTCCGATTTTAGCGCCGAATATTGTTGGCGGGACAGGAAAATACAAATATAAAAATATTATCTACTTGAAAAGAAACAAAAAACTATTCAAATTGTATAACCAAGATTTTATTGGTAGAAAAAAGCAGTTAGTGACAGTAATCAAGTAAGTAAGTCAATTCGTTAGAATATAATCAGAAACTTCTTTCATAACAAAGATTTTGAAATACGATAGTGAATTTTGATTTGCTAGTAGATACCTATTCAAAGGATAGGAATTTCGAAGATTTTGGGTCTTTTTCCGAAATTTACACCGGACTACCTTGAAAAATTCGCTGGCCAAAACGACCTCCAATCGATCAAAAGTCGCAGATTACGCCGCTAGGAGTGTTGCGATCGCTTATCAGGCGAAGAAAGACGAAAACGAGCGACCATCTTGGATGAGGCAGTGTTCATTTTCTTCAATTAGCAAGGAATGTGATGTTAATAAGGTGGAAATACTATAAACGCAACATAATGTACCGAATGAATTATTTTTTTAGCGTCAATTTTTCAAGAGCCTTCAAGAAATCTGCAGGATTGAAGGTGTCGTTTTATTACGCATAAAATGTGGAAGGAGTGGGAAGGGAAGTTGCCACGTGGCATTCCGCCAGAGGGCAGCAGTCCCTGACCCTCAGAAGCGCAAGCGCGTAGTATTCTGGTTATATAACAGAAACCATTGCCAACCTAAAAAGGGAAATAAAAAACATCTTTCCATATAATATCTAATCCTTATATATATATAAACATCGTATATAACAGTTGGAATAAGATTAAACATTGAAGATTCACACTACTTCTTCAAACATTTAATTTTTCTTTTCTTAATTTTAGCGAATTTTGCAGAAAATGAAGCTATTGCAATGGCTCCAAAAATTTAAGGATGCAAATTTTTGAAAATTTTCTTCATGGAAATCCGTTTTGAGACATTCTGGAACGAATCCCAGAGTAATTTTTTCATATAGGTATATATATTAAACTAATTTATTTATGTTTATATATGTGTCTATCCAGACTTTAACTATCCTTAGGATTAATATAAAAATTCCGTTCTTGCGCCGAAAATCAAGCTTTCTAAACGAAAGGACGAGTTGGCCAGCATTTTTTGAGCACATTAAAATGTTCAACTTTCAGAAAAAGTGCTGTAAATCACTAAAAATAGCAAAAAACTGTTAAAATCGTTAAATTTATACTTTTTAGCAAATGAGGTTTATCAACTATAAAATAGAACATTAAAAAATTTATGTGCAAATCATGCTGAAAATGTACTTAAATTTCATTAAAATGTGCTATATATATATCCAAAATCTCTGAATCGCAAAATATTATTTAGGTATAACGAGTTTTTTGCCATAAAATTGGTAGTTAACAATTTCTTTAGACTCAAAGTCCTTAATTTTCTAAACAATGTACCTAGCATGATATAGTACGATAATTTACGAAAATTAGCTCATACGATCATGATGCAAGACTGATCTTTTTCTTTTTTTTTCATTCCAAAATTGCTAAGGAAAAGTTTTTGGGCTTCCTGGCCCAGAGTTATTTTAGGATGGATGAAGAGAAGATTCCAGATCAGTAGGTACCTAACTTCTTGATAGTATTTCTTCCCATGAGTAATTAAGTAGAACAAAATTAATGAATAACAGAACTTTGATTTTATTTATTTTTATTTTTTTTCCTAAGTTTGTTTCATGCCCCCAAACATTTTGGATTATTATTTTCAATAATGAACCTTTATAATCAACCAAGAAAACAAATTTAACCCCCCTCAAAATTTGTTGGTTTACATTTCAAGATGCGTAGAATCCAAAAATCGAAAATAATCCCTTCACCCGCCAACGCCGTCCAGAGCTTTTCTCCAAAACTACTGGACCAAACTTTATGAAATTTGGCTCAAAATCATAAATCGGCCGGGGATGTGCCGATAACATCGGTTTATATCATATCGCAACATAAAAAATCAGCTCCATTTATACGCGATTACCGTATCAGCGGATTTTCATATAATTTTTTAACGCATTATATTATTGTTAATTTTATAAAAAGTTTGAGCACTTGGAGTGCAAAGAAATGGTTTAACTATATTTATGACAAATAACTTTTTCTAAAATATTCTACTACCTAATCAAACTAATTGCAGTAATTTAAGACATTTTCAGCAGTTTTTATTGACTTTTTAAGTAATATTTACGAATATGCACAAATTTCGTTTTGAATGCTTCATAACGGGTTTCCATGAAGAGATTTTTGGAAAATTAATTGCGTTTTTCAATTTTTTTGGAGCTATTGCAATACTTAGCTTTAGATTCTTCTAAAATGCATTAAAATAAAGAAAAGGCCTCATGTGTTCTGATCAAAAATTCGAATCTGGGGAAATCGTCAGTCTGCTTCGTCACTGCAGTTAAGAGTATCTACGTCATAAATACCCACCTACCAACTAAGTAGGTAGTACCTACCTTTTTTACACTGACCTGAATGTACCTACATTTCTAAGATCGTCAGTGCTCGAAAAGGACACAACATTTCGCTTCCTCGCTGCTTTGTGTTCGTGCAAGAAGTCTAAACAATAACTGTTGCCATTCAAAATCAAAATTTCCACCTGATTTTCGTGTTTCAGAGCTTCACTGTACAATTTCGGTTCCGTGTCCGTCTTTGTTCCTTGTCCAACCCCCTATACTAGACTTTTGGTAGACCCTATATTTGACTTTTGCCTCATAAAAAATCGTATAGAAGCTAATACAATTTTAATCCACTTTGGGGACCTATATATATATATATATATATATATATATATATATATATATATATATATATATATATATGGTATGCGACGATTTCTAAGAGGTTAACTTTCAAGAGCCAAAAACCGCGAAATCTTTGGACTTTTTTCAGTTTTTGCTTTTAACACCTAAACGATGCATCTGTCAGAAAATCTTATTCATACCTTTGCTGAAGAGCATTAATTTCTACGTCGAATGAACTCCTCAAATTTTAAATTTGGTTCAGTGATTGTACCACAATCAATCGAGGAAAATCGGCATTTTTTCTCTAAATGGCTAAAAAGTGGGATATCTTGTAACACTTGCAGCCCAAAAACGGCCACTCCAAACGAAAAATGTCATATAGAAAAATTGCAGAGCATCAAATTATGTATGAGAAAAGTTTCTATTTTTTATAGTTTACTCATACTGGCCAAATACAAAAAAAGTTTTTCGCTAAATTTGTGCTAAGGGCTATTTTGAAGTTAAACGTGATTTGAACCCTTTGTAATCAACATTCGTACATTATTAAGATTTTTAGAATAATTCAGATAATAATTAATGAGCCAGAAAACAAATTCCAATATTGTATTTAATTTTAAATTGCTACCTGTTGTGTGAATAACATACCTTCTAATAGGCACATATACGGTGATGGTTTTTCATGATAATCAATATACCTACCAAATATCATTATTCCATTGTACCAAGATATTACGAAATTTTCTTCCTATATTTAATATTACTGAAATCCTAAATTTAATATTATTGAAATTATATAAATTGAAAAGAAAGAAGACAAACATGTTAATCAGCAGGAATATTTCTTACAATACATTTCATTTTTTGAATAATACCTTTGGAAAAACTCTAAAAGGCAATTTCAATAGTTGAATACAAATGAAATTAATTGTTCGAAATTGATAAGTTTCCAATTTTTGATAAGATAACAATCAATCAGTTTTCCGTTAATTACTTCATGTTTAGTTTTATTTTTTGTCGTTTTGGAGAAGGCGGTCTCGGAGGAGATGGTACGGAAATCTTGACATTATCTTTTGTGATAATGTCCAAGTTTATTTTCATCTATGTCGATTTCGTCATACGTCGGCGTATCGAGAAGAATTTTACTGTCACCTTTAAACTATTCAGGCATGTGTGACCTTTGAAATTGGAACATACCACAGAGCATATGATGCCACCTTTTCTACAGGTGCATGACACTGAGTTCATCAGTTCTTAAGGCAAAGAGGGTTCGTCAGCTGTTTTCCGACACGGCTCTCTGAAAGTGTTGGACACGGATGTCGCCTTATCGCTGTCACCACGGCACAATTTTGTAATAGAGTTTCCTCCTGCAATGGTAATCTGACGTGGTGCGGCGTCTTGATAAAAGAATATTACACAAGTTTGGAGAAGATAGGTATTCTTCTGAAATACATTGACCAATTTGATTTTGCGTTTATTATGCGCATTAAGCATCTTAGCATTCATCGACTCATCGAGCAAAATTGGAGCTGATGACATGATTCGAGCACTTTCGAAAATCAGAAACAATTTCAATTTTACAATTTCGCCTCCAACAAATCATGCGACCTACCAACACTCACTGAGGGCATATCTACAGGTGCATCTGTGGAAAAATAACTCCGTAGCCCGTAGCAGTGAGGTTGAACAACAAACGGAAAAATAACATAACATCCGTAGCCCGCAGCAGCGAGGTTGAAAAACAAACCTAAACGGTCTAATTCCAAACACAACTATGTGACTACCAGCACCTCAAGAACTGATGAATTCAGTGTCATGCATCTGAAGAAAAGGATTTCAAGCTGTACACTCCTAAAAATTATGAGCAATTAATTACATTTCTATTCAACTATTGCAATTACCTTCTAGTGTTTTTTTTTTTTTTTTTTTTTTTACATGGATATTTCTTTTGGCTGGGGGTCAAGGAATTTTTCGCGACACTTTTTTTACCCGACCGACACTTTTTTTACCCGACCGGCACATTTTCTATTGATTTTCACGTACAACCAAGGCGTTACTAGGGAAGAGTAACTCCCATAGTTTTCATAGTAGGAAAATCGTTAGCCACTTTTTGGAATGCTCTCATTTTACCACGACATTTCATGACCTCTAAACCATTGTAGTGTCAAGGAATGCTGATTTATTACTCTAAGTTAAAAACTAATATTGTTTTGTAACCATAATGGTATAATCTTGTGAAAAGAAGGCACTACATGGTTGGTATACAATTGAGTAGTAGGTACCAACTGGTAAGCAGTAGGTACTAGACATATCCATGATCTTTTGTTTTTCCCATCAAGGAAGAAATTAAAATGCTTGATTTATAAGTAAAATTCCATTAAAAACCTGATAAATTTGATTCTCCACACAAAATGCAATGCTCCTTTCATTGTCACTTTCTTGCCCGAGGGATGGATACCATTGATCCTAGAGTTTTTCCAAGTATTATTAAAATAAAATGTGTAGTAGGTATAAACTATTCCTGCTGATTAACATGTTTTGTCTTCTTCTTTCATAAACTCTTCCATTGTGTGATTGGGCACTAATTTCAATAATATTAAATATAGGGAAAAATTGGGAAATATTTTGTTACAATCGAATGTTGATAAACGTAGGTATATTGATTATCATGAAGAACCATCACCGTATATGTGCCTATTAGAAGGTATGTTATTCACACAACAGGTAGCTATTTAAAATTAAATACATTATTGAAATTTGTTTTCTGGCTCATTAATTATCTGAATTACCTTAAAAATCTTAATAATGTAGGTACGAATATTGATTAGCAAGGGTTCAAATCACGTTTAACTTCAAAATAGCCCTTAGCACAAATTTAGCGAAAAACTTTTTTTGCGTTTGGCCAGTATGAGTATAAACTACTACTAGTATAAAAAATAGAAACTTTTCTCATACATAATTTGATGCTCTGCAATTTTTCTATCTGACATTTTTCGTTTGGAGTGGCCGTTTTCGGGCTGCAAGTGTCAGAAGATATCCCACTTTTTAGCCATGTAGAGAAAAAATGCCGATTTTCCTCGATTGATTGTGGTGCAATCACTGAACCAAATTTAAAATTTGAGGAGTTCATTTGACGTAGAAATTAATGCTCTTTAGTAAAGGTATGAATAAGATTTTCTGACAGATGCATCGTTTAGGTGTTATAAGCAAAAAACTGAAAAAAAGTCTAAATATTTCGCGGTTTTTTGGCTCTTAAAAGTTAACCTCCGCTCAGGAATAGTCGCAAACCTTACCTATACAGTTCTATTTGAGGTTCCCAGAGCGGTTTGAAAATCGTAACCGTTTCGACACGATTATTTATGAGGCACTACCTTTTTTTGGTCTACTTTGACAGGGGTACTAAACCACACTGTTTTAGTCAGATTTTGATGAAATTTTTAATGTCAATGTGATGCCAATACCTAGTAGGTAGCGTTGGCTCATAACTTTTTCAATACCTACACGCAGAAACAACCATATAAAAATCGGCCCACTAACAAACTACTGGTTGAAATGGATATCCCTCAATATATTCACAACTGATAAGTCCATTTCTATAAAGCTTGGAATTATCCCTTCTAACGGTTGACACCAGTAATTCTTCACCTCCTTTAGGCTAATGACACACGTGCGAGTTTTAGACGCTTGACGCCGCGATTGTTTCTCGCAGCGTCAAAGCGGTACTTACTTATGGGTGATATTCTCGAGACTTGGACACTAGCGCATCCTTACATCGAGGCAAGGCGAAATCAAGTTATTTCACCTTGTTGTCATGGTGACGAGTAAACATATGCGAAAATGCGCCATTTGTGAACGAACCTGGACAACAGCGTAACATAAGCTTTGTTTCCACAACTGCCCCAGAGCAGGTTCAGTTCAGAGCAAGTGCAGAGCAAGGGCACCTCCATGGCTGTTCAGTTCAGATGGCAGCGGAAACGCTCAAGGACATATTCGGTGCAGTAACCATGGATACACGAAGATCCATGAAATGGAGTCCCGTTAGCGGTACTTTAGCAAAACCATGAGCAAAACCTTAGGTTTGTTTCCGCTACGTGACCTGAACAGGTTCAGTACAGAGCAAGGTCAGAGCAAGGGCACCTCCATAGCTGTTCAGTTCAGATGTCAGCGGAAACGCTTTAGGACATATTCGGTGCAGTAACCATGGATACACAAAGATCCATGAAATGGAGTCCCGTTAGCGGTACTTTGGCAAAACCATGAGCAAAACCATGAGCAAAACCTTGTGTCTCATTCTTATTCGACGTCGACATTCTCGTGATTCACTCCCGAATATTTAGTTATTTCTATTTCATTAGTTTAGTAGTAGAAATAAGGAATATAATAAAGGGTCAAACAATTCTAATTTAAAACTTTTAAAAGTTCGAAAATCGCTGAATCACCTGAATAAATACGAACAATGGACTCGAAAATAGGCACGAAATCAAAGGAAACCACAATTTGTAAGGTGTAAGGTTACAGAAGTTTGAGGAAGGATATATCGGGTTATCTCAAGTTCCAAAGAGCGCATGCGCGGAGCAAGCTGCACCTCCTCTTCTGGCGGAGCAGAAAGTTCATGTTCGGATCATGTTCTTTGAGCAGCGGAAACACTGGACATCTTGCACCGAATATGAACCGAGGGACTGCGGAAACGCCATTATCTTACTCCTTCTTCACTGCGCAAGCGCAACTTGACCTGAACCTGTTCGGGTCAGCAGCGGAAACAAAGCTCTTGTGTCTCATTCTTATTCGACGTCGACATTCTCGTGATTCACTCCCGAATATTTAGTTATTTCTATTTCAATAGTTTAGTAGTAGAAATAAGGAATATAATAAAGGAATAAACAATTCTAATTTAAAACTTTTAAAAGTTCGAAAATCGCAGAATTACCTGAATAAATACCAACAATTGACTCCAAAATAGGCACGAAATCAAAGGAAACCACAATTTGTAAGGTGTAAGGTTACAGAAGTTTGAGGAAGGATATATCGGGTTATCTCAAGTCCCAAAGAGCGCATGCGCGGAGCAAGCTGCACCTCCTCTTCTGGCGGAGCAGGAAGTTCATGTTCGGATCATGTTCCTTGAGCAGCGGAAACACTGGACATCTTGCACCGAATATGAACCGAGGGACTGCGGAAACGCCATTTGTTTACTCCTTCTTCACTGCGCAAGCGCAACTTGACCTGAACCTGTTTGGGTCAGCAGCGGAAACAAAGCTATAGTCTCACCTAGTTCCGAGTCAATATTTTCATTATTTGTAATACGCAAGGTGATAAATTGTATGCAAATTACATCAAGTTATTATCAGGTGTTGACCTCAAACGCTACGAACGCAAGATTTAATCTGTGGGGTAGAGATCCATATGAAATGTGTGTTGGGGAGTTGACATACAAGTGTTCTAGATGATCCAGACATCAGCCGCAAAGATGTTGTGGATTACCTATCTAGTTTTAGAACTCTTCTTTGAATCAATTGAAACTAAAAATCTTTAGAGTACTGTGAAAGCGGTCTTGTGAAAGGATGCATTATGAGAGCTCTGTTAGGCGGGAATAGTAAGTTGTATCACATGTGGAAAGGTAAGTACCCAACTAGAGGTAAGGTATACCTACGTACTTTCCGTATATTATTACTTGTTCATGTAGGTACTTCATAGATCAAAACGAAAGTAGGTACCTACCTAATTACCTTTTTTGTCCATACAATTTGCGTAACTGCAAAACTCGCGCAATAACTGCACTGCCATTGCCGTCTTTATGAAATCTTACCTTCAGAGGAATGCATTTCAAGGTTTTTTCCTTGCAGCTGGTTTTTAATTCATGTTGCATATTCCCTGATTCGATATTTGACAAACTTGCTAATCAGCGGTTGTATTCGTCGGCAAAGCAACGACCCACCTACTTTGTTTAGGCACTTTAAACCAACAGCAAATCTGGTAGGACGTACGTACCTACCTAAGTAGTTTCGTTTCTTGATGTAGCAACCCAAGCCTGGCCTTTCCTGCCTTGTTTATTTTGACAAATCTCTCCTTTTATTCATTCAATATAGCAAGTAAAGCTTCCTCAGTTAAGCATAGTACTACGAACTTATAATAAAACGCTGATGAAGCTACCTGAGCAATGGCTAGGTACCTACACAGCAGTAAAGACACCTGAGGAATTTTCAATAATCTTTTCTTTACTATTTTTCAGGTTAATTATTCTCAAAGCCTAAACGAATGAAGTTCTTTAGTTTTCTGACACTGATTAACTACTATAGTTTGTAGGCTCCTAGTCCAAATAAAAACAAGTTCACGTTAGATTGGTATTGTTGACAGCAATCTACAATCAATTATTGCGCTGGCAGGCATGATTATTATAACATTTAGTCAAATTAAAACTTTGTATTGCTACAATACTATACTTTTTCAAAACAAAACTGTTGAAAAATGGCCTTATAACCACGAATTATGTTGACGTGAGACGGCAAACTTCTTGTGAGAAATAGGTTGGTTGAGTAGCGATTCATTGACGTAGGGCGGTATCATGGCCGACATTGGCTGAAACGCGAACCTACTCCAGGCGTGACGTCACGAGAATATGGGCCATATAGGGTTGAAACACACGTGACGCGCGAAGTGAAAGTAGCGAGTTTTACCCGCCGCGTCAACAAAAGGGGCGAGGGTATGACGCTTGGTACCTGCTACCCGCCGCGGGCTCGCGACGGGCAAAAGACGCTTGGCGTTATAGCAGTACTCAACCGACCATTGATGGTAACACACTTCTCGCCAGCGGGGATTTTCTCGTGTGTAATATTATAATATTTCGTGATTTCATTTCTTCGTTTGTTCATTGTCATAATCATGAGTGAGGATTTCGATACCGAGCTCTTCATTGATGAGGTAAAGAAATATCCAGAACTGTGGAATGTACGGGTTGAAGATTACAAGAATAGAGGGAAGAAAGATGCAGCGTAGTAGAATATAGCCAGAATCATGACAAGGGATTACGAAGAAAAGTTCCAGTCATGCAGCATGATCGTATGAGCGAATTTTCATAAACTATCTATCGTAATATAGTATGTTAAATTACATTGAAATTGGAGCAATTGTAGTTGACAGAAATGGTTAAAAACCAATTTTATGGCAAAAAACTTATTCTAAATAAAATTCCACCGATTCAAAAGGGATTTTTAATTTTTTTTGCAGTTTTTATAACTATTTTCTAAAATTCTGCAAAAAAAAAATAAGAAATTTAACGATTTTTGGCCGTTTTTAGCCATTTTTAGTGATTTTTTGGGTACATTTTTCGAAATTTGACCAATTTAATGTGCTCAAAAATTTTTGTCCAACGAATTCATTCTTTCTTTTGGAATACTTGATTTTTTGGCGAAAGAACGATGTTTTTATCTCAATTCTATCGAGAGTTATCGTCTGGAATGACACATACATATATATATATATATCATTTCAGAAGGCCTCAAAACAGATTTCGATGAAGAAAATTTTTATTTTAAAATTTTTGGAGCCATTGCAATAGCGTTATTTTTTAAGAAACCTCGCTAATATTTTCCAAGAAAATTCGCTAAAAGCTATTCTCATGACCGTATCTTGACTTTTGATCTCGTCACTGATCTTGCCCAACAGTTCATCAAATGAAGAAGTACTCATTCGAAAATAGTTGAAGAACTTGGTTTCATCACTCCTCAAGTCCATCATCATTCAAGTGAAAGCACCTTTCAAAAGTCGTTCAAAATTGAACGGATGCACCCAAAATGTCCTGTCTTTCTTATATTTAATAATTTTATACGCGAAATAAACTAAAACTTTATATTTTTTTAATCTTTGCGCTTCTAGCACACTCTTACAGAAGCGAACTATCCTGTTCGATAGGCAGATAATGACTGACCGCCGGTGATAGGCGGGTACTTTGACGCTGTCGTGTGTCATGGAGAGAGAAACATGACGCCGCGAGATTTTTCAGAACCCTCGCGGCGTCAAGCGTCTAAAACTCGCACGTGTGTCATTAGACTTAACTTCATTTGATTACCTATAATCCCCCTTCACTTTGCTTGCACTTAATTGGTTGTACGTTTTTCAGCATGATTTTGTAAATAAATTGTTTAATGTTCTATTTTATATTTAATAAACTTTATTTAGTAATATCCTGCTAAAAAATATAAATTTAACGATTTTAGCCGTTTTTTCTATTTTTAGTGATTTTTTCAGAATTCTTTTTGAAATTTGACCAATTTAATGTGCTTTCTTCACCAATTCAATTTCACAAAAAAAATTGTCCACGAAATTTTAAATAATTTATATTATTCAATATTTCTAGTGGGTTATAACCACCATACAGGGGTGAATTAGTGAGTAGGGGCGGTGGGGGGAGTGGTTGGGGAATAAATTAAACATTTAATGTATGTTTTGGTTAACTATGGAGCACCAACCAATTTAGCATTACCTAGGCAACTTACCCAAAGAAACACAATTTGGAGGAAGTTTGGATAGTTTCATAACATTTCCATGGGCAGGCGAGAGACGGAAATTCTTAGCTGTATCTGCCGAGGGTCTGTACAATCTCTACAGGGCTTAGCTAAGGGTAACTAGAGGCATTATTTCTAACTTAATATGAATTATATGGAGACCATAATCAATGATTCAAAATGTTCATTATCGGTAGTTCAAAGACGAGTAAGCATACGCACCAAGGTACCTACCTTATTTGAGCATGATTTGTGATATGGCACACTTACATAATTCAGTTATACTGAATATATTATATGTATTATATCCCCTCGCATCTATACACCCCACAGAGAGCGAGCGAGGCGAGCAACATCCCCTATATATTTCAAACCAACTTTGGTGATCCACCGTTTCCAATACAGAAATGATAAATATATGTGTAATAATTTGCAGCGTTAGGTACATGGGACGCTTTGTGTTTGCCAGAAGTCGAAAAAATTGATGCCTTCAAAAATCAAAATGTCTCATAGCTTTTTGCGTTCCAGATGTAGCATGACTCCAAATATTATTATGAAGATTGTCATACATATCACTAAGCAACATATTATACACATCACTAAGCAACATATTTGTAATATTTGTAAACTAAAATAAAATTAAGAATTAAGAGTCTTTTATATTCTGGATAGGTATGAAGATATTATTTATTCTGAATATTAATACTATTACTTAAATACAAACGTTAATACATTGTTCAAGCTGAATTTGAACATTATATTATGGCCCAGTCGAGTTCGTACCTTGAGATGACCACGTGGAATTAGAATTGTTTTTAGTTTAAAAGTGTGGGAAGATTTCATCGTTTTCGGAAACCGGATTCCAAGTACATTCTCCTCCGGCTCCTGTATGTCTTCCATTAAGTACCCTTCAATGTCGTCAAGTGCCTATCGTCTGTGGGAACGAGTTTCGTAAGCTCTCGTACGTCCTTGATCTTCTCTTTGGATAAGGGTCTTCCACTCTCCCACAACGGGTCTAATGCAGTTTTCAATATATTTTTAGTTGTGCCCTTTCTTGAAATATCTACAACCATGTATTCTGGGTCTTCTGGGCTTCTTTTCATGAACAATTTGAATGGTGCATCTTTCTTCAAATGGATCTCGTGGATTTCGAGCCAGTTGATGTTCTCCTGAGGTTTCCAGAAATCCTTTTTTTCTGTTTGTGATCGATCCCTTAAGCAGTTTGTCTACAGACAAGAAGTTTCCTTTTTCCATCCTTGCTAGGATGAAAAAGCATCATTGCTACTGTCTTAATGATCCGGTTTTGCCCCCCGCGTGAATTGGCCCATACAATCAGATCGTCGACACATGAAGTTAAGTTACTTAGGAGATATTTCCTAATACATGATCCCACTTCCTGGGTCAAGAGTGCAGGCAAGAGATTGAGAAAGAATGGAGTCACGTTTATTGCAAATCATGGTACAGCTGATCAAACAAATGAAATAAGAAGCCAAATGATGATAGACCAGGGGTGCTCAAACTTGAACTGCTGGCGATCTACCTCAATATTTTTAGACTACTTACGATCGACTCTGAGAGGCTGCAAGTATGTGTGATGCAGGGTTGTCGTACATACACGATACACCCTACCTACCCAGGTAGGGTATACCGTAGCATATATAGATATTAGCTTTCCGCACAATTTACATTATTTTAGTCAAGGTTTGGGTTAGGTTTACTTAAGTTTTTCTCTACACTATCAATGAAAAAACTCCCAGTTATTCAAAATTGCGAGTTTATTCGTTGTTACAAAACAAAAGAGTTACATATGGTGTTAAACTCAACTAAGGAGTGACTTTGGATCAAAGACATTGTAATAGTAAACTAGACCCACTCGTAGCGCTAGTGTCGCGTTGCAAATAGAACGATCTGTAGTCGGCCATATTGGAGGCAACATCGTTTATTTATGTGCAATGAAGATTGTATTATTATAGTTCATCTACTCATGAAATTTCTTTGATAATGCACAATGGTTAAAGTGTGTGCGGCATGTAACTGCATAAATCGCAAAACTGAAGACTGCACACTCTCATTTCACAAGTAAGTATAGATTTTCACGATTTCCTAACGATTATTTTGGTCCGTTGCAGGCCTCTTGATGTGGTAACGCAGTACCTATTTTAGTTGATAATAATTTTCTTTTTACTAACTTATCAATATGCATGAGCTACAAAGTTTCAAATTAATCTAAATTTTGTTTTGTTTTTTCCACAGATTTCCTTTAAACAAGAAATTGAGAGAATTGTATCAAATTGTTTTTGTATTGACATTGTATATTGCCTATTGTTTTGTATTGTGTTGTATTGACAGAATTGTATGAAATTGTATGTAAAATGAAAATAATATAATAATATAGAAAGTGCCATGAAGTAGTTATTCATTTACTTATTCAATTGTTCAGCTCCTCTGATCATACTCCTTGCCCCATCCAGGTGAACCCATGGTGTTTGTAAAACTGTGTCTTATGTACAAGATATTGTCTCAATATTGAAATGCAGAGCGATTCTTCTGTTACTTTGGAAGAATGGTTCTGAGATAATTGCTTTTGAATAAGGGAAGGATCTTTCACTTTAAAATACCTAACTTACTTATGCCCTAACTATTATAAGTACGGTATGAAAAGTACAATACGCAAAACTACATGAAATCATATTGGTAAGTAATGTATGCATTACACGGACGTCCCTATGAATGGATTTTATATATATTTGGTGAGAGTTAAAATAAGAGAAAAAACAAATATATCATGACCTTTGAATCCCCCCCCCCCCTCCCAATTAACTCCCTCCACCGACAGCAAATTCAAATAATAAAACTTCCAGTATGAAATTTGAAGCTCCTGACATATTTTTATAACCTAGACCGAATTTATAATCGAATTTAAAAAATGATCTCGAAAATCTGACTTGAGTAGTTAAAACATCATGATTTATTACTGTTACCTCCTCCAATCTTCCTCGTCCATGATGAAATTTGAAACTCATAATATACCTACCTTCCAAAACTAGACAAAATTCTTAGTTGAACAAAAAAGAATCACAAACATCTGACGATATTAGTTGAAACATCATGATATTTTACTGTTACCCCCTCCATACACCCTTTTTCATAATCAAATTTGAAATTCCTGATATAAGATCCAAAACTAGACCGAATTCATAGTTGAACAAAAAAAGAATCACGAAAATCTGACGAGAATTGTGGCCTAAATAAGTTTGTAAATCGTCATATTTGGTTAGATATTCCAAAGACAAGCAGCTCCCACAGTTTGTCTCTGTTGAAAATATTGCATAAAATTCATTTACAAACTGTGTTGTCATCATAATAATTGACGTTTTTAATTATTTTAGACTAGTTTTCATCGAGATAATACAAAATATGTTTTCTACGAACACTTATACACAAACTAGCTAGCCTTACAATTCAAAAAGGGCGCGTGAAGTTGACCCCAATAAGTCCGCCAATGCTCTCTTCAATTTGCATTCGGCGGCGTCTGAGATCCACGTACAGTTGTAGGGCCTTGCTTTGGATGTTGAAGCGTGGCACTGCATGTCCTCAGCATACTTTTCATAAGATGGTGCGTAACCACTGAGTGCCAATCGCAAGCATGATGACATATGATCGTCAGTTAGTCGATTGCGATATTTTGACTTAATTATCTTACTCCGTCAAACAAAAATATTTCACCAGAGAGAAAATACGAAATTCGCTCTCAAAAGTGAAATATTATCAAATAACATACAAGGCGACCTCCCTAAACACTTACTGGGCGACAAGCGCGACAAGTATCTCGAACCAAGCCGCCTTGAATGAGAAAAATCAAACAGAAAATCAAACGTCCTCTAAAACTAACAAGGACAATTCTAGCAAGCCTACTCGCCAATCAGAAACACTGATTACACGAGAGACAATAGGCGAACCAACCAGGAGGCGGCAAGCAACCACCTCTGGTCCAGCAGCCACCCCGGGGACCCCGTCTGAACAACGGACGCAGGGAAGCCACCCGTGGACCCCGTCTAAACGACGGACGCAGGGAAGACACCTCAAGGTCGTTGTCTCCGCAACGGACGCGCGTAAGCCACCTCCGGGGACCCCGTCGCAGCGACGGACGCGGGGAAGCCACCCCGGAGGACCAACTCAGCTATCATACTCGCAGATACTGAGAAAACAATGTGCGAGCCAATGAGATTACACAGTTGAATTAATGAAATTAAGCGGACCAATCAGGAGGCGGCAGGAGGCGGCCACCTCCCTATAATTACCCCGCTCGGAGCCCTCCGAAATTCATTCCACTCACCGCTCTCGACGACTACACTCTGAAGTACGAAGATTCTACACGCTCTACGCTGACGATCCTTCTGCTCCCGAGTTCATCTCAAGAACGGCTTCCTACTGCTTTCTACAAGGCATACCTTCTCTCCACACAGATCTCGCATTGGCATCTACGAGTCCAGTGATTATTTATCCTGCTCATTGCCCAACGTAGTTCTTCTGTCAGGACGCCACCCGGTACATCTATTGATATTCTCATTAGATCGTACGCCCGCTGGGACGTTCCGAGACGTGTCGCCGGGGTTTCGTAGCACTAGGCTCGTCACCGGACGCTGGGGCACGCCGATAAATTACTCAGCTCATCCGCTCTAATTTATCGTCCAAGGAAGTCTTTTTCAGAAGACTCAACAAAGTAGGACCCTGACACTCGAGACAAAGGAAAGAAGCTCTGTCAAGCGAGTCCACCTTCCAAAACCCTCTATCCTATACGTAGAGGTATCGAAAACGAGATTAACAAACTCGGATATTTCGATGGGAACGCCGCCCGTCCTACTTCCTCATGCAAGGGGAGGCGGAACACGGCGCGGCCGGGCCCCTTAGCCCACGCAGCGCTCCCTACGCGGCTGCTCGACTCGTCCGCTGTTTCTAGCGACGGCCACCCAAGGCTCGATCCTCGCGAAGAGATCGCCTTCTCACCTAACGTATTCATGAAGGAAACGTTTAAATCAAGCCTCACACACACAAAAGTTCGAGGATACCTTTCAGACCCGCTCTGAAGTCAATCATCATGATTCGACAAAGATTTCCGAATATCCACGATATTCTACACAAGGCTACCCGGCCGATACCGGGCCGATCCGAGTGTCAAATACACTCCAAATGTGCTAAAAACAAAGGATACTTTTCACTACCTCAACCAAGCCCAACATATTCCTCCTACAGATATTAAATCTTAGGCCGGAATATTACACAACGGCTCAGCACCAAACTGATCGAACCCAGCACCCACTATGCGAGCACAGTGCTCCACACGAACTATCCTCAAGTTCCTCCCGCCAAGCAAGCTGACCTTGGCGATTTCGCTCACATTCCTTTCGGAAATACCACAGGAACTAACCCGCATAATCAGAATATAAATGTCCCACTTGGTCTACCTACACCAAGTCAGACATATATAAATCCACTACAAATGGTGACCCCGCCTTTGAACAGGCTTAACACGGAGCATTTCGTTCCCTCTTATGAAGCTAGTGGATTTCAGGGAACCACTGCGGGCGTGCGACCCCCGCCGGGCTTATACGCCCCACATCTCACACAACAACCCTCTACACAAAGTGGCTTTCGAGCACTTTTGGAGGAAATGGGAGATTACCAAAAACCTATCTTCCAAAAGAAGAATATCGATCGTGCACTCGCCGAGTTCGATCAATACTGCGTGCGAAAAAACCTGAGAACGCAGAACGAATGTTTCTCAGCTATCTACAAGTGGGTACCTGAAGAAATGCGGGAAGCTATTGACTCAGCTTACCTCACGGCACCCCACGCACCTTACGAAGAGGCCAAACAGCGCCTACAACGAGAATACGGGCTGTCCTTGCAGGACAGGCTCCTCGCGCTCGAGGACCCCGCATCTCTCGCCAAAAAACCCAGCACCAAGTACCATGAAATGTACTCTAAGGCTGTTGGGTACTTCTCAGAGGCTCTGATCACTCAAAAGTGGATCGAAACTCTGCCCATCGAAGCCCGAGGCATGGTCGCAGCACAGCTTACCACGAATGCCCGGCTCGACCTAGCTGATACGCTACACGCGTACAAAACAGCGAACCCCCCTCTCAACATAAGAGGAGTAGAATCTACTTCGAAACCTACCAAGACTGGTTTCAAAAAGGCCCTCTCACAAAAAGCTGAGTTCAAACCTCAGCAAGTAGAGAGTAAGCCTCACAAACCAACGGCCTACGTCTGCCGGAACCACGCCGTTTCGGTAGCGAAACTCGCAAGTGTGCAGACCCAGAGTACTGCACTTGGAAGGCAAACACCGCCTCCAAACCTATCAAAAAGGCAGCGCCTATCAGCCAGCCTAAAACCTTGGTTTCAAGCGAAAATACTCACAGACCGATACAAGAAAGTACCGTTCCAACCTCAGACGCAGAGAGTTCGGAAAACGAATAACTGCCAGTGTATCTGAGCCTATACACCGGCAGACTAAAGAGTATAAAAGGCTTTTTTTCAAGTGCAAACTAAATGGCACTGAATTTCTCATTGACACGGGAGCAGAAGTGAACATTCTGCCCCACAATGTCACCAAAAAATTGGGCTTAAAAATTCGTAAGTCCAACGTCAAGCTCACAGCAGCTAACGGCGCCCCTATAGACACACTAGGGCGTGCTGACACGACAATTAACATCGGCCTCGGAGACATGACCACCGATTTCATGATCACTAAAGTTGATCTAGCGATCCTCGGTATACCATTCCTCGAGTCTTGGGATATCGGAATACGAGTAAAACACAAATATATCTACAAAGATAAAGTAAAGAGCTATGCCGATCAAAAAATCGCTGCAGTCATGAGCAGAAAATTTACTGACGAACAAATAGCAGCTGCTATTCCTCATCGTGACAACAGTCCTAAACCAGAGGACACACAGCTCACAGAGGACGAAAACATACGCTCTATCATTGAAAAATACAATGATAAAATGAACAAACTTCAAGGAAAGTGGAAAAACAACGGTGTTTACCACCGTATAACCACGGAAGGAACACCAGTACACTTCCGTGCAAGACCCATGGCAGGCGAAAAACGGGCTCAGGTTTAAAAGTACTTTCGACAAAATGCTCACAGAGGGCATCATCGCTCCTCCGACTCCGAATGGGCTTCTCCGCTACATTGCGTGCCCAAAAAGGATGGAACATGGAGAATCACGGGCGATTACCGATTCCTCAATGCAAAAACTAAGAAAGACGCCTACCCGCCGCCTCACATTCGCTCTTTCCAAGCGAATTTACATAATACACAAATCTATTCGACAATAGATTTAAAATCGGCATATTACCATATCCCGATGCACCCAGATGACGCTCATAAAACGCAATTATTACCCTTTCGGTCTCTATGAGTTTAAAAAAAATGAGCATGGGTTTGGCCGGAGCGGCTCAAACATGGCAAAGGTACATGGACAGCATCATGCCGAAATTCGATTTCGCATTTGTCTACCTAGACGACATATTGGTGGCTTCTAAAAATTACAAAGAAAACACATGAACCACCTCAAACAAATTTTCGACAAACTAGGAGAACACGGACTTCGAGTAGGTTTTGATAAATGCATTTTTTCAAAACCTACCGTCGATTTCCTAGGTTTCACTATCTCAAAAGAAGGGATAATTCCTAAACGGGATAAAATAGAGGCCATAGAGCAATTCCCTCGGCCAATAGACGTACGAAGCCTACGCAGATTCCTAGGTATGTGTGGTTTCTACCGAGCTTGCTCAAGTAAATTCGCTCACACAGCGCAACCTCTGTATGACATATATAAATCCACTACAATCTTCATTTCAGAAAATGCAGACTCGCACAAGTAAGTTGACCCAAACATTGCCGTCAGTTGAAGGGCGATTTACCTTAGATTCGGATATTTATCTTCAGATATAAAACACCAGAAATTTGTATCAGATGCTGTAGCTTTGAGATGTATATCTGATATAATCTGCACCAACTCATTTTCAACAGAACATGAGTTCATATTAAACTGACTTGCTACTTCAGTAGCTAATCCCTCAATGTTTTTACATGAAAAAGGATAACTCATAAATGATGCTATATTTGCCAATTTACTGCAATCATAAAAAAGCATTTCGAATTGTCCCAAAATATTTGATAATTCAGCCTCATACGTATCATAATTCAACTGAGGAATCCTTGCTTTCAAAGACGGAAAATGTTTCAGATCCTTTCTTTTCAGTTGATCTATCATAAGTTGCAATTTACTTTTGAATGCGTTTACTGCGCTAATCATTTCAATAATAGTTTTTCCTTTACCTTGAAGCTCCAAGTTAATGGTGTTTAAAGGTGGGTTTACACGCTCATGCCATTTGCGCAAATCGGCTTGAACAAGCCAGTTTGCACAGTTATATCGTTGCATGTGAACGCTGTTTGCGCAAGCCGTTTGGCTTGCGCAAGCCAAAAAATTTGGCTTGTGCGAAGTCTGTCTCGGACAGAAATTCGGCTTGAGGTTGGAGCTTGGCATGAGTGGAGTTTGAGCGTGTGAACGCAGTTCAAGCCTACCCACGATCTCGCGCCGGCGCATTCCTTCTCTTCAAGTGTGTGAATCACATTAAAGTGTCACTTTTCACAATTATTGGTGAGATCATGCTGAGCACCTCCTCATATGTCGCCTCGTTCATTCTCAAATAATTCCGGAAATCATTTGGTTCCCCTCTCAATTCCACTATTAAATTGGTATGGGAAAGGCTGTCCCTCCTGAGCAACCAATCCTTGCTCCATTTCCGACCTTTGGAACTCTTTGAGCCCAATTTTTTTCTTCATCAAGCAAGCCGCCGTCGTACACAGGATAAGCTCCTCCTCATCCATATTAAAAATTATGTCGAAATTTGTGATTGGTTTTTTTTTTTTTTTTTTTTTTTTTTTTTAAATAATTTTAAAATTTTTAATTAATCAACTTTAATTAAAGCGCACTGATCGACGAAGTCCACTGACTGAATCCCACACAATTTCACAAGCACAACTGAACGTGTGAACGCGACCGCGTTGTTCAGTTCAGTTTGCGCAAACTGGCTTGTGCAAGCCGGTTTGTGCAAATGGCTTGAGCGTGTAAACCCACCTTAAGTGCATTGTGATGTCAGTCAAAAATGCCAAATCAGTCAGCCATTTTTCGTTTTTCAACATCTCAGTGTCATCACCTCTTTCGTCTAGAAAAGCTGTTATTTCGGGCAATAATTCTTGAAGCCTTTCTAGGAATTTTCCGTGACTCAACCACCTGACGTCCGTGTGAAGAACTAAATCAGTGTGTTCAGCTGACTCCCTATCTTCCAACTGCAACTTAAAGAGCCGCCGTTGCAAGCTACGTGCACGGATGGAATTCACAATTTTTGTTGCAATGCCCATAATTTCCTCCGTGTTTAAAACTTTTGAACACAAAACTTGTTGATGTATAATGCAATGGAATGAAAAAAATGAAGGGAATTCTTCATTAGCTCGACACAATGCCACAAAACCGTTCTTGTTTCCAGTCATTGCTGATGCTCCATCGGTTTGTAATGCACACTTATCATGTTTTAGTTTATCTGCGACTCATGACTTCAATACGCCTTGTGACAGTCGGACGAGATAACTGAAGTTCTCTAATAGCAGACATGATTTCTGTTTTATTTTTAAAATCTCCAAATAAAGTCTCACCCGCTTCAATAAATGCTTCCTTCACAACCGATCCATCTTCGAATGGTTTCTTGTGTTTCACCAATATATGAGATATTTTAAATGACGCTATCGTAGCAGCTTTTGATTGTTTGGCTGGTCTTGTGAACATGGTTTGTTCTTTTTTCAAACAAGATATCAAATCACTTACTTTTCGTTTTCTTAATTCACTCTGTGGCGGAAAATCCTTTTCATAGTTTTTATGATGCCTCTCTAAGTTACCACGCTTAGGTGTTGCAACTGACGCACGACAAATAACACAAATGCACTTATCCTTCACCATACAAAAGAAAAATTCTTCCTCCCAATCGTTATTAAAATGATACGTTTTAGATTTCTTCACTGCACTCATTTCGCACTATTTAATAATAAACTTTGTATCGACGTAGTATCGCCTTCAAGTTACAATTCAGAATGACTCCAATTCCTGCAGGCGCAACATTTATATCGGCGTGAACGAAAGTCTCGAATGTTCCCGTCAAACGCGCCGCCCGAAATGGTCTAGTACAGTCTAGTCTAGAAACAACGCGGCTTTTCTTTGACAAGTACCGCACGTTCCTTTGATAAAGCCGCCTTTTGCCGCAAGCAGTGTTATTACGTAATAAATTTTTGTAGTTTAGTTACCTACTTATTAAAAATTTTTTTCTTCTCGAGATCTACTCAAAAAGCACTCGCGATCGACTGGTCGATCGCGATCGACCCTTTGAGCACCCCTGTGATAGACGCTTACTGGGAATTCGTAACTGTAGGTGACAAACAACGAAACAGTCATCTATCTCGACTTCGACGCTTTTTGCAAAACTCTAGTCAGAGAAAACTACCATCCAAGTCGACTTGGACGGTTATGGCACAGCTGGATTCTTAACATTTAACGCCTACTCAGAGTTAGATGGTTATTGTGAAATAGGGATGTGGGTCATGAGACTTATATGCAATAACAAATTTTCGATAATTCTGGAACCATCAGCTGAAATTATTCAGTAATAACAACTGGAAGTTATACAAATACCTCCAAAGAAACCAAATCTAAAAATATCCCAATTTGGCCAAAAATCGACTTAGATGGTTATTGCATAACACGGTCCAATTATGTGCTCAAAGCTGGATAAACTAGTCGAAGACCAAAAGAGTGTTTAGACGGTGAAAAGAAAACTACTTCACGTCCGGATTCTGGTTCCACCTCTGAAACATTATTGACCTCATTTGGCGATTTGACATACCTTCAAACTTTGGTTGTCAGGATCAGTGCTGGTGGAAAATCTCAGCTGGTCAGAGCACTGCTTGACTCTCGTTCACAACACTCATATTTGGCCACATCATGCTTGGAATTCCTCGACCCTCCTATTTTAGGGAAGCAGACTGTTACTCGTGGTTTGTTTGGAGGAGTTGAAAGAAGTTTGGTTCCTCATACTATCTTCAAGATTCGAGTTGAAAACAGGTGGGGAAAACGAAAGTTTAAGAAGGATATCGCCGTCCTAGACCAAGAGAAAATTTGTACTTATATTCCTAGACTGGAAATCAAGAAATACATAAACAAATTGAGGGAAAACCACATCAACTTGAGTGATCAAAATCATGATGACCTTGAAATCAAGCTTTTATTGGGAGCTGATGTCTTGGCGGATATACTGACAGGCGAGCTAATATCTCTCAATGACGGATTAGTTGCAACAAGAACTAAATTAGGCTGGACTGTCATGAGTCAGTCACAGAATAATGTGCTGAGTAATACACTCGTCAGTTGTACGAATTTGAATTCCATTGATATTTCGGATTTGTGGCGCCTAGATATTTTGGGAATTACTGACAATGCAGCTGACAAAAGTAGACTCCAAATCGAAGAAGAAACTATAAAATACTTCAATTTCACGGAAGAACGACGGAAGATACATTTTCAGATTACCTTGGATTAGAGGAAGGGGCCATCTGCTGTCCAACCGAGCTGTTGCTGAACGACGTCTCATGACGACTACCAAGAGATTGACTTCTATGAACATCGTAAATGATTATTCGGATGTGTTTAAAGATTGGGAAGAACGAGGGATAATTGAGGTTGTCGACGATAATGAGGAGAAACGAAATTGTTTCTATCTCCCACATCACACAGTGGTCAAGGAATCTAGTGAGACCACGAGAATTCGACCAGTGTTCGATGCGTCAACAAAGGATGTAAGGGGTAATTCTTTGAACAACTGCTTGGAGAAAGGTCCGAATCTAGTGGAACTGATTCCTTCATTACTCTTGAAGTTTCGGGTTCACAAGATAGGAGTGACAGCGGATATAGCGAAGGCATTTTTGCAAATCGAGCTAGCCTCTGAAGAACGGGACCACCTCAGATTTCTATGGTGGAAGCATTATAAAGGGGAGAAAAAGCAACTTCTCGCAGCTTATTCCTCATTTTGCTCTAACCTCACCTTATCTTTCAATACTCTGATATTTGAACAAGTTTTGAGTTTTCCGTGATCATAGCATACAGTTTTTCTGGAATCCCTTTGTCACGGTACAAGGAGACATAATATGCATTTACCATTTTGTGGTTTCTCCTTGCTTGTGTTTGCTTCTTTAATTTTACGGGATTCTATCAGCAGAATCTCGAAGACTTCATCAGGAAAATTGGTGTCGTGCATGTGCATTGCACTTTTGGCGCAGTTATGAAATTTTTTCGACGTCTTGGTATATTTTCCAAATGCTGAATGGACTGTAAACATTTTCTTATGGGCCAAGAGATTGGTTGACATTTAAAACTTGACGCACTACACTCAACCACTGGTTCTGCTTCTTCCCAGTCTCTTTGGCGACCACACCTTTCCCTCCGTATCTCTCTTGTTCAGTCACACATGATGTATGTGAAGTGTATGCATTACCTCTGAAATCTTTCTTTCCTCCGAGTACAGAAAACGCGTAGTCACCCATTTTAGTACGAAAAAGAACAGGAAATCAGGAAAAAAGAAACACAGGAAAAATTAGAGGAAATTTCACCTTAAGTAAAATCCTAGGTTATGAGAGATACAAATAACCCAAAGAACGTTTTTTCATCTCATTCGAATAATTCAAGTCCTTGTCCTTTAGTGGATGTTGTGGTAAATGGCAAAATAGTTCGAGCATTGCTCGATACTGGAGCCTCAGTGAATCTGATGAAGGGGGGTCTTGACAAGGACCTGTCATTAGTAGATCACCCCACTCAAGAAACATTGAAGAGCTTCACCAATTCCAAGGAAGTGGTGAATAGTGCAGTTACATTTCAATTGAGTGTTCCCTCACTTCCACATGCTGGTGTTGCTTTTAAAGCCTACACGGTACCATAACTAACGCAGGACCTTGTAATTGGAATGACCACTCTCCAAGCCCTTGGATACATACTGTCAAATAAGTATGATGCTGAATCAGGACGCCTGGTTGAAAAGACAAACGTTGACACTACTCAGCGTAGGAGCTTTTCTAATATCAGGCCAATTTCGTTTGAGTTGAAAGCCGATAGTCCCGTCATCAAGCTTAAGCCCTACAGACTTTCTAGATTGAAATATTCTTGGGCTCAAGAAAAGATAGATGACCTTTTGGAGAAGAAAATATTTGGCCATTCCAATCAAATTATGCTTCTCCATGTGTGATTGTCCCTAAGGAAGATGGTGCTGGGCGATTGTGCCAAGACTACAGGGAAATAAATGAGTACACAGAATTGGATCCTTTCCCTTTGATAGAGGATATCATTAGTAACTTTGGAGGTTGTTCATTTTTTACTAAATTGGATTTGAAAGATGGCTTCCATCAGCTACCCCTTTCTGATGACACTAAAAAGTACACAGCCTTTGTTTCACCTTTTGGACACTATGAATATAATTTTCTCCCATTCGGTTGGAAAAACTCTCCACCAAAATTTCAACGGGAAATGACTCAAATTCTCGGTGATCTACTGCAGGACCCCTTAATTTGGTCATATATAGACGACATCCTTATAGGGGGGAGTTGCAATGAACCGTTTCTCATGTGATTATCTAAGTTAACCCTTTCCGGACGAAACCCGGTCAGGTCCCGGCTAGGCAATATCCGCATTTGGACGGAACATTTTGAGAGAGGGATGTCTCACAAGACGAATGCCGGTCCCTGCTCGGTGACCTTGTTACCTCGTAGGGGTCGAATGCCAGTCACTGCTCGGCGCCCTTTCTTGTCTTCACAGACGAAACCCGGTGGTAGCTTGGTATTTTTTAAATATTGGGGGCAATTCAGTAGGTTTTACTGAAGGTTTTGACAATAGATCGCAGCACTTTATTGATAAAATGAACCCATTGGGAAGGAATATGAGAAACCTTTCTGTGACTGGTTACTACTTGAACTTCGACTTTTTATTATTATTTTCTCACTGATAACTCTTGTCCTCGTGTTGTTTTCGTGTGCGGTATCCATTGTACCCAGTTTTCTGTGTTTAGTAATTGTGCTTTTTCAGTTTGTAAGTGGTTTTTTCGTCATGAACGATGAACAAATTGAAAGATTGTTGTACGTTTTATTTCAATCATTTCATTTTAGAAACCCTTTTTTGTAATAGTTTTATCTGTAAAACACTGCTTTCATTTAGAGACGATATATCAGTATAAAACATTTTTTAAATTTAATTAATGAAAAAAAGAGTACCTATTTACGAAAAAAATTATGAATACTTAGTACAAGTGTTTGTGTATTGAGAGTGACTTTCCAATTATGTTCCACATACCTACCTTCAAAAAAAAAAAAAATTTCTACTTTTTTCGTTTCTAGACATGTGAATCATGATGTAAAATATGATTTTCACTTGAAAAATAAATTTGTTTTTAGAAAAATGTGTTTTTTCCTTCATGGTGAAAACTTGCTCATCATATTCCCATCTCAAACATGAGACTAAATAAATAAAGAATAACGTCGTCCAAAATTTTTCATATTTTTTGTTCTGGGGAAATGATTACAATAAAAAAAAAAAAATAATAATAATAATAGGTAATCTGTGCTTTTATTTGATGAATATGTCTTCAAACGTGATGTACCGTTTTTAGGTGACCTATTGCAAAAAGCTTATCGTCCTTGAAAGATATAATGGCGTGTAATAAGTCGTCCTGTAAGGTACATGCATAATGCCGGTCCCTGACCGGGTCCCGTCCTTGTGGACACGATCGGAATTCAATTTTCGACCGCAAAGGGTTAAGCAACGTCGAGCGTGGTGAGTACTTGGATGGGTGACCACCCAGGTAAGGGTCATACGTCCAAGTAATTTTCGCGCTTCTGTACGGCAAAATATCAGAACAAATTCTGATCCTCCATTTGGAGGACAGCTGATGACGTCCTCGACGCCCGAGGCAGTCGGACGAAAAGCCCCAACCTGGAATGGTTGTATACTTTACTTTTACTCCTTATAGGGGACAGATCAAGCGAAGAGTGTGTGGCCAAGACAACAAAGGTTATGGAACGTCTGAAAATGGCCCAGCTCAAGATCAACGAGAAGAAAAGTTTGTTTAATAAGCCAAGTGTAGTTTTCCTTGGAAGAGTGATTGATGGAAAGACCAAAACTACAAAGCAAGAGTCGATTGAAAAAGTATTAAAGATGAAACGACCACATGATTTGCATTCACTCAGAGTTTTTAAGGGTTAGCTGGACATTTCAGAGCTTTCATCACAAATTTTGCTCAAATAATCCGACCTTTGGAGCGGCTAAAATCAAAAGATGCAAATTCATTTGGGGTTCTGATGAGCAAAAAGCTTATGAAACGATCACCACCAAAATTACCAGCGACCCGATTCTACAACTCCCTGATTGGAAGTTGAAATTTGAATTATGTACTGACGCCTCGAGTTATGCATGTGGCGCCATTTTGTACCAACGAGATCTATCTAAACCCAAAGCTCATCAGTTGAGAGTTATTGGGTACTATTCTCACTTATTTACCAAGCCTGAGTTGAATTACTCTGTAACAGATAAGGAGGGCCTGGCAGTTGTGAAAGCTCTAGAATATTTTAGAACATACCTTGAGGGCCGCTCGTTTGTTATTCATGCTGATCATCAAGCACTGACTTATATTATAAATTTAAAAGAACCAAAAGGACGCCTAGGTCGGTGGCAACTGTTCTTGATGGGATTCCAAGTTGAAATAAATCATCGTAAGGGCAGAGAGCTTAAGGATGCGGATGCAATATCTCGCCTTTGTGTGAACGAAATGCCAAGCTTAAATTTTGTCAATGATAGAAGTGGAAGGATGCTAGTGAATCCAAATCAAATTAATGAGGTTTTAAAAGCGTACCATGACGATCCTGATTCGGGTGGACATGGAGGATTCATGAGGACTTATTTAAAATTAAAATCAAGGTTCATTTGGCCAAATATGAAAAAACATATTTTGAAATACGTCAAAAGCTGTAAAGTTTGTCAATTTTCAAAATTTAAGTTCCAAACAAAACCTGATACAATGGCGATTCCTGAACATTCTAATGTACCTTTTGAAGTTACTCATTTAGATTTTGGAGAACTCAGTAAACGGAAAGAGGATCAGCCCTCTACTCGTTCTTTTCTCGTCCTAGTTGATGAATGCACGCGATACATACATGTGAAGGCTTTGAAAGAAAATGCACAGGCTATTGTCAACTATTTAAAAAACTTTCCTCACCTTTCCCAGGTGAAGAAAATTGTCACTGACAACGGCCCTCAATTCTTCTCATCAAAAATGAGAAAATTTGCAGAAGACCGTGGTATTACTTTGGTATCCACCTCTCCATACCATCCTTCAGCAAACGGCTTAGCTGAGAGGAAAATCAGAGATGTGAAGTCCTATAATACCATGTACCCATTGTTTAGAGGGGGTTGGAAATGTTGTCTAGAGGCTGCTGCAAACCTCTTTAACCGATCCTACACGGCAAGTCTTGGGTGTTCTCCCCAGTTCAAAGCGTTTGGAAAAGTTCCTTTACTACCAGCGGATCAACGATTTGGAGTCGTAGAAGATATGATCGAAGAGCATCCATTGGCTGAAGAAGACAAACAGCGATACAGAGAGAGAATGAAGAGGAATTTTGACCAAAAACACTCACAGAAACTTCCTGAAATAATAGAAGGGGGTTGGGTTCTCGTTCAGTGTGGATACAAGGGGAAACAACCCAGAGGCCCTTTTTTCGTGAAAAAGATTTCGAAAGTTAATGGGTTCCCAAAAACGATTCATTATGAAGACGAAGACAGGACTATTCAGAAAGCAGCTGTTGGAAATGTGCTACCATATCATCTCAGGAGAGATTATGCCTCTTAAGAAGGGGAGAATGTAGCATGACTCCAAATATTAATATGAAATATTCGTAATATTTGTAAACTAAAATAAAATTAGAATCTTTTATGTTCTCGATATGAAGACATTCATTCTGAATATTAATACTATTATATATTTAAATACAAACGTTGTTCAAACTGAATTTGAACATTATATCAGAGCTTACTGATCAATTTTCGTTACGTGCCTGTCTGTTGTCACACCCAAAACTTGGTATACCAAGTTTTAGTCCGATTTTGATGACATTTTCAAGGACTGTGCGGTTTAGCTCCAAGACGGTTCCCTATAACTGCCGTCAACGAAGGAATAATAGTAGCCCGTGTGCATGCGCAAATTTGAGTTCATTATAACGTCAACTGTTCATTAGCTATTGGTCTGATTTCGTTCAAGGCCGTGGAGTAGTTGGGTATATCTACCAGGAAAATGCCATATAAATTTACGTCACAATTAAAAACTTATAATTTATTTAATGAATACCGAGAACGAAAATAAATGAGATCAAACTTTTATAAAGGAACAAACAAAAACTCTGCACAATGAGAGTACATAGGTACACAGAGCACCAACTCATTTGAAACATGCCTAAAATCAGAAAAAAAATAAAAATAAAAAAAATAAATAATAATAATAATAAAATAAAATAAACCTACATGGAGTGCATGGAATCAGATACAAATTGCATGGAATAAAACACAGTTGAACCAAACAAAACAAATGGCTAGCTTCCTCTCAAATTCCGATTGATCCTTGCCAGCCACTTAGCTCTTCTTTTTTTCCTGATATTTCCCGAGTTTTTTCACACTGGTTGGTGATAACTTTTTGGTGAAAGAAAAAAACCACTTCCAGGTTTGGATGAACACCCTACAGTTGCACAAATTGGCATATTTCGAATGAGTAACTTATGAAAATACACGAAAACACTGAAAATCACTAGCTATTTACAAACGGCAGCGAAACAAAATTGCCGGCATTGAGCCAGAGACAGTTCGATTGAGAATCGATTAGCGTGACGTCACGCGGCTACCACCCATAAGATTCGATATTTCTGTCGAATAGGTCTTTCGATACTTCTGAGGGGTGCTGCAGAGTCTTTGGAACTAAGATGTTTACCTTGGACGCCCGATTACAAATCCCAGTCTGCTCGATTGCACTTAAATTCGGGGCCAAGAAAAGATTGTGAAATCATGCTGGAATTTTATATTGCTCTGCATTCAACTCACTAAACACTTGAACTGGTGAGGGAAATGGAAAAGTACCTACTCATCTGCGGGCATTTCACAACGCGATTATTTGATGTAGGTATTAGTTTCATTCATATCAATGAGGTCATAACCAGCAATGCCAAACAGTTTTGAATGCGCTTACTGTCACAGTCAACTCTACTTATAAAAAGCCAAGGAATAGCTCTTATAAAGGACAAACTCTATCCTAGAATCGGAACTTCTTTCACTTATTTAAATCTCAAACAAGTGCCCCCAAACAATATAAACATAAATACCATCAAAATGCTCGTTTCGAAAAATCATACATACGCGATAAATAATAAAGGTAATAGGTAATGATTATCTAGAGAAATAGATGTAAAACTCAACTATAAAAACATTTAAAAAAAAAAAAAAAAAAAAAAAAAATCTCAATTAACAGACCAAACACTGCGCTGTTTGCCCTGAATATATGCCACTGTAAGTTTACATCTGAATTCGATGAAATTCTAAGATTTTGGAAGATTTTTCTATATGCTCCCCTATGGATTCCGTCAATGTTAGATCAACGGTAATCTTTGAACATGAATAAGTGTATGATCATATCTAAGAGTATGATCATATCTTCCATTCAAAGTACATTAATATAGAATATATATTTTAAGTTCTCTCAATTAATACTTACATTTCAATGATCACGTTATGAATCATGTTGTAAACACCAGAAAGGTGCCAACCAAACCCAACTTGCTAGGGCTATGCCCTGATTTCTGGAGGTTTATTGTAAGACCTTGCAATGTGACTGTCCAGGACGTTTTCTTCAACTTATTTGTACGTTTGTGCATTGTCGTATAACTCGGTCATAACTCTTATTAATCGTGTAATAACTTATCTAATACATATGAAATGAACTTTATTCTCACGTAATGCACATAGGTAAGTATATTTTTCAAAATTCATTATAATTTGGAACTAGTCCCCTTGAGGGCTATGCCCGTGTTAGGGCACTTTCTATATATCACGAAAATGGGGCGAATAGAGAACTCAAGCTTCTTCACTTCAGAAACCAGGAGTGTGAAAAAACCTCTGAAATGAAAATGTCCACTTGGTTGTTGTTTCACAACCCTCTGAACAATTTTGTTCCGTGTATGTTTGTCTGTCTGTGGTCCTGAGCAAAACTACACTAAAGTATAATCCGACGTTAATGAAATTTTCAGAGACTTTTCGGATTACTCCTCAGATCGTCCCGAGAAGAGTTCATTGTCATAGGACCAATAGAATCGCTTGAGCATGAGCAAACCATGTATTTTTGAAAATCCATTCCTCACAAACGAATCCTATCAAAATTGGAGGGCAGATGGAGGATGAATTCAAGATGATTGAAAACAAATTTAATTGCGATCTGATCAACTATGGCAAAGACCCATGATCAATTGTGAAATGAGTGTTACTCACTCAGTTTTTCCACTTTCTTATAAATGAAAGAGTCGATGCCTATGATTTCTATGGATTTTGGCTGAAGACGGTATCTTTGAAAAGGCGAGCAATTTCTCCATCGGTTCCACAGTAAGGAGAGCTCCCAGTTGAAATTAACGAAGAAAAATCATATGATGAAGAATCACAAAGCAACAAAGTCAGATTTACTGTGCTAAAACTCAGCAAAGTACAACGTTGGTTTCCTTTGCAATATATTCCCCTCCACTCAATTAGAATTGTTGTCTGTCGAATAGGTTGAGCAATCGGGAGAAAACTCAACAAGTATCTGAACATAATGAGAATACAGACAAAACGAAACGTCTTTTATTAGTTGTTTACAATCAACTTTAAATCAAACACTCGCAGGGTGTGTAGAAATATCGCACATGAATTAAGAAGTTTCAACGTACTTTCAACAGTTACTATGGGCTAGACTGATGAATTGTGGATCGTCACCTGAAAAGGGGTCCACCAGCTATGAAGTTTGGAAAGCCTTGGCCTACGCAACCCTTTGCGCACAGCGCTTAATGGTGTAACGCACAATGTACTAGTTTATCAGAGTGTTCCAAAAGTAACCCCCCCAAACTTTTGTCCACAATTTTTGAGATATCTTAGTGAAACTTGGAGATCGTTTATGGGGTGCCTAATACTAAGTTTTATACAAATAAAAATCACGAAAAAATCAAAAAGTTTCGGATGATCTAAAGGCAGATACTTCGGAAAATTTTTTCTATTTTTTATCTGATTTTAAAGAATTTTTAGTGCTGATCACGATGGTGAAACCAGAATTGCAATATCTTATTCCAAACTCGAATTAGAGCTGATGAAACAATAAGAAGCACGATTTTTTTCTATAAGTGCCTATGTTCCGAAAAAATCGCGCTTCTTGGTTCATCAGCTCTAATACGAGAACGGAATAAGACATCGCAAGTCTGGTTTCACCATAGTGATCAAGAATATAAAATCTATAAAATGAGGTGTCACTCGGCAAAGCATGGGAAAACCTTTTTTCCGATGTAGGTACTCAATACTTCAAAATACTACCCTTCGAGTAGTCCAAAAGAATTTGGATTTTTTTCCTGACTTTCATTTGCTTAAAACTTAGTACCAGGCACCCAAAAACCACTCTCCAAGTTTCCCTTTGACATCTCAAAAATTGTAGAAAGAAGTTAGGGATGTGGGGTTACTTTTGGGCACCCAGTTTACTAGCAAGGCTCGTGCGATATGTTATGAATAATATATTATATTTTTCAGACACAATGGAAACAACAATCGCGCCGAAAAAATGGAAGAGGCATTCGCTCAAAGCAACATAATCAGGAGTGCTTACGGGTCTGGAAAAATACTTTTACTATAATCATTAAATGAAGGTAAACCTACCTACCATACTGAAATTTTGGACAACGATCGCTCCCTTACAATAAGTACTTAGTTCCATTCTTAAGATTTTTCAAAATTTTGGAAAGTACCTAGTGAAACACAATGGGGCCCTGATAGGATGAGCGACATGACGTAGTTTGTTACCGAGACTTTAACATGTCCCAGAAGTACTTACCGCAGGAAAGCAGGTTGGTGCCAAAGCTCTTAAAAGAGTGATTCTACTCTAATGTAAAAAATATTACAACATGTCGGATTCCTCATTGTATTAACAAAGGAATATTATATTCAAGTAGGTGTTCCTATCCATTCGTAGTTTGTGCATAGAGTTACGAGTGTTATCCTGATATATCCTATTATTTCGATAACATCGTCTTAGTTTTACTGTATTGAATATGGAACTTCTACCAACTAAAAAGTTTGGAAGTCACGACACAAGACACGAGATAGATTCACAAAGAGAAGACACGAGATAGATTCACGCCCGACCAACTTCACTGGTATGATAAATTAAAGAAATATTGTTCGAAAAAAAGTAAGAGAATGCAAATCATCGTCTCCAAGCAGGTTATGGTCCACCTAGCGATACCATTCGGCCACTAAAATTATTCATTGTAATAAAACCTGCTTTAATACCTAAACAATACCCCTTAAATATTCTTTAACCTTCAACCTTCCATTTTTGCGCACAAAAGGAAAGAGATGTACAGCGATTAGTGGTCCCTTGTAATTAAACAGAATCAACTTGCAAAAGTTTTTGATATATAGATTCTATAAATTGTCTACCCTTAAATGTAAGTATTGGACTTTATTCAAAGTGACTCCAGTCTGAATGCTAGCAATATAAATTCTCCATATGCAATTATTATTGTTATGATTGTGTGCGGTACATGATGTAAAGCTTTCCGTATTGTAGTTTCTCGTTCAATATTCCAGTAGTGAAGTTACTCATGCAAGTCCCTTACGCCGTTACTTGCCAAGGAAGATAGGGTATTCTTTCGTTTCCTCTATGGATACCTACGCAATACCTTGCGCCTGACTGCTGTGGTTAGTATCTACCAAAGAAGTAACCAAAACTCCAAATAGCAAATGCCACTTGGTCGATCCCCTGTTTTGCCAAAGTAAACCAGAGTGACTCTGAGCCTCGGGTCGCACATGTCTTCAGGCTTTCTGCTGGTACTGCATGTATGGTTTAAAAACAGCAAAAAAGGGGTTCATTTTCAGAAGCTACGGATGCTTTAATGTGTTAAAATAAGATGCCACAAGTGCCACTAACCTCCAGTTTCTTTGTCCTCTACCAAGATATCGATGTCAAGAAGCCTCCAGGGGATGTTCGGGCCGTCACCCATCACCGTCAAACTAACTTTGAATTCGTGATCAACAATGAAGGTCACCCGACCGCTTTCAATCTACAAACAAACAATAAGAACCCAAATAATACAAACGCATCAAATTGTTATTTTGTTACATAAAGGTTTATTTCTGTATTATGTACTCCTTCTGCGCAGATCCCTCATCTATATTTATTATTAGACTGTGAATAAGGGACACTATCTGAATATTACTAACTGGAAGTGGGCACCTACCGAAAGAAAATGAACGGAATGACAACTAACAAATGAACTATATAAATTATTATGCTTGTGGTGAGGTAAAAAACGGAAAAATCAACCCCAGTCTCCCATGTGACAGACGAGACTCTAGCTACTGCGATAGCGAAGCGTGAAGGACGGATATTCGCATACTAGGTCTTCAAACAGGTATTTTTTTTAAAGAGATCATAACAAGCATGTCTTCATAGAAAGTCTTCATACTAGATCAAAAAAGGAAATATTCCGAATCTATGAAGAGGTATTTTGATAAACGCATTCTGGGAGAACATCTAAATTTGTAATGGGACACAAAGTCAAGTACAAAGTAGTCATTCGGGGCATGAGCCAATCGTTAGAGGCCCAAAACAACAAATTAACTAGAATCACTTACATACATGCTTTTCCAAAAACATAAAATACGTTGCGTTACTACCATTCCAGGTGCAATGAACATTTTCAATACAAGAGGGGGAACGTAAGGAGATTTATGTAAAAATACTCCACAACATCACACAATGTTATCTAACCACGTGTGAGATTGTTTATTTACCCACCTATAATTCAAAAGTAACGAGCAGCCAACATATCAACAATCATTATTAGTATTTTATTATTCGTTTGTCGTAGTATTCGGTAATTCAATAAATATAAGTAAGGGATAAGGGATCCCTCACATTTTTACACACGCTTATGGCGAGCAAACGGATAAACATACTGCAACCCAGTTGGTCTCATTCAATTCATAGAAATAATGTCTATTACAATCAGTAAAAAATAAAATAAAATAAATAAATAAATCTGCAAGTTTTTGCGATATTGATTTTTTAAATTTCATTTAACCCTTAAAATTTACCCCTTGAGGTTTATTGAAGATAATACTGCCAGAGGGGCGGTGTTTTTTCCTTTAATTGGTGATAGAGGGACTTTAGGTATTTCAGTAACTCTCCACTGTGACCCATAGGATCTATTTTGGATTGCCCTCAGGCAGCATTAACCTAATGAAAAATGTTTTTCAAAAACATTTTCCCCCCACGCTTTAGAAAACTGGAGGAGATCGGTAAGAGCCATTTCAGAAATATCATCGGGAGATAAGATATCGTTTCCAAGGATATTGTGTCTGATTCGATTAAGTGCATCACAGTAGCACAAGATGTGTTCGGCATCCTCTGTTTCTGCTCCATAGAAGCGACAGGTATCCATTGTTAGTTTCCCAATTTTCTTCAAATGATATTGAAGTGGGCAGAGGCCCGTTAGTAGGCCTAAAAGTATTCTGATATCCTTCTTAGGCAACGCGATTATATCAATCGCCTTGCTGAGAATGTCACAAATAGTTTTGCTTGTCTTAGGAGATCCCGCCAGTACTCTACTCGCTTTTTCATCTCCCGATCTCTTGCCACATTTTGTAAACAACTTTTGGTGGCTCCAAGAATTGGCTCTGATCCTACGAAAAAGCTTTTACCCCAATAGCCTTCATGACCAGGAATCCAGAAGAGAGTGACGGAAGAGTGGTGGTGCTGACACAGTCAGCTGCTCCCCAGAGCTCCCCCCCCCCCCTCCTCACAGGCAACCTTTCCTGGATTCCTGATCTTAACAACCGGTACCCCTTGCCACAACCCCAACCGTACCCTATGTGCTCAGTTATTTTATTGAAGAAAACTAGTACTGTTACGAAGTTAAATAGAAGAATGATTAAACTGTTTTAACAACTGTCACAACAACTAAATGAGCACATGGGGAACAGCCAGGATCATGGCATGGGGTACCGTTAAGATCGGGAATCCAGGGAAGACAGCCTGAGAGAGGGAGAGCCCCTTGGGGCTGAGTGAGTCAGCAAATTGTCCCTCAGATCCCCTCCCTGTCATCCTCACTCTCGAACTAAATCACTCGTAACGAAGTTGTGTAAACCCATTTCGAAACGGAAGTTAGTGAAAAAACGTTGCCTATTTCCACGAAAAATAAAGAGTTACAATGTTAGATCGATTTCGACAGTGGCCATCATCTGTAACAAACAATAACTTATTTACTTATTAAATTAACTTAAATTCTTATTTACTTAACGTTATTGTTTGTTACTGATGATAGCCTAACCGTCTAAATCGATCTAACATAGTAACTCTTTATTTTTTGTGGAAATAGACGTTTTTCCCCTAACTTCCGTTTTGGAACCCCGCTCTCAGCGATTGTGGCGGGAAGTAAAATAAAAATTTATTAAACTACTCTGAATTAATTGTAATCAACTAACAGAGCACGTTGGGGATGGTCAGGGTCGTGAAAAGAGGTACCGTTAAGATTGGGGATCCTGGGTTGACTGCCTGAAAGAGAGGGAGCTCCGGGGAGCGGCACGCAGTGTAAGCATATCGCTTCTTTGGTCCCTTCCGTGCAGGCACGTTCCCGACCGATGAACAATTTTGGGGCCAAAGTTCTTTACTTTGGTCCAGTACAAAGTTTTGGAGAAAAACTTCGGAGGATGGGTGGACGAATTTTTCTATTTGGTTTTTGAAATCTGTATACTTACCTTGAAATGTAAAAACAGCTTGGTCGATTACAAAGGTACATAATTGAAAATATCAACCAAAACTACAATTAAAACTAGATGTTGATGACTAATGGCCCGCTAAGAGAGTCTACTGTAGTTGTATAATTGCATATTCGGAGACAAAGTGCCAAAACTGCTGTCAAAACTAATGTTGTCAGTTGGCCAACGTCATGTACAAGTAAAACACATTGAAGCGATGTGGGAGTTGATACTGACTGGGATTTATTATATGGGTATTACTAACCTTCAAATTTCGCATTTGAGGCATAAGATTTCCAGTCACTAGTCGATGCTGGATAACTTGATTGAGCCTTTGGAGCGTTGATTTCTTTTCGTTCAGTGTGATTGGATCTGGAGGTACAATTCGATCCTGGAGAACAACAAAAACGTGATAGGAACTAAGTGGTTTGGAAGCAGGGTTAGATGAATATTTTATAATAATAACAGATGGTTGGAAGAAAAACGCTTCTCCTCTAAATATTCAAAGCTATGATGTATTATCAATAAATCTTAGACTCAGCACTGGTATGAATCAGCAAGTTTGACGTACAGTTACCAAACTCTCGTTGCTAAGCGTCCTTACGATTTCTCGTAAGCACTTATTGAGAGCTTTCTTTTTATATTTCGGCTTTTTGCCTTTTTCAAACCAACAAAGAAATTGATTAATTGTAGGGAATTTGTTTACAACGTTGACAAAGCATATATATATAGCTTTTATTTTTGTTAACCAATTATTACGACCAGCTATAATGGAACCACAGTTTTCAACTAACTACGCATTCCAGTTACGCAAGGCGCCTGTCGCCTCGGCTATCACTAGTTTTCCGACTGGGTACGTTTAGGGCTTTCTCTCCGGAAATGACCCAAACCTTACATTCATAACACCTAAAGGGTCCAGAAATTGGTGCTGGTTGAACCACCTTGGTTGAACTGTGTGTTCTCTGTTCAGCTGGTGATGAAAATTCAACCTCGTGTCTTTGAGCTTTGCTCAAGGCTGCTCTAATTGAGTCTGGAGATGAAATGCTGACTGATGACTTAACATGGGCATCCTTAATGGCATGAACGAAAGACCTTACTGCAATCCTCTCGACTGCTTTTGGTGGACAATCGGGAAATGCACCTCTTGCAAGTCTTTCTATGTCGGTTGCCAATAATTCAGCCAATGTCTCACAGTCACGTTGTTTGCGGGTCTGCAACTGAGAGTGAAGCAATGAAGTAAGGTGTTCAGAACCAAATCTTAACTGAAATGCTTCCGACAATTTATGGAAGCTTGATTGGTGTTGCCTAGGAAGGATATGGACAACTAAGAGAGGAGGTCCGGAGAGGGAAGCTACAAGGTGCTCTCCTCTCTCCTTATCATTCCATTTGTTAGCATCAGCAATAATGGTAAACTGGGTTCTATACTCCTCCCATGAAATGGAACCATCAAATTTGGCTGGTTTAGGGAACTTCCCATGGCTCGTCCGATGGTTATCAACTACAAAACTTTCTGTGCGTTCTACTCGATCAGGTGGGGTGTGAACTTCTTGCACAGTTTGGTTGTTGAGCGCAGCAAGAAGTTGATCAAGTTGTCAATGCCGGACTCTATAGTGTTAATTCGCTGGGCAAGAACATTAGATTGAGTATTAGGTTCTGACAGGTTATTCATGAGCTCACCAACTTGATTCCTTTTAGCTCCCACATCTGACCCTACGGCATTGGCCCTCTGAGACACTTCATCATTCCTGTTGTCGGTCACAGAGCCATCATCATCCGGATCCGCGGGCCGTCTTCGAGTGGATACTGTGCGTCGTGGCATCTAACACTCATTTCCCTCACAGGGTGTTGGTTCCGAAAGACGTTGGGCGCCAAATGTACAAATTTACAGTAATAACGGCCAAAATAGGGCTTTTATTTTTGTTAACCACTTTTCAACACAAACCTAACAGGTAACAACGGGATTTTTCAAAACAACAATAAACAATGTCACCATGTGATGATCACCATCACAATATATATATATATATATATATATATATATATATATATATATATATATATATATATATATATATATATGCGTGTGTGTGTGTGTATTTGTGCGTGTGCAGTACATACTAATATGATGGACAATTCAATCATGTTCAAGTATTCAAATTATGAGACATGCATTATTCATTATTCCCTGAACAAAGGTAAGCATTTAATTATTTGAATAAAATAAAAGTTAAAAACGAAGTGAAAGTTAATAGCTGGTTTAACAAGCTGCCTGTATACATTCATAGTGAAAAACATTTGTTTTCGTAGAACACTGTTGTACAGATAAAACTACAAAGTAGTGTGAGCAGGTATGTTCTCACCCTAATGCATGAGGGAAGTCTTGAAAAGGTTCCAGTCGTCAACACCTCTACAGCTGCTGGTATGTGGAAATTTGGAAGTCGTGCGTGGACTAGGGTTTCTCGTGACATACGGGCCAGCATGTCTGCCGTTTCGACGAACAACATTGACTGCTTGTCCAAGAAAGCCATGATGTGCTGTAGAAGATATGCAAATCCAAGTTAATTATTCCATAAAGTGAGTTAGAAAAAGTTAATGCATGAAGGCTTCACAGTTTAACAATGCAAATATATGTATTTCTTCTTTTCTTACCTACATATTTCCATACATACTACATTTCAGGAGCGCCCATGCAGATACAAACATGAACATGGCAAACGGTTTTCAGTACAGGTTAACAACTGTTCCTGAAAGTATGCGCAGTGATTCTGGGATTGGAAATGTTTGTATCTCCTTACATTGACCGTTTTAAACGCTGAGGCTTAAAACGGGAGAAAAAAAAAAGGTTTTTTTTATGGGCATGTATGGTTTTGTTCGGGCTACTGGTGACTTGTATTTGCTGAATTCTCCCATAGACTTGTTCGTTGTCGTTAAAGCAGGTTGACTGATTATGCGGTTTGGTTCTGTCAGTCTCTAAGTCACGTTGCTACCTTTCTCAATTGAAGCTAATACATGCCACTTTCACAAGGTACACCAAAAACATCACAAAATTGTAATTAAATTGTCTTGAATAAGGAGCGAAATAGCAACAGCACGCTGAGAAAACAGCTTGAGCACGTGAAAACAGCTGTAACTGCATGAAAACCGACCAACTTCAGGCTCAATGGGTCCCCAACAGGGACTGGGAGCAGTTAGAGCTTATTTGAAAGCTTCCTTTCCTTACTCAAAAACCCTTCTGACTGGCTTCTGAAGACTAACCTCCACTCCCTCCTAGTAAATAAATGAATATTACAAGATTGCAAGTTCTGCACAACGCACCTTGCACACTAGAAAGGAATAGGGCAAGAAAAAGATGGAAAACGCTGCACAGTGGGCCAGAAACCGATTCTAGGTGGACAAAATTATTTTATGAGCTTTTTTGATAGGAAATTCTGCGCTGATTCCAAATATACCTCATGTTCCCATACCTAAAATCACTCATTAAAGTGGTTTTCATCGAAAAAAAGTTTAAAAAACACGTTTTTTAAACATATTTTACTAAGTAGTTGTATGAAAGACTGATTAAACAATTATTTTCTTAGTAGTTGAGTTGTAGAATAATAAATTCTGCGCCAATTGAATACCAAAAACGAAAAATGCATAAAAAAGTGGGAGTTATGATTTTTCAAACTCTTGTCTTGCACCGTTTTATCAATTCTACCTTATAGAAAAAACTGCAACCAAGCTTCATCCTGCTTCATCCTCCCACTTCGAAAATAACTAATAACTTGTTGATATTTTTTCAATGAAAACTGGAACAGCCGTTACCTGACTGAAGCTAACATTTCCTCCTATGTTTTACAAATTCATGGTAAGCAACTAATTAATGAAATAATTTTCTGAATCGGTTAAACTTGCAATACCCAGGGCTAGAAAACAGGATGAAGCAAACCGTCCTTTAATATTTCAAGTCAAAGAACTTGACAATAGATAAGCCTTAGTCCCTCGTACAATGAGGTCGTGCGAATTCTGCTGTCAAACCTACGCCGTGCAACGGAAGTGTCCAGCGTGGAATCGTCCTGTCAGACACTTCGCCGGACGATTCCACGCTGGGTACCTTTGTTACGAAGCGCAGGTTTGATCTTCTGATGCCCTCTACGTGGAATTTAGTCTAAAATATATAGTGGATGCGACACTTACAGCCGATTTGTCCACTTTGGATGCGCTGTTGGCCCATTTCACCAGAGCTAAGAGCCTCACAAAAAGCTGCCTTGTGCGAATCGAAAAATTGTATATTTCTACCTTCCTCTCCATGTCCGTTTTCCGAGGTAAGCTGGAAGAGTAGACAGCAGTTACAAAGTAAATAATCATTGCAATTTCATCAAACATACAAATATGGTGTAGGGCATGTCATAAAATACTTTAGCCTCCCATCCCTGTTTCACTTATGCATTCTCTTCACATCAGAATATAAATCTTCCTGAGAGTATTTTGTATTTCCATGATTGGATGCAGTTGCTGCAGTTTAGTATTTATATGTAGGTCAGGAGATTTCCTTGTAAGGAGGTACTACGATTTGGGAACTGTGTTAGAAGAGATTTGAGTTCTAAATTGAAGCTAAAAATCAGTTAAACACCAAAAAGTTGTTGTGTGTACTTTTAGATGAGTTTTTACAGAGAAGGGGGAGGATACCAAACCTATTAACGCAAAAATGATGAATAGGGCTATTCATAAGACTATCTAGAATCAATAAAATACGTATACTCTTAGGTTTCAGACTAGGAACACAAATAGGACCCAGGCAAATTAATTACACATTGGGAAAGTAGTGTGAAGCTTAGAACCAGGAGTGTTATTTTTGTTCTTATTCTGGATGACTTCTACGACGAGGAACATGCATAAGCTAAAAAGCTACCCTACTTGCAGTAAACAACAATTACTATTCAAAATACTTACAGCTCAGCAAGAACAGTGAGCTCATGGTAGGTACGCTGAACAATGAACTCAATCAGAACTGCGAGAGAAATACTACCACTCCGACTTCCTTCCTGCCCAATGTTGTTTCCAATGGGAGTTTGATGCCCCTCCAAAGGCAGTGGTGCCATCTTAAAGTAATCAAAACACAACACGGTTAGAAACCTCAAAAATCAGCTGTCTATCAACATGAACAAAGCTATAATTCTTTAAAATTATCATTTACATAGCTTTCGGAGGAGTCCATCGTCACAAGTCAAGTACAGGGGGGAGCGCTTCCGATGTGAAACATCATCATCAGACCGTCGAAAGCTCGCCCACTGGATGTAAATGATAATTTTACTCAAATTACTAGCTTGAATGACCCCTTAGACTTAGGGGCCGTTTATCAATCACAAATAAAGCCCAGGCAAACTCTAGGTAACTAGCAGCCTCAGATAACATCTCGTTGGCTGTTTATCAACTCACATTTATCCGCAAGGTACCGCTATCTGCTTGGTATCCTTACCTGAGACTCACCTCCCTCAGTTAGCGATTTATCTTGTGGGTAAAGTTATGTGGAGAGGTTATATAGCTTGTACTAATAATAATATAATCTATATAACAATAAAATAAAGTCATATAAGATAGTCATGATGTATAATAACGAAGTTGAATTGATGGATTCGGACTTTTCGGATGAGATCATTCAATTTTTGGAATATGAACGGAGACCGTGCACGGTCCCGGCCACGCCCGGATTATTTTAATGAACTTGACGATGTAGATTTTCACACACGTTTCCAGTTGTCGAAAGAAACTACTATGTTTGTGCTGCGGTTGATAGAAGGTAAAATAGAATCCCACAGTGATAGGAACAACTCTATATCGCCTATCACAAAACCATCCTCCACCATCCTCACAACCGTAATAAAATATAAATTGTTTTTACAAATTGGTCTAAAATATATTTATATTACCCGCTCCCTAACCGTGATGAAATTTTTGTTTACTGAGAATGATTTCTATAGAGACACAATTATATCGAGCAAAATATTATAAAACAAAGGGGGGGAAAAAATAAAACACATTTAGAAACAATAGGTTGAAAATAGCGTAAATACTACAGTTCATTCCCCCCTCCATCATTCCTTCTCACAAAAATCCGTCCACAAATTGAAATCTCCGATTTTTAGCACATCCAAACGAAAAAAGCATGATTTATCGGAATTACCCCCTCCTTACACCTCCATCAATAGTAAATTTGAAACTTCCAAGGCTTATTGCATAAATAGACTGAGATCGGGATCAAACAAAAACCAGTCACGGAAATCAAATCAGAATATGGAAACATTACGGTATATTTATATCTATTACCCGCTCCGTTCACCCCTTCCACAATTAACTTTTTATTTCCTAAAATAATTTTCTTAAAAATAATTCGAAATCCTAATTCATCACATGGGAGATGAAACGGAAAGGACAGGAGTGTTGTTGTTGTTGTATTGTACTATACCTATCTACTTTTTACTGATAGACGTCACGTAGAACTAAAAATACCAGTGTTGTAAGGCTGTTTTGTGGGGAAAGTGGTACCCCTTTTTCCCCTCAGACGAAGTTATCTGAGCAGTTAGCAGTCTGTAGGTAGCTGCTACCTGAGGGGATAAAGTTGATTGATAAACGCCCTACGAAATTTGTTCGAGAGGTTGCGGTAACCTCTAGGTAACTACCTGACGTTTGTCTAGAAGTTAACGATGTGATGATAAACGGGCCCTAAGTGCTACCTGTAGCCAGAACCTCCGTGATGTTTTTCATGAATAGTTTGTTCAGGACTGAATTTTTGATATCAAAACTACTTTCTACAGAGGAAAGAAAAGAACCCACTTAATATAATGTAATTTATCAACTATTGAACTATATCCTAAGTTATAGTGGACAGTACAATACTTAAACAACAATAGTACAATTTTAACCCTCTGTAGACTGTTCATAGGCACAGCATCAGGAGGGGTTGTTGTTTCTTCCCACGAGCAAATACAGAGGGCAATGACCCCATGATATGCCTTCCCCACCACTCCCCATACCTTTCTAGTGTACCATCAACTCCTCATGTACTATAGAATGTGCTTGTTTCCTTTTGGGCACTGAGGGCCGGGCGCGGCTCAATACATTACTCAAGCAGTTACTTAATTCGAGTGTTTGATAATTATTAATGTTGGTTGGAGATCTCAGATAATTAAATGTGGACAAAAACACTAGTATTACCACTTAGTATAGCATTGACTCGCAAATACTAGGACGAGTCAATGCTATACTAAGTGCTAATACAAGTGTTTTTCTTCCTAGAGATTTATAATCATAAATAAACTTAGGAAAGTCCAATTTCCCTTAGTTAGGCAACTTCCTACTTGATTCCGAATTTTTACGCAGCTATTTATTACTTGTTGTCAAATTATCTTTTTTTCCAAAAAAAGTAGACGGTTTGGAATGTAAAGTGCTTGGAGTATCTACCTGTTTTTGGTATTACGAATTTTATGATTGGTTTATCATTCAAATTTTCTTCAATTTCTATAAATAACCAGTTTTCCTAGTTCAGACAGTTGAATGTGGATGAGTCATACTTTATTTGACTGGAAAGCAGAGAGCTTATAAAATCTAACTCTATACCTATTTGAGGTTGAAGTAATTAATTAATTCATACTGACAGTAATTAAGTGGGCCAAGAACGAGTATGACCACAGCTAATCAGTAAATACGGTTCCAGTTTGTATTATTAGAATACAGAACTCCCAATTTATAGAATAGTAGTAGTGCTATTCAAGTAGCCCTTAATCTACGGTACTAAAAAGTTACAATTTATGGGTGACCCATTAGTTTGTTCATGAATTTAGCTTCACGATAACCGTAATTCTTACACAAAACATGAAAGATGGAAAAATTAAAAACTTGAATTCGAATAGGGGCCGGAATTTTATGAAGCTTCATAAAGAGCATGTTGCGAGTGCGGGAGTTTCCCAGAAGTTCACCGTGTACTAATGAACTTGATTGAACCTTAAAGCACAATAGACCTGTACACTTTCAAGTTCACAGAATTCGGAGACGAGCTGTATGATGCTTGTTTGAGAATAACCAACCAAAAACGATGTAACTACTTACAAATCATTATTAAATAAAATATTATACCACCGGTTCCAAAACAATAACAATGTGGAATCTGGAATATGATAAGCTAGCAAGTGATAAGGTCAACTGAATTTCATGCATAAAGAAGGGATGTATGTATGCATAACTGTGGATGTATTCCATGGTACTTTTGCTCTTTGGTGATTTCGTTAGTGCCCCGTAGGGTGGCGGTATTTTACATTTCCTCTGTGAGGCTCGGAATGGAGGATTTAACAAGGATTGTTGATGTTCTTTCTTATTATTGTCCACAATATCGTGAAAACGCCTGAAATGATGAAATAATGATATAGATAGAGGATTATATAATTATTATTCATTGGGTTCAGGCACAGGTCGATCAAAATATCATCTGATGATTAATGATTCTTACCTACCTACTTTTTGGAGCTAGAGATGTTTTTTCTTAATATTGAATTTCAAAGCAGGTATCATGTAATTTTGTCATTCGTTCCATTTCAACCTTCACTACCTACTTATTATTATTTTTGAATGTTTTTATTAAAATGTGTTAATTAGGTATACCGTAGTCATTCGACAATATGCATGTATGTAGGAAAAGTAGTAGTTCAGGGAGGGATATATAGCCGAGGAATTACCTATAAATTGAGCACAGGCAGTAACTATATGTAGGTACCTTATCAGAACAAGCATGAAGCATGTTGCCTGTGTTTACTAATTTTACCTTTATGCATAGCTGACACAATCTTAGTGGAACCATCATTCATCTACCTATATTACAATTTATGGTGAAATTGGGCTATGGGATTGTGAGAAATGGTTGTCCAAAAAAATGAATTTGTGTGAAGCGCGTGCACTCAACAGTGTATTGGTCAACAGTGGTTCCTACTTCCTACTGCTCAGTAAAGATGAAACTTGTCCAAAGGGGATAGTATGTACACCTTTATTCTATCCCTGTAAATTTTACAATATCCAAATGTAACTTAGTTTAGTTTTCCTAGTTTGGAGTTTTAGTTGTCACAGATTGGCAAAAATTCAACCAAAGTTGTTCAGAAAGCTATGAAACTCAAAAATTGAACTTGGATTTTGGAGGAAAAAACTATTTTCTTCCTTTTTCAATGAGAAATCATAATAAATGTATTTCGATTGATCTACAGAACTCGGCGGTCCACGCCTCGTCAGGAGGCAAGCCCACTGGACCCCCAGTAACCTCTATTTACATACTTCCAATGAAATTATTGAAACAATGTTTTTTAGCTCAAGCGTTTCACATAAACCTATGAAACCCGCTTATAACAATGTCTCAGATTTTGCGATGAATCTTATCACAACTATGTCGAGTTGTTTTATTTATTTATCACCAGCTCAATGAAATCATCAGAAATTAACAAGGGGCTGCAATCATGTTCACAATATCATTATTGAAAATGATCACCTGTGTGTAAACAATTATTCAAATAACCATGCTCATAACTCAGCTTGTTGGCCACGCACTTCGCAGTAGTTGGATAAATGGTTGGATGATATGGTTCAGGATGATATGGTTGGATAAATCGAGAGCTTCTGAACGGATGGTAAACGAATTTTGTGGGATGAGAAACGACGAAGTACCTAGTAAATTTATTAGTTAATTAGTTAGTTAATTTTATACTTATTTTGACAGGAGTGGTGACAGTATTTACCTACTACATCATGAGCCGATGACTAGAAAAATTTCTTAAAATGAAAGATCGTAAACTCTTGTCTTCGTGATGAATACAGCAGTCACCGACCGCATCGTTATCAGCATGCTTATCTAATTTATACCTACCTATTCCCCAATCAAATTTTTGAAGATGCGAGTTTTGATCAGAACCCTATCTTCCTTCATTGACTTCTTTTCTAGGCAACTTATTTTATTGAATAGGTAAGTACTTTTACATCACCCTGTCCTTTATAACCATTGGCTAGTAACTGAAAACTTGTGAAATGACTGCAAATTTTGAATTAGAATAACACGTAAATTAGTGGTTATTTACCTATACAGCGAACTTATCTGACTACGGTATCTTTATGTAAGTCCAATCCTCTGCCTTAATAGGTATGCCTAAATGAATAAATTGGTATAATAACAGTACTTACTGTTTATGATTCCTTTCAATACAGGTAAATACGTATATTCAACGATTTTGACAGCTTCGCTTCAACTTTCAACCATGAGCAGCAATAAGTACTTATAATCGCCGAAAACGCTAATATCAAAAACGAATCATCCGTTCACTTGAAGTAAGTAAGATAATTTATACATTTTTGGTCATTTTTCAGCAGAAACCACCAAAGTAATTGGCAAATTAGAAAACCAAAACTTCACAAAAAGCTCATCCTTACAAGCTCCGAGTCCGAAGTGGTGGTGCAAGATTGTGGGGATTCTCTGCTTCGATGTCCTCGTTTTATGTCGGACACTGGTATGGTGGTGGAAGAATTGTGATACGATTCCCCATACTCACCCAGACTGTAGACGCGATCATGGAAGATGCTTTCGAACCGCTTGGATACCATGGAGCCCTAGTACCTAGCATGGATCTAGGAGAATCCTCATGGGGGTTGCGAACGACCAATGCTTTTCCGCTAGAAACGTTGTAGTACTAGCGCACCGACCTCACCCAAGTGCGAAGGTATAGGTAACTATTTATAGGTATAGGTATTTACTAGGTATAGGTATTTTAAATTTAAAATATGTATTGTGACATTTTTATTTTATTTCCTTTTGAATCGTACGGCTTTTTGAGCAATTTCTTTCGACAACCAAAAAAACTAATAGACCAAATTTACTCAAATATGGAGGGTATAAACATTTCTAAATTTCGTTTCAATTTAGTTAATTTATAGCTAGTGGATCTACAAACATAAAATTTGTTTGGCTGTGGTGAATAGCCTGTATCATGACCTGATAGCAGTTTCAAGAAATATGAGTTATCCACATCATCTGTCACAGTCTCAGGTAGGAGCAAATGTTTCGATTTTCTAACGCTTGACAAATGGAATACTATTGAGTGCGGAAGCAGTTCCTAGATTCATTCTTAACATTGGTATTATGTTATAGACTAGGTGAATCATTGCATTGATATATTTGTATCACGTTTCAAAACAATTTGGTTTCTTCGGCTCATAAAAAAAAAAAAAAAAAAAAAAAAAAAAATCATTTACAGCATCACATTCGCTAAAATCAATTGTATTTGGCAAACGTTAAAAAATCTTAACATTGGTGATTACAACTTTTGAGAGTTCCGGTTGACCTCAATCGACGCAAGAGAGTCTAAATTTTTTAATGACTGCCCTTGATATTTTTTGGCAGGTCCATTGGAGAAAACAAAAACGAAAATGTAAGTGAAAAATATGCAAAAAAAAACTCTATTTTTACAGTAGGTTATTGGGGGATTTGGATCAATGTGAAAAAAAAATTGGGGTACCTAGTATTTGGATTAAGCAGGTCCTGTTTTCATACTTTTCAAATTATCAATCATAATTTTTTCACACCCTAGTCATCCAATCTTGCTCGAGTTTGGTGCATAGTTGGTGAAAAATGGTTTGATTATTCCATATTAATTTCAACATTATTGCATCATTAGTAGCTCCTGCACGAATGTGAAATCCAAGGAACAAGAATACCAATCTTGTTTTTATCAGATTTCTATTACGTTTCCTGGGAATATATGGGTTAGGCTGAAGATTGTTCACTACCAATTTCATTATTCTCAATTCATCATTCCTTTTTGTGTATGTGCTAGCGTAAATTACCTCAAGCATCATTTTCCCTCCGTTTTCTATATGACAGATATCGAAGTTTTAAGTTATCTACATCTTGATAGACTAACTATATTCTGCTATGGAGTTTTCGTGATTATTAAAACAATTTCAATGATCTATACATTTATGTTATTTTCAGTTGGTAGGTACCAATTTAAATAAGATATCGTTATACTGAGGGAGGGGGACTAGTAAAATGTAGATTTTTAAATTAATTGCATTTATTTTCCCTCTGCAGGTGCCCATATCCACGCAGGCATATTGATGTCAACCTACAGATCTGCAATATGAAATGGACCTCCTTAGTAATATCAAGAATTTAACATCAGTGCACACTGATAAGCTGAGGGGACTCTGAGCCTAAATTGTTTTTTACCGGCTAATAATTCTACTGAAGCCTGAAATGCAGCTCCTTTTCGGAGATCTGATAAACAATTACAAAGTATGGAGGGACTTTTCGGAACCTCTGAGGCTAATTTCTTTCCTGCTCTATTCTTAGTGCTGTTATCTAGATGGAGATCCTTCGGGCCTCCTCGGAAACAATTGCGAGGTATGGAGGCGCACTGATCAGTAGAGCGGCCTCTGAACCTATAGGTACTCTTTCCTTACCTATTGACCTTTTTTATGAACATTTACTGTGAAGCGTAAAATTGTGGGGTCTTGGAACTGTAAAGTTGTTAACCCTTTTGTGAGAAGGGAACAGCTTGAAATATCGATGAGGGAGCCTCATGTAGCTGTCACAATTCGATTTACGAAATGGACCAAGAATACCATTTGTATTTGAAATATATTTTTTAAACATTGTTAACATGAGGTACGATATAACGAGGGTTTATCTATTATTGACCAATGATCTGTACAGAAGGGCTATCTAACACAGAAATAATAAACCATTGTGTAATAATTTGCAGCTGTTTTTATTTTTACAATAATGCTGGGGGTTCGGATTAATAATGTTTAAAATGAGTTCATACGCAGCTTTTAGGATACAAATTGTTTATTAGGAAAGTATATTTCAAAATACATTTTGATACAATTTAAAAAATATATTTCAAATGAAGTTTGAAAAAATATATTTCAAATACAAATGGTATTCTTGGTTCATTCCGTAAATCGAATTGTGACAGCTACCTACATTAGGCGCCCTCGTCGACATGTTGAGCTGTCTGTTCGCTTGCAGAAATTGGTGAAAGCCAAATCAGTGCAGGTTAGGTAGTACATCCTAACCATGGTTATAAATAAATGACACAATCTTTCTAAGACAATAAACATAATCTCTATACTCTGAACTTCTTTACCATTGTGCACAACTGTTTTGTGACCAAGTGTGATATTTCAGTCATAGATGTGTGCGTGTCATACCTATTGTGGTAACGCATGAGTGAATCCAACGACTGCCTATGCACAAGGATTAACATGGAGAGTACAGCTGCATCATACCACTATGTCAGCCGTCAGTCAATTCATCGAGTTTTTACTTGTAATTTTTTTAGCTTGATTTTTTGGCACAAGACCCAAATTTTTATCTCAATCCTAAGGAGTTATTGTCAAGAAGGACACGGCACGCACGCACAAACACACACGCACACATTCATATAGGTATATATGAAAGTGTTAAACTCTAGGATTCGTTTCAGAATGTCTCAAAACGGATTTCAATAAAGAAAATTTTCGAAAAATTTGATATAAAATTTTTGGAGCCATTGCAATAGCTTCATTTTCTACCAAAATTCGCTAAAAAACATACTTGAAAACGGATTGGGATAGAAAATTACGAATGACTGCGTTTTACTCTATTTTCAACGTCTAGATTCATTTGAAAAAAAAAAAAAAAAATAATAATAATAATAAAATAAAATAAAATAAATAAATAAAATAATAATAGTAATAATAATAAAGTTTACACACATTCGAATTTACACTGTATACGGAAAAGGGACCTGGTGCAATTAAGAGCAAATTACACACACTCATAGTTTATTAAAAATATTTATTTAAATTGATAGGTAAGCGAGATGAATAGCTTAAAAATTATAATAAGGGAATCACAAGACGAACAACTCGCTGCTCAATCCATTCGCGTCTTAACTGTTTTGTGAGTGATCTTGTCCTTCTCGCTAAAACAACAAAAAACAAATCATTAGAGACACAACTAATGTTCACGAAGATTCATGAGCTCTACAAAAAAATTACAACAGCTAGATTTAACTCTTGCAAGGGCCGGTTGTGGCAACCTCGGTTAAAGATAGTTAACATGGGTCAGAGAAAAACTTCGATTAGTGGCGTTGTGGAAGCCTCGGTTATCGGTCGGTAACCCGAGAATCTGACTTAACGCTAACCCTAGATTTTCGGTCCATTGCGCATCTGCTGCGCAGCCTTGAGGCTAGACTTGGGTTTTGATTGGTTATTCAATGTTATCAATCCCATCTAAAATGGTGGATTACGAACAGCTGATTCCTCACATCTCTTGTATCTTTCCAGCTCTCCATTTAAAAATCTAGTGAAATGATTCAGAAACTCGTAAACAAGTTCCACTATCTGCTTTACAAGCAGATACCATGTTTACATGGATATGTCTTTGATCGGGGATTTCATAACGGTTGTCCTCGAGAGTTGTATACGAATCCTTTAACTTTGGACTGTAGGCGACGAAATTTAGGATAAAGAATTTATTTTATTATTCTTGGAGGCATAAAAAGCATACTATACATACTCTTAAAGTTATTTATCCAATACAGACGCTATCATTTTTATGTTCATGATAGCCACTATAATGAGTTTTTGTTAACAGTCGGTTGTCAAGGGGATGAAAATGTTTCCTATGGAGTGGAGTAAATGATGGAGTAAATGAAATAAAGCGGAGAAAATTTATTGTTTATAGTCCAATCAACTTAGTTTAGGAATGTAGCCAGGTACGTAAGGAGAAGGAAATTGGTAGCTTGAGATGTGAACATTTATCACATAAATCAAGCGCTTTCCAACGAGTGGCGAACGGTTTCTGTGCGATGAAAACTGCGGCAGTTCCATTCTCCTAGCAACGGCTGGGTTGTACGTGAACGTCATTAGAAATTGTGACGGAAATTTTTGGTTGACCCCCCAGAGCTAAGAAATATCCAGTTATATATAGTTGTTTTGTTTAAAAACTTTTTTTTTTTTTTTTTAAGTACGTTTTAATAGCATGGCTATTATTGAAATAATAGAAGAGCTAACTGATGGCGAGGACATGCTTGACCTCTTCGCTACAGCAGGGATGGGCACTCCCAATCGTATTCGGCCGCAAGTGCAAAATTTTGAAGACTGGTGAGAACGCGATTTTTTCTCAGTAGGTAGGTGAAAAATGGAATTCAAATGAAAAGTTCGGACAATACCGAAAAGTTCGATACAATAATTGAAGACAAAAAGTAAAATAATAGTGAATTAAAACACACAAAGTAAAATAATTGTGAAGAATAGTGAGTAAAATGATAATGAAACAGTCAAATAATGATGAATACGCAACGATGATTTGAAAATGAATGCCAGTGATAAGGTGTGATAGCGTTTCCAAGACAACCAACAGCTGTTAACCTGGCGTTACATAGCAATCACTAACTGGAGCTGCCACACCGACCTTTTCCGCTTCGGCTAACGAGTATTCACCCGTCTTTAATCTCGCATTCCCTAACGCTGCGTTAATGGGGATCTGCCACAACCGGCCCCAAGTGTTAAGGATCCTTTCAAAAATTAATCAAATCGTGTTTTTGTCGTGAAGTTTCATATGAGACAATTCAGGACATGTAGTTCTTAATCATTTTTTGTATTTAACTGTTTTTTACAATGCATTTTTGCAAGTGGATACAATCAAGCATACATTTATTTATTTAGGATTCTTCCTCATATTTGAGCCAAATCTGGCCAACAAGAATGTTGATCCGCAATCGCAGGCTAAATAAACAGCAATACGACATAACACAAGCAAGATTAGGCAAGTTTACTAAAAACTTTTTTAAAATGATTTAAGCCGAACCTCAACCAGAAAGGTCATTGGCGGTTTATAAGACGATATTAACCTGAAACTATAGTTTTTATAGAAGGAACCTTCTTGGATAAACATTCAGACACTCAAAATTTACTTGACATGACAATAACTGTTTTGGATAACAAAAGACAAGGGCGTAGAGCAAGCTGTTGTTTCAGATTGATCCGATAAGGCTTGAGCGTTTTAGAGGTTTATGCAAGTTTGGCTAACTGGATGCTCCTTGCCACTAAGTGTATTCCCTAAGTTCACATTCATTCGGAGAACTAAGCGCTATACAGACAGATTTTAGGAAGTTTTTGCAGTTTTCCATCAGAGTCGTTCAGCTTAGTCGTTTTACAAAAAAATATTTTTCTAGCTCAAGCAAACCAGAAGCTAACCACTGAGATGTACGGTACGAATATCGAATTGTTGTACGATTGAATGAAACTATTCAAAAGCAACACTAACGTGACTACATTACTCAAAATCTTCATAAATTAAGGCCCAGTCATTGACTACCTAACGTGTAATGTATTTGTTTCATAATGGAAGAAGTATTAAATTATCAACAACTTTAGTTATGTGGTTTAAATTTTTCACTAGAAATACATATGGTAGAAGAAGGAAGGGAGATCTTGGAAGGATAGTTGTTAAGGCATCGAAATTTGCCTTGGGTTAGAAGAATCTCATTCAGGAACTCCAACATGATCAACACTCAAGATGTACTCATTTTGTAACTATGTACCTACCTACCTGTACCTATAACCTACATATGTACGATATTTTACACTTTTTTCCCTTGGACAATTACGTCTGTGTCTATCTTTCCAGTAAAGTGGCACAATCCCTACCTGTTTCATCAAAATCGATCTATCAGTATCGGAACTTCGTCTATAACAACCGTTTTCAGGTTTATCATGTGTGACGGTTACCTATTTCAACAAAATGAGTAGGATGTCATCCTGAGACTTGTACCCAAATACCCTCAAACAAAATCGGACTGATGGTAGATTGTGAAGCTTCAGAACCCATTATAAGGTATCAGCATAATTTAAGTGAGGATGAATCCTACAAACCAACCACCTTTTTAAAATCACGAATATTACACTGTGCATGTCTTGCAACGAAATTGGAACCAAAACAATTGATTATAGCGTTAACCTATCATCATAGAAGGTTACAAGTGTATTCGGAGCTGCATTCAGCTTCCCTTGAGCTCTGAAAAGGAATTTTTCTATTCGTACAATGAATGGACCGCTAACAGTTAGCATTTTGCGCGTATGCGCAATGCTCCATCTCCGTTCATAGTTCTTTCCACTCTCCAACGACTAAGCATTGTGAAAACTCCCTATTGTCTCGTTTAAAACAAGCTGCTTATGAGAATACGTAGGATCCTCCCCCCTTAAATGAAGAAAGTGGGGATCCCTTATTATAAAGTAAAGAATAAACTTACATGATATAAACAGAGGCTCCCCAACCAGAGAGAGCATCACGATCAAAGGCGTTGACCAAAGCTTGTGATATGGTTTCATAGAGATCATCAGGGCTGAGATTTGGCTCATAAAGAGCTTCACACATACCATACAGCTGATCAGAGCAAGTACCAGAGACAACGAAATCTTCAGGTTGCTCAGGGCAACCAATGAGATCCATTGAGCAGACGAAAGGTTCAAAAGTCTTTGGTAGTAGACCTGCGATCACAGGCTCAACGAAGAATGGACCAAACCTGCCATGAAAAAATATGCTATACAAAACATTTCAACTCACTGAGAGAGAAAAAAACCGTTAATTAAAACCTAATACGTTCATAAATTATATAAATGGTCAAGAGATTGAAGAGGATATGTGCTATTGTTGTGGTGGAAGAGTCGAGAATAATCCTCTAGTATTGTAGATGACTTTGATTGGTGTTCATTACTGGTATCACCTCTAGAAGTTGATAGATGAGACTGAAATGCAATTTCACCCATGAGAAACCACACACCACAAGTGTGTACCAAGAACTTGCTTATAATAATATAGTATCAGTGATCTGTATAGATTGGTGACCTGGATGCTATGTTCGCTTCTCTAAATTAAATCTTTTAGTAAAAATACATAATAATTGGGCATTTAGATGAAAATCGTGCAAGTCAACTAGCTTTGATGTAATCAAATTCAAACCATAGACCTATATACCTACCTGGAAATCGAAAGCTTATTTAGAAATCAGAACAAATTTGTGCCGGGATCCCTCACTACAGTTGTTGACGACAAGTGAAGGTTTGGGTTTTCTCGGCCAATAGCTGAAGTTTGACAAGGCCACTGGAGGGCAAGGCGCTTCTTACACATTTCATGTATTTGTCAAAATGGTTACCTACATTTCTCAATAATTTCTGAAGTAATGGGCTAATTACGAAAATCCATGTTAAAAAAGAATTGATTTACTAAAGAAGATTGTTCAAAGAAGCATTGTTTACTATATCCATTTATAACATTAATAAATATAAAACTACAACATAAATAGAAGAACAAGTACGAAAGAAATGCGTGATAAATCGAGAGCTTTCCTACGAATGAAGAATGATAAGAAAAAATTTCGTGACGCATCACCGTCTCCCAAAAAACGTGACACTTTTCGCCAGTTAGCTCAAGGCTATTGCATATGCCATGCTTAAAAAGAAAAACAAAATAACGTATATTTTTTCAAGCCCTGATCTCAATGACCACAGCCTATATATTAATTTTTGCGAATTCATATACAAAGGGGGCATGATGGTATGTTGGGAGTATGACGTTTGTATTTATTATTAAAACACGATTGTATCATTGGTAGTAGCTCCATATTCGCGAATTTGAAATCTTTGTAACAAGCTTAGTACATTTCTCATCCCATTTCGGTGAAATCAGAGAATGTAGGGGGTTAGGTGCTGCAGTTGGTCCCCTATCAGTTTAACTAATCAACACTTCACTCTGTGCATGCGCGAATGTATATTCTATTTTGCATCATCTCGCTCAAAATTGGAGGGTAGTTGGAAAATGACAATTTGATTACCTCATTTATTTTCTTCCCGACCGTACCATTAGCTGCATCTGGGCTTGCGCGAAACTCAAATACTTCAAACAAGCATGGCTTTTGAAGTTCTCATCACTCCCGACTCATTAGTAGCTCTTGAAGCAAGAAACGTAATATCTATCAAGCATTATTTTCAAATTGCTGAAGTGGACCGATTTTGACGTTTCACGCTACATCTTGATTTACTATTTTCCCAACTATAGAAACCTGCTATAGAATCTTTTGGGATTATTTAAAACATTTCAGTGGTATATAAATTCATGTAAGGACACGAGGAAGCTATAAGTCATACCATAAGCTATAAGTAATTTTGGCAGACATATTCTATTAGGTACTATCTAAGTTGTCCAAAAGCTTAGTTAATCATTTTCTGGAGGGGTTAGGGCCAGAAAATATATTCACACAACTAACTGAATAACTTAAATAATTTGTTTGGATTGAAAAAAAGGGGGAAAAAATATGAAACTCCATTCATAACATTTTTTGTTTATTTTAAATACAGCTATATGCGAATACTGATTCTTTTGCCCTCCAGCCTGATTTTCTTTTTCGTTATACGCTTTCTCTATCCAGGTAGGTATATGGTTTAAACCAGAATCCATCCAATGTTTTCAAATGGGTGTGCACGTATAACTAGATCGAAACCAGCTTGCATGGTATTTGAGGTTAAGACTGAACATCTATTCGAGAAACCAACAAGTAAAACTATTACTAAATAACAGCTCATTGAATTACCTTCTCTCATATAAAAGATTGGAGAGCATCGAAGCGAACACTTTAGGGTTCATCTTTCTGTCTTCTTTAAGCTCATACATGTTCAAGCGGAACTTCAGTTTGTCTCTAACAGTAATAGTGTCAGTGGCAAGCCCAGGAAGGCCACAAAACAAATGGGGGCCGAATTGAAAGACTTTCTGAAATAATGAATAACATTATTACAACTGAATGGTAAATAGGGTTAGAAGAACACACTAGTTTGAGAAACCATTATTTTGATCAAGGAAATCGTTGAAATGTGTTAGTTGACTTTATGTACAAGACCTCAAATTTGCATAACATGACGTACAGCACTATTGACACCTTCACAGAATTGGGGGGAAGAGTCGAGTAACAGGCTCGCAGTTTTGGAAGTAAACTAGCTGCCCCCCAATCACTATTTGTACATACTAGTTGCGCTCCAAAGGTGAATTTATAACCTAAAAGCTGCGCCCAGGACTATGACAAAGAGGCTCCAAACTAACAATGTCCGCCGCAAAACACTAGGGGGCGAAGGACCTAAGGAACATGGAGGTTGACATGATTTTACCCTTGTTGATACCTTGCGTCACCCCTCTTCATTCGACAATTCGTTCCCTCCACCATAATCTCATCAATACTGCTCAAAAATGAGAATAATATTATTAAAAAACAAATTATTATAATAAAGGGGGGGGGGGGGGGGGGGGGGGTGGACAACTTGGGTCCGTCACGACTGTCCTTACAGGCAACAAAAGAAGAGCAAATTGTAAGTTCCTTGTTTATGTGCTGTGCTCTTACCTCGAGCTTCTCATTTTCGGAACCCCATTCAGGATGAAGCCAGTATACTAGTTGAGCCCCACAGTGGTACAAAAATTCAACTTTTCAAAACTTGAAGAAATTGCAAAAGAAAATTTTGGATACGCTCTATTAGTTCTACTTTTTCCATGGTCGTTTTTGCTCCATGTCAACGCTCATTCTTCCATCAGCACCTACGTCACAATAGGCTGCCATCTCCAAGTACACGGTACAAGAAATCTTACCACAATAATTCATATCTTACTTCAAAATCTGTAGACAGCGTCATGGACTTATTGACACCAAATCGAAGATCACAGGCAATGGCGACACAGTCTTTCCCTTTCATCGCCACCACACCACCACCATTATAAGACATAATCGACTGTAACAGGAGAAAATTTAACATAAGTAATTTATATAGACATTCTAGGAATAATAGAGATAATTCTACTTTTGGAAATCACCCGAATGAATCTTTATTATACCCCAAAATTTTATTTGCAATCAATAATAAACAAAAAACGGTGCAAATTATTACACAAAGGTTAATTATTTCTTAATTAGATAGCCCTTCAACGCAGATCTCGGATCTATAATTATTACACGTAGTTATTATAATTTAATGTAATTTTTATCCTAATCATATTAAACGTATTTATTAGACGTCTGCATCCACCAACTGAAAATTAATGAGATAACATAAAACACAAACAAACAAACACAACATCACACCACACTCACTCACAACAGTGGCGTAGCAAAGCTTCACGGAGGGGCAACAACAACAGCCAAAGATTATATATGTAACTACAAATACATCTTCTATAAGTGACAAGAGTTGTAATTTTTCGATCACCTTTTCCTCCCAACCCAACTCGATTTCGTGAAGTGAGAATTCTATTGAAATCGTGTCAGCTAATACGATTGTCAGAGTTAATAAGACGATTTTTACTAATCTTACACATGTTCTGACCCACACTCATGATGTTTCATTGTTTTTTTGGTTGTGTCGTTCTAAGGTAGTCACAGTTTCAGCCTTTAGGGAGAGCAAACGGATGAATTTTCTACATGTGGGCTGATTTGACTCATTGAAGTGATCTCTATCAATGACAAAATTCAAAGACACTATATCGCCGAGTCAGAACAGAAAATTCCAATCAAATCACCTCACTTACTCTCTGTCAAAATCAAGCCAAAATTAAGAGTCCGTTTCAAATCCAAATGTGATGCCGTGATCAAAATATTACCAGTCCAAGCCTAGTCAAAACCTCAAATAAATCACCGAAATTATACCTTATATCTGCACAAAACCGAAAATCCAAATTTAAAGTCCTTGTCAAAAAGTCCGGGTCATATAAAATCAATGGAAATCTGATATATAATAAATGATAACGAAGAGGAGAATGTAAGAAGTAGATGGGAAAAAGCGTTATGCTTAGTATGACGCACAATAGGTATTTATTTTGTACTTTGTCCCGAACGAACCTTGAAGTGACAATCGGTATTTCTACCCATCTGATTTCGCAGGGGAGAAATGCCTCCCTCGATGCCGATGCCAGAAATAGTTGATTGCAAATGTTCATTGTTGAAAAAAATTAAGCGAAAACAATCACTTTAGAATTAATTTGAATTTGAGTCTTAGGTACCTACCGAGAGAAAATGAACATAAAAAGTAATCATTATGTAGGGAGACGAATAGGGAAGAGCAGACACATTGTATTATTTTTACAGCATCGCCTTACGTACCTTAAATTAAGGTAATTAACCCTTCTTTTGATGGACACAAAAAGAACATTCTTACCAAACTAAATCTGTCTTTATTATGAGAAAATACTCATGAACTGGGGAGCTTATCATTGACTTACCGTTTCCAATCCAATCGTCTTTGTAGATCTTGATGTATCCCTCCAAGGGGTTCATAACTCGTAACTTTAGCACTCACTTTTACACTAATTACGGTTCCTTTCATGTTAAACATTGTATGACAATTACCACGGAACAAGATACAGGATATAGGGCATTAAACGTTTATGAGAGACATCACAAAATGTAAACAAACTGAAGTAAAATGATTTATCGGTTGGTTCACATATCGATTCTTTCAATCGTTTCCATTCGACTATGGATATTTCAATCACCACAGCACAGACATTTTTTAGTCCGTGTAAGATTCTATTAATTTTATTTTACCGTTATTCCTACTGGGACTCATACCAAAAAATCAGGGACAATTGAAGACTTTTATGACTTAGAAAACTTATTGATGGTAAGAAGGACGCAATCGATGCTACTGCATTGAATCGATCAATCGAACGTGAATCGGAGGGCTGTGAAGGTGGAGAAAGGTAGGAGGGGTAGTGAGAGTGGGGCAAAAATGACTTATGGCTTCCAGGTGGGAACTGAGGACGGGCCAGCCCCCCCTCAGAAGAGGGGGAACGACATAATTTCACCATTGTTTCACTTTATAGTATCCAGCATACCATTATTTTTACTGTAGTTATTTCGCTTCTGTTGGATGGGCATTATGGGCAATTATATTATCCACGGCGTTTGGCCCTCCCTGGAACCAGCCTTGGAGGAGCGTTCCTAGTTGCTAGGTAACTGGACCCACATAACAGGCGTGCTTTGCGGGTTGCATTCTCGAACTTCCCGTAATTGGTACTGACGTTAGTAACGTGAAATTATTAATTACTGTTCACGCAGCATCCGTTTCAAGAAGAACTTCTACATCCTCTGTGATCGTGGGGGGGCTCTGCCCACCCTGCCCCTCCTCAAATTACGCCACTGCTTCACAAATACATCTTCTATAAGTGACAAGAGTTGTAATAAACTCGATTTCGTGAAGTGAGAATTCTATTGAAATCGTGTCAGCTAATACGATTGTCAGAGTTAATAAGACGATTTTTACTAATCTTACACATGTTCTGACCCACACTCATGATGTTTCATTTTTTTTTAAGGTAGTCACAGTTTCAGCCTTTAGGGAGAGCAAACGGATGAATCTACATGTGGGCTGATTTGACTCATTGAAGTGATCTCTATCAATGACAAACAAAGACACTATACTTATTTCAAAAGTTTTTGGGATCTAAATTTCTTTCTTTTTTTTTTTTTTTTTTTGAATTGTTTAAGAGACAAGCTTCGGATACTCTGCAATGTGACTCAGTATGTTCTTTGGAATCCAAATTCCTGGTCATCCCACAGTGTGTACGCGCCTTAATATTGACCTTCCTGTCGCCCCTCACACTACCACGGCCACATATGCTTTAAGGGGAACAAATGTAATTATTCCTCTTAACTATTAGATCTTTACTCTGCCCTGCCTATTGCGAGCATTTTCCTCCACTAAGACCTCTCCGATTTTTGGAAGCCCCAGAACGTGATGGACATAGATAGTTCCCCCTTCCCGTTTCTTGTAACTACTGCCTCTGAGGTTATACCTGGAGCTTTTAAGCACTCAGGACGTCCTTTGGATGTTGCAGGGTAACAACACAATGATCAATGATTAGAACGATCTGTAAAAGTTCCTGTCTCAACTTAGAGAATGTCTTACTGTTACAGAGTTGAATGCGCTCTCCCCAATATTTTGATTTATGCTAACGTACCTACCTATATCCATTACTTTGGTTCATTATTTTCGAACCTTTGTAATAATGGACCAAGGAAAAATTGTAACAACCCCCCACCCTCCCCAAAAATTTGTTGGTTTACGTTTCAAGATATGTAGATTCTGAAAATCGAATAAAACATGAATACAAATCCGACCGTTCACCATCCATCATGTGTGTGATGTTGCTTTGACCACATACAAATCGGAATAGAGAAGGATCAAAGGGTTCGTCAAATGCAGTGTGTGCCGGGGCCTTGCACCGTTCACACTTCGCAAATTTCTGCACAGATCACAGCAGTAAGTACAAGCCTTATGAGGGGATGAGTTATTCTAAACATAGCTCTAGTAACATGTCGCAGAGGTGATGGAATAAAATAGTTAAGGTGGTTATCGACAGTGCGAGACATTCATCCTGAGGCAAGAGGGGCGAGCTGCCTTGCACTGTCGATACTAGGCTTTATTACCCCTTTCAAAGGACAGAGACGATTACCCTGGAAAACCCAGAAGAGGTCCTGAATTACAAGAAATAAGAAGTGCGATCGATCTGCTTGAATGAATTGAAGGGTTCAGTGAATAAGCTTCGATTCATTGAGAAGGCAGCAAGTTATGGTTGATAAAGGCGGACTTGTCAACCAGAGGAGTAGCTTACTCTACGCTTACATGCATACTTTTGAACTTGGCACGATCAGGTATATTGTTATTCAGTTCTTTTTAACTTTAAGGAGTATCTACCTACCTAGTTTTTCCAGCTTTAACTTTGTCCCCTACCATAATTTTCCTGAGAGCTGATCGAACTTACAGTCGCCCATGAAGCCCTCCTAGCATACCTAGCTATGAAGTCTGAACATATTATTAACCTCAATTTTAATGAAAAACGCATTATATTCAAGACCTCAGTGAAGAAATTTTAACCGAAACGACGTGTTCAAAACCTTAGTGAGCAATTTTTTTATAAACGAAGTGTACATTTATTTGGCGTGTGGCTGTATGGGTCTTTACTGTAGTAATTTCGGGAGGCTTCTCTCTGAAGTATCAAGCAAATAATGATTCATTCCGTTAAGAGAAAAGTTCGAATGAGCAAAATTTGGTGGTGCAAGTGGACCTTTTAGGTTCCTCTATCAACAGTAGTACATAAAAATACACTTATGTAAGTACTAGACTGGATAGTGTAACAATATATAAATCTATCACTACTTAGTTATAAGTACGAAGGCATGCACTTCGATATTATTAGGTACCTAACCTGTTTTATGAAAATGAATAAATTCTGGACTGCACATAATTCAAAATGTACTAGGTCTACTACAGGCTCCCTGAACGAATTATTTAGCTCAGCCCTAAAGTATTGAGATACTTCGTTGGTAGCAACTTATCGGGAAAAAATTAGTGTTTTCCGTGTTGGTGAACGATTGGCCTGAAGGTGGGCACCTGCTAAGGGCCCCAACACTTATTCGAATAACCTACACTAGATACCATCAGATAAATAGAAGGAGATTTCTCACCATTTTGGTAGAAAATGTAGTTTAAACTGCTGCGGACAAAATAGAAGTTTCAGAACTCCAACGACTGATGACCAGGTCTGCAGCAGGATTGCAGCTCAAGTTGAATGACTTCTCACTTTAGAGCCGCACAAATTCATAAAACAGAGAACGGAAGCTTACTATACAACTTTTTCACAAAGTAATAGGAAGGTTATATTACTGTTCAAATAGCTATCCATCTGTTGTATCCAGGGTTCTATCAAAGCTAGTCACCATGGACTTGCATGGAAAGATTCGGTTATCCCCAGAGCTTAAAGCCCATATTCTCGTGACGTCACGCCTCAGTCAGCATGGAGTTGACTTGAGTGCCCGCCAGTGTCACACAAATTCTTTCAAAGTCTAGTCTCCCTCTCGAAGCATCCCGAAATATAATATTGTACTTTAGTGTACGTTTCTCATGATATTATAGCAATACAAAGTCGTAACTAATATTGTAGTGATACGAAGTAGTAGGTATATAACTAAATCTAAATGCAATAATCTTGCCTGCCTTTGCGGTTGTAGCCAATGATCTGGTGAACTAGTTTTTATTTGGACTTGGTAATAACTGCTGCAGTTAATAATCAGTGTTTGAAAACTAGAGAACTTCATTCGTTCATGCTATGAGAATAATTAACCTGAAAAATAATGGGAAAACCATATTATTGTGATAATGATTGAAATATAAAAGGATTGACCTATTTCAAAAGTCTAGTGAAATCAGCCATCTAGACCAAAGACCAAAACAAGAAGACATTTTTCTTCTGATACTCGGTTATGATTTTGTTTTACATTTTTCTATCATTGCGTTTCTCCAGTACAGATTTTGTTTCTGTCACGACATATACTCTTTCACTATTCCTTGAAGTGCATGGCATTTTATTTGAACTCCCCCAATCCAAAATTAAAAATACCATTGGGTGGGAGAAACCCCCGTCATGCAGTGTGACTCATTATATAGCTAATTTTCATTAAATTTACTTGTTTAGTTTCCAAATTGGTAATCCATTGTAGTTGTGAGCTGGTAGATGTTGGAACTTCACAGAAAGTAACAAGAAATTTGAGTTCTCCAAAGTCGTTTTAGAGGGGAAATTGAGGAGAAATCCATAAATTTCTCCCTTGATGGGGAAACACAATAGATAGATGGATATGTCAAGGAAAATGAATATTAATAGTAAAAATGAACTCAGAAAGATGGCAGAGATTCGATTTTGTAGCCACTCGGCTGATCCTGATCTACATCTTCAAGTACTACAAGTCCTAAGGAAAGTAATTACCAAATCGCAGCTTCTTATAATAAATAGCATAGAAATTAGCTTTAGGAGCCACTCAGCTGATCTTCTTGTTTGTGATCCTTATAGCTTTTTATGGTTTTTAAAAATTTATATTTTAATTTAGGTAGGTATACCTATAATAGTACCTACTTATGATAATACCCATACTATCACGAAAAATGGTAACCTAAAGGTAATTTAAAAAAAAATAATTTACTTGACTGTTTTGTTCACGCGTCCGATTGGATCCATGCGGGTCGCGTTCATGGACTCATTCATGGAATATGTATCACTCCTACTTTTTACTCTGTGATCATAAAGAAGTGTGCATGCCATGGATGTATGTTAGAAACACAGCTCTGGTAGTCTACTTGTCTGAGTTGAAGGAACTAGAAAAACCGGGGTATATTTACTTTCTATTTGATATTTTAGTTATAATTTGGAATTTCGACTACGATTTTTATGGTCGTTGAAGAAAGCAGTTGTTGGGGCAATGGTATCTTTTTTAAATATCCATGTTGTACATATCAGCTGATTTCTCTGGTCTCTTCTTTCCTTAGATTGCATCCATTTTTGATCTTCTCTTTTCCTACGCGTTCGCTTTATTACGATCAGGGACTTCCATTAAATTCCCTCCAGAAGGCCGTCTCCTCTTTGGTGGATCAATGAAGAAAATGTAAGTCAATCAATTACTAATCTGTAAAAATTTGGTTCAGTATGTTTAATGATGACTACCTAATGCTGATTTTGACTTTCTTGAGCTTCGCCATGAGCTTGAGTGTGAAGCATCCATTATAACTTGGGAGTTGAGACGCATTTAATGGACGTCACTAGACGCTAGTACGCCGGCGTTTCGTCCCACTTTATCCTGTTGACAATTTCCCTGTTGAATTGTTAGGTAAGAATTTGTAATACACGACTAAGGTGGGAGCAATGAGGTAGGTGCTCGGTTTACAATGTTTTACTTATGCTTTTATTTTCAACTCGATTTGACTGGTGATCGAGGTTCTTTGGTAGCTATCACCACGATTCACGATCATGATCTTCAATCTGTAGTGCAATCCTTGTAGGTATGCACCTTGTAGGTGTGCAATGTAGGTAATCACCTTCCAGATCGAATTTGGAATCGATTCGCGCTTTTCTTATGGGATCTCGCTCGTTCCCGTAATTCATACGTTTCTGTGAATACCTCAGCTCTTTACAATCTGTGATGGTAGTGTTCTAGTGTTTCTAAAGCGTTGTTTCTTGGGAGGGAAGGGTGCTATGAGCTGGTTCATAATTATATACTTACGTACTTATTTATGAATTGTGTTTGTCTGTGTTTTCTTGCGCGGCGCCTAACAAACTCGAACGCTTGAAATGCATGAACTGTTGATGAACAATAAATGGAAAAATGTGAAACGTGCTAGAGTGGGGTGCTAAAAGTGGATTTTTTCAATATTATTTGAGATGATTTGGGATTTGGACATGGTTAGGGATATGTGAAGGCGGTTCAAGCCGTAGGCCGTGAGAAGAGAATTCCCTATCGTTTTCCAGGCCGCTAGGGATTTTCGGCCTCCCAGAAAAGTAAATCCAAATTTGAGGGAACCATTAGAAAGCTATAGGCAACTATAGTTCTTGAAGTAAATTATTATAGATTAGTTGTACGAATAGATCACTATGACGTGTATTTTTGATCCGGATGGTCGGATCTCAAGAATAGAAAAAATATAATTCAATCCTTTTAGTAACATACAGATTAACTGGACGAATAGATTAGCATGATTTGTATAATTTGATGGTCTGGATGCTCGCGAGCTCGTTTCTCAATGTTACGCTCCAGAAAAAAAAAAAAAAACTCGCACAGTCGAAGAGGTTTGATTACACCGACCTCATAGCTCAGATCGTGGGAGTGTTGCAACTCGAGGGAAATTTTCCCCTTAAGGCCCTATCACACTTGCATTTTTTCTGCGTTTTTTCGGCGTTTTTAATGCCTAAACGTGAAAAAGAAGTGCTTTTTTCCAAGGTCAGCTTTTTCGACCATTGCGCATCCTGGTGGAAATTAGAACACGTTCTAATTTTTACCTTGACGCAAGAAAAATGCTAAACATAACCCTTGGGGAGGTTACAATTCAATGAAAAACCCCTAGGAGCCCTAACCTGACAGATATATTAAAAATGCGTTCCGCCAGAACGCGCTGTTTTTGCATTTATTCCTCCTCAGCATCCATAGCTGACCTTGAAAAAACGCACTTTGCCTTCTTCACGTTTCAGCGTTTAAAATGCGGAAAAAATGCAAGTGTGATACAGCCTTTAGTTGTACCGACGCGAGTTCGAACTCCTGTCGAGGTATAAAATATTTTTGAGCCACTACACTGGTGCAGTCGAAATAGGACCCGATAATACGAAATAATAATTGATCCTGCCGCTAATGACCCTTCCCGGTTGAGACGCGGCGTAAATTCTAAAAAAAAAAAAAAAAAACTAAAACGTCGAGCCATAAGACTGAAAACATCACGTTCCCTGTCGTAGCACTTTTCACTTCCTCACTCACTTGAGTCAAAACACACCGTGACAAGACCTCGCTCCACTGCTGATTTGTTCCAACGAGCATCTGCTGAGCTAGCGGCCTGCAGTTTCACTTCGTTCGGTATTCGACTCCGGGGAAATGTTATGCTTCAGAAAAATAACTCTTACAGTCGAAGAGTTTTGATTACACTGGCCTCAGCTCAGATCGTTGGAGTGTTGCAACTCAAGGGAAATTTCCCTTTAGTTGTAACGAAGCGAGTTCGAATTCCTGTCGAGGTATCAAATGTTTTGGAGCCATTACATCAATAATAAAAGAAAATCCTAAATCCAATCGTTTTAGTAAAATTCAGATTTAAGTAGTTGGCCTAATAGGTCAGAATCACTATTTTTAAAGAGGAGCTGACATGGAAAACCAGTTAAGTCCAAAAATCAAATTTCATAGGAACTCCCTCTGAACTCTTATCAGATTTTTTTGAACATAATCTCTTCTCCATGCAAAGGTCACACATTTATTCAAGGTGTGATCGAGCAAGGACGGGAGGACCTAAGGCCGTTAGCGTGACTGTTTACTTGCACTTCGACGAAAAAAAATGTTCTTTCGATTTTTGGACTTAACAGCTTTTCCATGTCAGCTCCTCAAATGTTTCGTAGGTTGAAATACGAAGAAAAAATTTAATGCCTCGTAGGATTCGAATCTGAGACCCACCAAGTACTCCATAGACAAGATCGCTGGCCACTCGGTCTTGGAGGACCTTAGCAGTGAAAGAGTAACTGCAGTACTTCACTGCTGAGTAGGGGATCTGGGGATGGGACCTTTCACATGAACGTCTGGTTTCTGGTAGGCCGCTAGAGCGCTCTGAAAATCTCGTGGCATAGGAAATGATAGGTGAATGTGAGAAGAGGAGCCATGGGAACCTTGGTACAGAACTAATTCCTAACTCTCTCCACTAATTCTACATTAGATAACCCTTCTTCCTGACCAGTAGGTACTTTAGTCAGAGAAATCAGCCTCTGAAGCCCCTCAGCTGGTCAGTTCGCCTCCTTACGTTGAAATCCGTGTTGCAAAGGAGCTCTATTTCAAATTTCAGCGCCGTAGGTCGATTAAGAAAAAAGAAGTTTGTGCAATACTTATTTCATACTTTCTAATTCCTGAACTTTAATTTGCCTTGGTAGACTGCTCTAGTTGTTATTTTCTATAAATAAATTCAACTCACGCTTTTATCTGTCCATACCCAACAATATTTATTTTTCAATATTTCTAAGTTAGTATTTTGAAATCACCTGTCATAAATAGTTTGAAATTGAATTATCATCTAGCGGAAATGACCCATTAGATTTAACACAGTCAATCGGCGTAACTTTGAACCATGGAGTCTAACTTAGCATGACTTAATTTTTTCACCTCATTTGCGTCTTACAATTTTATAAAAGGTTTAGCTTCACAGCTGAAAAAATAAATACAAGATGAAACACCACGCCTACAAACATCATATTTTTGCCGAAACGTGGAAAGAAGAAAACGCGAGTCGTGCGTGAGCAATAATTCATCGCTGAAGAAGTTCATTAGCGTCAAAGTTTTCGGTTGTGTATTGTGAATATCTGCTTGTGAATGTAACATTTTGATTCTTTAGTTACTATTAGTATTTCAAGTTTTAGGATTGCTTGGGTGTAGAATTTCTTTCCTATTTCCAAGGAAAATAATTGTGAAATCAGGAGGCAACCTCCGAAATTGGGTAAAATCAGGGTAACTTTAAGCCGGTGCAAAGTAGGCCATTGATGTCAAGGACGCGCATCAGGCAAAATGTAAATAAACCACGCTCAATTTTTCTACTATGAAAATTTACCTGCCGTTCATATTGTTTGTATAGGTAACTATAGATATAATGTTCATGTTACCTACTTTTAAAAAATTGAAAAAAATTAATTCGAACCAAAATTTGATAGGTAATGTTGAAAGACTAGAAATTTAAAAAATCTTTCAACAAAAATGTGATTTTTTTTAAAAGAATCTTGCTTATTATAAACAAATTTTCAACTAGATGAGTAATATTTTGACATTTATGGAAGAATTAAGACAATGGATGGAGGAGCCAAGTAGTATGGTTCCTTTTAATATTTTTTCTACCTGGCATTTCGCTTTTATATATTACAATGAAACTTTAGAAGATGTTTATGGATGTGGGCAGGCAAGCTCAGAATTCAGATCCAACATTGCACCAGGTGAGCGAATTTGACAGTAGGCGTCATTAGACTTACGTTACGTGGTACATGGTACAATAAATTATTCGTTTTTTCTCAAGATCTATTTGGTTTATTGTGGACTCAGAAATCAAGCCAAGATTGCTCTTGACAGATTACTGACAACATTTCTACAGAGTTGTTATCAGTGGGTGCCAAATGGAATAGACTTTGAGATGGATGGAAGGTGTTTTGCCTAAAGTCGAAACATTCGAAATGTCGCGATTTACAGACAAGAAATTGAGATGGTTCAAAGTTGCCCTGAAAGCCTGGGTAATTTTGCACCACCCTAAAAACAGAGATTATGAGTTTTAACCAGGAAATTTTCAAAAAATCATGTCTCATAATGCGAAATTTGGACCAATCGTTATTTGTTTTCAACATCAAAAACAGGAGAAGATGAAATTGAAACACACTGCAGAACAAAAACATCAAAAAGTGGTGCAAAGTTTGAACCAATTGACTGTATCAGTTTGAAACTGAATTTAATAATCGAAATCATCTTTAATAATCGAATAATCATTTAATAATCGAAATCATGCCGCTAATGACCCTTCTGGTTGAGGTGTGGCTTAAATCGAAAAAAAAAAAATCATTATGAAAAACATAATTTTGAAGCCAAATGAACAGGTAATTTCTAATTTTTGAGGTCTATGGCAAAGTTAATCTCAGCTGATCAGTGCGCCTACCTGGTAATTGTTATCTAGCTATCACAAAGGAGCTCGGTTTCAGGTTTCAGTACCATAAGCTGATTATGAAACTTCAGGGGCCCTTCATCCGATCAGAGCTCCTCCCTACTTCGTAATTGTACCCTAGATGTCGATTAGACCGATTAAGTAATAAATCAGACTCAGATGTCCCTCAGCTGATTAGTACGCCTCTGTAACCGATTTGCGTTTGTGGCCGAGTAAAAGAATGACTTCGTCATCTATATTCCAACGTAGATGTGGGCACCAACAGAGAGAAAATTAATGCAGTTAAATGAAACATATTCACTTTACTAGTCCCTCTGATACAATTATAATGACATTGACGTAAGCACCCAAAAACTGAAAAATAATGATATTGTAATGAGATGAAACACCTAAGCTACACCACAAGACCACCACTAGTTCATGAAGATTTATAACAAACTTCCACTGGTCCGAATTCAACTAGAATTGCACCAGCTGATCTGGCCATAGTTTATTAGGCGATTTTCACAATGTTCCACCAGTTAGGAATTGCTCCCAATTTCGTAACCCCCCCTTTTTTTTCTACTCAAGATGCTCTTAGGGAGTGCGAATATATAAACATACTGCGTTCCCGATGGTTTCATTCGATTCTTTGGGATAATATCTATCAAAGACTAACAAAAAACATTGCTCTTAACTTGAATGGCTTTCAAGATTTCAATTTTTTAGAATGTCTGCCCTTAAATTCTACCCTTTGTGGTTGATCAAAAGTGTTGCCGACGTTACTGGCGAATCCCTGATGAGGGTGAAGAAAATGAATGAAATTGCATATAAATTAAATAAGTTATTGCTTGGGGTGAGGTAAGAATTATTCCCATGGGGAATCAAAGCCTGCAAGTCTCCCTCGTCCTAGGCGAATATATTTAGTAATGTGCTATTGAAGCGTTGTATGAGATGCAAAACATTTGCATGGTTGGCCTTTAAATAAGTCTTTCTACACTCCAGGTAGGTAAGTAATGATGGATGACGGACTATTTTTTTGTTAGTAATTTGATTTTTCGGTACCGACAAACCTTGAAACAACTTTTGAGGGAGGGAGTGTAAAAGAATTGTTCTTTGTCGTTTACGCTAATTATTGAAAATGATAATCCGAAGTAGCATTTGGGGTAATGGGTGGAGTGGGTCATAGGCTGTGTGTGGCCACCTTCCCTAAGGTATTTAACTTTCTCTTCTTCATCATTGAGCGGTGTCATACAGCCTAGGGGCCCGGCCTTTATACACTCGTGTGCTACAGGCTCGAAGATTGCCTACGGAATAGTAGGTACACAACTTGAATTTGTTACAAAAATTTCCTTCGTTCCATCTATTCATATAATATTTTCAAGTTTACCAACTTTAGTTGAAATGAGTAACATGCTATGTGACCTTCTCTATCATGATGTCAACACCTCTGTGCCTTTGTGAGTATTTGAGATTACTGAAGTTGACCGTGTCCTTTTCAGTTGAAGACGAGATCCCCTTACTGGCCCACCATGGAACAGGACAGCGCATACGATTCCCCTCGCTCAGCTGATTTAAGCCTGTCGCCACTTTCACCTCATACTTTGCAAAGCAAATCCACTAGCCTATGCTCCATTGCATGCCCAAGCTGCAAAAAGACCTTTGTTGATCCCAGAGTTTTACCATGTCTGCATACGTACTGTTATTCATGTTTGGAAGCCAACTCATGCAAAGGCAAAAAGGTAATATGCCCAGAATGTCACATGGATTTTTGCCTGCCGTCAAACGGTTTGGAGGGTCTCATTCCTGATTATGGCATCTTGAGCTTTATTAGAACCCTCAAAGGGCATCTTTTCTGTAGCAGCTGCAAAACAACTGATTTGGTTACAGCCGTCGCTAAATGCATCAATTGTGATAATCTATTGTGTCAAAATTGTGTAAATGCTCACAACTTCATGTATTGTTTCGAGGGCCATAAAGTGATTGAGTTCCCTAAAGATTTTCTCGCTAGTGAATCAGAAAAAAGCAGTGTTTCTGATCTACAGGAAGACATGCAGCTGAATTGTCTGTCACACCCCACCTACCAAATAACACATTTCTGTCTGCCGTGTAACGAGCCAGTTTGTAGCTCCTGTATAATGGAATCTCACCCTGGTCATCGAGCTGATGCATTGGAGCAAGTTGGCGAAACCCTTAAATCCATCATGAATTTGTCAATGGATGAAAACAAATCGAGGTTAAGCGAGTTAGCATCATCCCTGAGAAGTGCCAAGAGAATGGATAGTTATTTGAGATCCCAGTATTTGGATATCACTCAGAAAATCAATGATACGTACACCATGTTCAACACCATGATACAGAAGCACAGGGCACAACAACTATCCCTCCTCGAGACTTTGTACTTTAGGGCCAAAGCGGTGATCCAGAATCATGTCAATGTTTCACAGGATACCCTTGAAAAATCAACTAAAGTTGCAGATTTCCATTCAAGATTGATTAAATTTGGTTCAACTGCCCAGATCCTTATGTTTAAGAAAATGCTTGAGGACAAGAGAATGGGTCTAATCAAGCCAAAGTCGATCTCATGCAGTTTGAAGTTCATCAACGAGCCTTGTGACTTCTATCAATACCTATTCAGATCTTTTGGTCATGTGACATCTGAAACCAATGCTGGAACTGAGCCAGATTTTTCAAGAGATATGTTTCTAAATTCCACGTTCTACAAGTACGATAAGTGGTCTCCCTCTTGCTTAGATGATCTGAAATTCTCTGAGTTAGGTCTCACTGATGACTGTTTGTTAAGTCCCATCCCAAGGTCATACTCTTTAAAGTCTTCCGTCACAAGACAAGTGATAACGTACTCCCACAAGTTTGGGACGTATGGTGCACTCCAAGGGCAGTTCACTGAACCCAATGGTGTTGCTATCAACGGTGTTGGAGACATCATAATCGCCGATACAAACAACAACAGGGTTCAGATCTTTGACAAAATCGGTCGCTTTAAATATCTATTTGGTGAAGGGTCAGGCGTCAAAGATTCTGGAAACCTTCTGTTCCCAAACAGGGTGGCAGTCATGGAAAAAACGGGAGACATTGTTGTGACTGAGCGAGCTCCCACTCACCAGGTTCAAATCTACAATCAGTATGGCCAGTTCATTAGGAGATTTGGAGCAAACATCCTCCAGCACCCTAGAGCCGTTGCAGTGGATTCCCAAGGCCGCATCATAGTTGTTGAATGCAAAGTTATGAGGGTAATCATATTTGACCAATCTGGCGAAATCCTTCACAAGTTCACCTGCAACCAAACCCTCCATTTCCCGAATGGCGTGGCAGTAAATGATCGTCAGCAGATATTCATTTCAGACAACAGGATTCATTGTGTTGTCGTTTACGACTACCAAGGAAATTTGATTCGTACGATTGGCCAGGAAGGAGTGACCAACTATCCGATCGGTGTCATGTTGAACCGCAAGGGGCAAGTGAGTATCACAAAAAATACACATCATCACCCATGTTATATGATAGATCATTATGAATTCTCTTAATTAATCAATTACTTACACTTTACATGCTTCTACGTTACTTCACAGTGTCAGAATTTTCAAATTGTTTGCATGGTTTGAATAATTAGGTACTCAAGATATGTAGGTATCCAGCTAGTTTGTTGTCAATAATCAAAGGATGGATGAAATAGTATATAGGAGTATATTCATAAAATTTTGCATTACTTAGGCGTATCTACTTTCCTTAAATTTGATTTGTTATGGGCCTTTGCACACGGTGCAACTTCATTTAGTTTATTCATTACATCAACCTCTTAGTTCGACAGAACTGGATAATCTCAAGCTCAGATGTATAGTTTGGTGGTCTGGATAATCTCAAGCTCAGATGTATAGTTTGGTGGTCTGGATGCTCGCTAGCTCGCATTTCAAAAATACATCATATCATCAAGTAGTCAATCAATCCCTTAGTAAAAATTCGGATTACTTGGACATATTGGTCAGAATGATGTGTATAGTTAGGTGGTCTGGATGCTCGCAAGTTCGCATCTCAAAACTAATTAACATCAAGTAGTCAATCCTTTAGTAAAAATTCTGGAGCAGACCCTGCCTATTTAAAAAGATTTGGAAAGTGCCCAGTTCAGGTGGTTCAGTTGCCGCTGGTGCCCAGTTCACGTGAGCCCTACGCTTCGTCGGGGGTCCCTAGTTTGTAGGTAGGTACATAAGATGCATGTTTATTCAAGAGTCTTCATCATCTTACACAATGTAAACATCATCTTTTGTTTATAGAGATCAACAATAAAAGAGTTTTAGGGTTCATTGCTCAACTTACTGACTCTCAAATAGTGTGGGGACACATACGGAACTTTTCGACTAGGCAAATAGTTCCGTGTCCCCAATTTTTTCAATCCCGTATTTCTCGCGTACGCGAAGGAGAAAGTTGATTTATCATGAATCCATCGGAAAGAGGAGATTCGTAGGTTTCCGAAACAGTCGTCAAAATAATTTTTTGATAAGTTAATGATAGATTTACATTGGTTTGAAAGTGGGGACACATTCGGAACTAAACCCGAAAATTATAAGGGACCGTCTAGGAGCCAAACCACACCAACCCTGAAAAAGTCACTTAAATTGGGCTGAAATTTCGTATAGTTTTGGGCGTGACAAGGATTTACTACAGACATCAGACGGACACGGAACCAAAATTGATCAGAAAGCTCTGAAACGCAAAAAGCGAGTTACAATTTGGATTTTGGAGGACATCAATTTTTTCGACTTCTTTCATGAACACAAAGCTTCCCTACTTTCGGTAGTGAGGAAGCTATATTGGGAAATTATGAAACACACAGATATTATTTTGGGTTGCCATAATAATAGTGGGTGGTTGAGGGTGAAGAATATGCAATTTTGGCTTCTTCAACTTTATTGCATCTCTCTAGCTCTAGTTTCGCCTACATATAAGCATCTTCAGGGAAAGACTTGAAAGTGAAGCAGTTATAGATATTCACAAGATAGTAGGCATTTGTATGCATGTCACTATGAATTGGTAAATTATGAATGGGAGGATGGCTACTTTCCAAAAGTAGAATCACATTATTTAACAAGTAAAATGATTTTAAATGATAAAAGTCACTTTGGGAAGTACTGAAGTTCACAGTAACCCCCTCAATAGATCCGAGTTCTGAGAAACCCTAAAATGCATGCAATTAAGTCGATATTGGAGTTACACCAAGTTACACCATAGGATCGATTATTTGTGAAAGCTCCATTGTCTTACAGTACAGTTTGGGCAAGGATATGCGACAAAATCCATGAGAATTCGCTGTTAAACCCTAAATTCTTCTTCACTTTTGCTTGTATTATCACATTTTTGGCAACACTGTTGTGATGAAACTACGAATGATTGATGTAGAAATAGGAATAGAATCAAGAAAATGTAATACAGTTTGGAGCTGTATTGTTTTACTACAAACATGCCTTCTTTTTATACCAATAGAAAACTATTTTGTACGAATTAGTCGGGATGCGGCCCAATCCTTGGGCCGCATCCCGACTAATTCGTACAAAACAATAAGTACTTACGGCCGACCAAACTACCAATAACAATAGAAAACTAGATAAGTCACCGTCCCTCTGGTTTTATCACCACGTATATCAGGGTGTCACATAGCCCTCTCATAACTTCATAGAATTGAGGACAAAATCGAATATCGCAATTATTCGAACAACAGATTTTTGAGAACACGGGAGTGTCTGCTGAGATTGGGGTTATCTAGTTTTGTTGATCGGGCCCTTGGCGAATCGGGGAACAAAAGCTATCAGTTTTCGTCTCTAAACTACATGTATGTTTATCGGCCTGGCCTGAGTTGGTCATTATATATATAAACCTAAAATATTATTGCTGATATTCCCTAAATAATTGTGAATGGTTGTGTTTTTATCAAAGGAAATAAAAGATTTACGTGTATTGTAGGCCCATAGAATTTGTGATGGATATGGACAGTTCCCCCTTCTCCATTGTTGAAACTGAAGCCCCTGAGGGCATACCTGGAGCTGAAAGTTTCCTGTAGGATGGGTGGGGTTTCGATTAGTGATAACTGATTGATGGTCCGTGAACAAAAACTTCTTCTTGTTCTTCCATCTCTCTACTACTCGTAGATCTCAAGTAAATCTTTTGCTTCAATCTGCAAATTTTTTAATTTCTACTCAATATTTCTGAGGGAAACGCGTTCAATGATATGATGTCTAAATGCCTCCGTTCTGGATCTCTAGTACTGGTTGCATCTGCAAAGAAAGTGCTCTGCGGAATCCTCCTTGAGTCCTCAAGGGCACATAAGTGGGATATTGTTATCTATAAATTTAGCATCCAACGGAAATCATAATGTCCTCACGTGATTGGGATCCTCACCGGACATTATGATTTCCGCAGGATGCTAAATATTATAGATAACAATATCTCACCTATGTGCCCTTGCGGACTCGAGGAAGATTCCGCAGAGCACTTTCTTTGTAGATGCGACCGGTACTGGAGATCCAGAACGGAGGCATTTGGGCATCATATTATTGAACGGGCTTCCCTCAGAGATATTGAGTGGAAAAGAATCAAAAAGTTTGCTGATCTAAGCAAAAGGTTTGCTTGCGACGACTCCAACTCGGGGTAACCGGCGGAATCCTCTTTTAAATTAAAGGGGCCTCTTTTTGAGGGAGAGTATAAGCCGTTCATGGTGCCTGACACTCTTTTCCAATGGTAACCCCGAGCAGTGAGTGAGTGAGTCCGGTGAGGATAGCAATCGTAGTTCTAATTGAATTTCTACTTTTACTTAGAAGCCAGTATGCTCGTTTGGAATCAGAAGACGTAACGAGCATTCTGGTTTGTCTTTATTTAGCTGTTTCCCTGCTCCAGAGAATGTTGAGGTATTGTGTGGCCCAGTTTTTAATTTTAGTTTTACAGGCATTTTTCGAAATGCAGATGGCAGGAGAAGGGCCCTGAAACTGTTGTCCTGAGCCTGCTCGTGCCAAACCGTCCGCATTAACATTGCCTTCGTGATTCTCATACCAGGAATCCATTTTATGGTTATTTTGTTGTCGTTAAGAAACAAATTGTTAATGTATTTCTTTGTTTTCCAGACCGATTTTGAGGTCGTGAGGGGTTGGGGAGTGCTTTAATGACTATTGGTAAAAATGTGAATGGTTTTGTTTTGTTGTAAGTGTTGTGGTTTTGAAAGGTGACCAGGCACTTGTTGATAGCATAGATTTCTGATTGAAATACAGTTGCATATTTTTCAAGGCTATAAGAGTCTGCCACTTGAAGGCTGGGTATGAACACACCAGCACCAGAGGAAGGTCCCCTATCTATCTTAGAACCATCAGTGTAGCAGTTGATGGTGTCTCAACAGGGGTTTGTTGATTGTTCCACTCATTTCCATATTTTATTTCAAAGCTGGTTTTCAAGTTCCAGAAAAATCTCCTCTTCATTTCATCAGAGGGTATAAGGGTTTCTGGTTCATAGACGTTAGTAGCTTGTTTGATGTAGTAAGAGAGATGACAAGTGTCATGCACCCATTCTCCCAAAATATTCAACCTAACAACGGCTTGCATGGAATAAACCATTGAAAGAGTATCCGGTGGTGCTAGTCCAAGGATAATTTGAATGCTTCTAGTTGGGGTCGTGCCGAAACCTCCACTAATAAGCATGCAGGCTAGTCTTTCAATTTTGCCCACGTATTTGCTTTTTTTAATACCCGGCCTCCACACTACTACTCCAAAAAGGAGTCTCTAGGCAGAATGATGGCCTGGTAGATCCAATGGGCTATTCTGGGGGAAAGTCCCCACTTTTTTTTCAATCGCTCTCCTGGCACAGAAAAGGCTATTGGTAATTTTTTTTACTTTCCATTCGATGTGTGGCTACCAATTGAGCTTAGAATCCAGAATAATACCGAGGTGCTTCACCTTATTAGCGGGTGAGAGGTTAGTGTTTAGGTATGACAGTCCCGTTATATCTTTGAGAAAGTAATTATTTCAATTTTGTTGTGATTAATGAATAGTCCCTTATTTCTACACCATTGTTCAAGGAGTCTCAGTATGGTATTGGCATTCCTTGTGATCACCGACGGCTTTGAACCCCTGATTAGAACTACCCCGTCATCCCCAAAACATTGCACATGATGGCAGAGAGTGAGCAAAGCATTCAATAGGTCGTCGACTACTGGGCACCGAAGGAGGGGAGAGAGTCACCCCCCTTGTGGAGTGCCTCTTTGAACTTTATAGTTTATACCTTTTGGAGGTATTACCTAGTGAGCAGGTGATCTTTCTATTTAATAGATAGGATTTGCACCAAGTAATAATCGGGGAATCAACCCCGTTCTTTTCTTAGTAAAGACAATTTTTTAATAACTGATATGAAATAGTCGATTGGCCGATTAATCAGACCATGCCGGCATCGATTATTCAATTTAATAATAGATTATTTCGAATAATGATACCCATCCCTAGTTTCTTGGTTATTCTTTGAGTATTGTTGCCTAATCGCTTCAACCCTTAGAAGGGGTAACTCTCCATTCCATCACCTTTGTCACAAATTTCCAAACTAGTTGATTTCCTCTGTTGTCTCTCAAGCAAGGGGATGCTTGAGCCTTCCAGTTCTGAATTTGATGAATGCAGTTTCCACATATTCTCCTACACTTTCCAGGTTATTGTGGCTGACAATCACAACAACTTTAATCTGACTGTATTCACCCAAGAGGGCCAGTTCGTCGCGGCAGTCGAGTCCAAAGTCAAACATGCCCAATGCTTCGATGCTGATATGTCGAGTGAAGGCTCGGTTGTCCTAACCTCAAAAGACTACCGGGTCTACATTTACCAAACCAACTTCTAGATCTTCATAATGCAAGATTTCTTCTCTTTTTTTATTACTGAAAAACCCCTCATTAATGAATGTTTCTCCCCATTTTTCCAAAGTTTTAAAAGTTGAACCTTAATTTAATTTTTCTTTGGGTCGAATCTATTTTGGGAAATCAAGAATCATTTCCTATTTTTATAAACACTTTTTATTATTTAGAAAAAGGTCAAGACTGAAAAAAATTATCAAGGATTGAATTTTTTTTCTTGGTTTGAAAAATTCCAATTGTTTTACTTTTACGACAGTTCCTTTTCGTTCTAATCAGTTGTTGTGTTAAGTATATTTTCTAATGCGAGCCTTGTGCCATATTTTTCGTACCGCAGAAAAAAGTTGAAATTGTTTTGTTTTTTTATAAAATTTTGCTAGAAGATGCATTTGTTCTGTTTTTTATTGTTCATTAGTTGCCTAGATTAAAAAAGGTAATTAAAAAACTTGATCCTGCTGTTCCTTTCTTTTTGGATTATTTGAAAATTCATCACGTATTAATAATTCACATTCCATTGTTGATTTTTTGTTTCATCAGTTGGTTTTTTCCTCTCTCCTGATTTTGGAATCTTCCCTCGAATTCGATGTTGTACTGGGGCCATGTGTAATCTCCCCTACATACTTGTTTCTTCTTAGGTGGTATGTTGTAAATCTGTGACTGTTGAAGTATGTTTTTACATATTAAAGATTTTGCTTGTGATTTATAAAATGTTGTTAAAAATATGGTAATGCAGTTATTTTTGGTGTACTCTTATTTTTCATGACGAAAAATGGGCTCCAATAGTTCATTTTTCGAACTTGCCGTAGTCTGTGGTTTATCTGGTTAATCAGAATCGGTTTCTCTGTGTATTCGTTTATTGTTTTCGTTACGCCAAAATTCATGCGTACAAAGGTGGTTTTATTTTTAATTTTCGTACTAATATTCTTACGTTTGAATTGTTGATTTATTTTTTCTAGAAATTTAGGTTTTGCTATGTTTTTTAACAAGTAACATACTTTTTTTAAATTGTTTTCTACTGTTTGATCGCTTGAGTAGTTTATATAAGAATAAATATAAATGTGACCATATCAAATATGTATTGATGAACTAAATATGTTATTTCATGTATAGGTGGTGTCTCTTTGATTGACTGTAAGATGCAATACTATATCTTGTTGGATTGTTCGATTTAAAGCGCTTCGGTTTTTATTATTTATCTATTTTCTATGAGGCTTTTTCGGCGATTCGGGAACTGAAGGACTTGATGGTGAACAATTAGGAACTGGGATAGAATACGATCGATAATAGAATTCAATCCCTACAACTTGGCCACAACGATTTCATTAATTTGTAACCATACAAACGTTGAGTTGGTTAAAAACTTGTTGAATCTTGGTATTTGATAAATTCTACTTCTATTTCGGTTCTCACTTGAATAGTTGATTGATTGAAATAGTACCCACCTTAGCTCATCTTTCCCCAAATCTCTGAAATTGTGACCAGGATTTACTCATCACGTCATCATAATGGACCCTTGAATTTTTTCTGTTACTATAATGTAAAGTAATCGACATGTTGTCTTGGTAAGTGGTTTGGGGGTTTAGGGGAACTTTCCTAGGTAAGATTTTCAAATTGTTATTAAATTCCACTCCTACAGCATACCGTAATTAAGTTCTTACTTCCCTTCACAAATAATTCAACATTTTCATTCGTCTTCTCTGATGAATTTTGAGTCAACACCTTAGAACACGCGTTAGGTTTGATAACCGCATAAAAAACGCTATTATCTGCTTTTGATTAATGTGAACCAGGCTTTAGTGCTCCAAAAGTAGAATACCTTACATTTAGATGTAGAGTGTATAGGTGCCAAAATGCATTCCATGACCAAAACTGCCTTATCTCAAATCCTTCAGGGTATGTAAGGAACGTATCAATAATAGACAATCGATAGGTATTGATAACTTCCCCTAGACTTGGAAAACGCGATAGTTCACCTTATTCATCCAATGAGAACATTTACTGATGTGGTGAAGTAGATCCCTGAGGTTCACCGTCCCCTATTAGTACATTGTAGGTATCTAAGGACTGTTTCACACGTATACGGTTTGATTCTGTTTGGTCCCTATTCGATTCATTTCCTGCCGCCGTTCGTTCGTTCACATGCATGAGGTTCCTATCATGATCGTGTTCGTTCAGGAATTGAATTTCCGAAAGTGCAGTCCACAATGGAGAGAAGTAGGATTATTGCCATGCTGTTTCTCCACAGAAGAATGAAGAAAAAAAGAAGATATACCAAAATTCATTGGGAGCATCCTCTAATCAGCAGACGAATGGAGTTTGGAGTGTTTTACACCATTTTCCCTAAGTTGAGGGAAAACGAAGATGAATTTTTCTGCTACTTCAGGATGTCAACAAGACTCACAACACTCATTTTTGATTAAAAATCAACACGAGACACGACAGTTGTTTCATTCTGAACAAGGGAACCGAAACTAAACCTTATCTGAACCTTGCAATTGTGAATGTGCGGTGGACTTAGTTTACCTTGGGCTCGCGTACGCTCCGAATTGAAACCGAAAGGAACGAATCGTGTCGAGGGGGCGTTCGGTGCTATGCTGTTTCTATTAGGTTGCTGTTCGGCCAAAATACGCACCGAATGAATCGGTTCACACGCACTCGGCACTGACGAAAACAAATCGAATGGAACCTTATACGTGTGAAACAAGCCTAATAATTGATTAGTAGTATTTTGTCTTTCCTTCTTTGGTTCATTTCCTTAAATTTGTTTATGCCACTTTTTTCCTTGAACATATCATATCACTTACTTCACATGTCACTCACTACCTAGTCATCAATACTTGAACATTACTGTCATTTTTCGGGGCTGTTTAAGGAACTTCCACTTTTTTAAAAACCTCGGTAGGTCCCCACCTACCTAAGTTCTAGTGCGCTAATGACTTATTTCTGGCGTCAATATTCGAATTAGTTAGGCTATGTATTTATAGTCAATTATGAAGACTGACTTTTATGTAGCGGTTGTTGATTTTTTTCACACAAAATTTAAAAGAAAGAATAATCAATGGACCAGAATTTAATTTTGAGTTTTAATGTTGAAACGCTTAATTATATATTCCTGTGAACTTTTTGCTTTAGATTGGACGATCCACCTAATTCTTACTTCGATGAATCAGTATTTTGTTGATCATTTCAAAATTTTCTCACTAGAGCTTAAGAAATGGCTAAGCCCTTCGGTTATCATCGTGTTATTGTTATTGTTGATCTAAAACTTATTTTTTATACTCGTACATTTTCTATTTGAATGAATTTGCCATTGGAAACTAGGACCACTTGGCGACCGTCCTTTCGAATCGCTTCCTATAACCCACATAGTTTTCTTGATAAATCGTGACCCATCATCACAGTATTTTAACCATATTTAGGCCCTACGAATGTAACTATGATGATTATTATGGTTATGTATATTTCCTAGATTAACAGGCGTTCCAGTGACCTTGGTCCCATATTGAGTCATATTGTTCAAAATTAAACTAATTCCTGATGATACTTGATTGCACGTTTTGATTGTACTTTATCATTACATTGTGAATCGTGTCGTGTGCCATAACTTCGTAAATCTAGCTGATCTAACAGATGATATCGTATTCCAGTGGGCCAAAATTTTGATTCCTTTCTAGTCTTCTCGTTCAAACTTCTGATTAGCTTTGCCAAAAAATGGTGTCATAAGGGGTTTGTGAGAAGATCATCCACAGAAAAATGCTGGTAATTGTACCAGCATAAAACCTACCTTAATACTTTCTGCTAATCTCAGTAGTCCACCCTCCTGCTCCATTTTTGCCAAGTTGTGTTGTGTTCTATTAATTCAATGGATTTAATTAATAGGTGCAAAACATAGGAAGTAAGTGGGTGGGGGGGTCTATGCTCAGTGAGAAACGAAGGTACAGAGCGATCCTAGTGGTGGAGGTTAGTGCAGAGGTTTCTAGCCCCATTGTGAGGAACTGAGATGTAAGATTGTCGGAGAAGAAGAAATACAAATGGAAAAAAGGCAAAATGACATTACAAATTACACGGGTAGTAGGTACTTGCCCTACCGCCAATTGTTGGATCCTTCATTGCTCATGTCCTAATTATGGATTTTTTCCCAAACCTCATGGAGTGGAGAGCTGGAAGGCGTGGAGTGCTGCTGTTGGAGGTATTCTGGGGTTTTCAAAGTGCTGAATCCAAGATCGAAAAAGATAAACCAATGTTCGTGTTGGGCTTTGCTTCGTGTTCAACTCAGGTACGCATGCACATTGAGGGGAGTGGCCGTTCGTTTCACTTTGAGTTTATGAATTTAACTGTACGTTAAAATGAAATTGACATGTTTTTGGGCAGCATGAGCACAGGAAAGTTCTCCATTTATACCATTCGCAGTCAATGAATGAGTTAACATGGCCTTGGGCCAGGGTCTACGATCTGAACCGATATGAGAGCTCTGGTACTTACTAGTTCAAAATCGTTGAGGATGTAGAGGTATTGAGACGCTTCTCTTGTTTTCTTTATAATGGGAAATTTTCATGGTTATTTTTCATTTGCTAAATAGAGAGATATGAGCGAGAGCTTTCCGAAAGGTATCTGACCAGAATTCATGATCACAACCTCACAGCGAAAAATATGAAACTGAACAACCAATCAAACAAAAATTTCAAAATCGTAACCCACTGGAATATAATAACTATATGGAAATAACTGGAATATATGGAAATAACTAAATCAAACATTAAAAAAAAACCCTGTAAAATGTATCTACATAGGTAACTTTAGGAAGTTGTGTTTGGATTTGTAATTATTCTTTATTACAATTTTCAAGGCTTACTAATTATTGGTTACAAATCGCTCATCATTATTACCATGAGTTTGAAATTGTTGGTTTTGAACCCTTCCTTTCAGAATGCTAGCGATTGCGTTTCTTTGTAGTTATGAACTGATTTCCAATGTTAATAGAAAAATCTGATCTCCTTTTATTTTCCCTAAAGCAGTTTGTTAACACGCTAGTCAGATCAGTTTCTTGATGGGTCAAAGATTTAAACGCCATGCTCGGACGGCCTTGTTACTGATGGACTTGATTTCGTTATTGTTATTAAGTAACTTTGTTAACTACTGATTAAAAATATAAATTATTGTTGTTTTTAGCATTGACGAATGATATTTACGTAGGAAAATCATGTGTATATTCAGTTGGAAACTAACGATAGTTATCGGTGATGATTTTTTTTTTTTTTTTTCCTTTTGAAAATATTTGGTTTTTTAGAATTTATCATGTAAATTGATTACTGTTGTTTCTATTTTTGTGTTGGGACGACATACACGGTCTTAATTAGATATTTCATCTTGCATTACTCAATTCGAGCTTTCCAATAACCCATGTTATCATAGTCATTGAACTATCTACACATTATTCGATGTTAATTTTATCGATATTCATTGAGAACTTTTATAAGCAGTTATTAATTTCTAATGGCTTCCGGTGTAATTATTTTTTCATTTATCTAATTGGCAATTCAGCTGGAAACAAAAAAACATACCTAATCATGTTTTATTACTGTTAAGTCTCAACGCAAAAATGGATTCCACTGATAAGAACGTTGGTACCTACCTATATGCTTTACTTAGTTAGGTCAGGGTTGCCAGGTGTTCTGATTCCGCTGGGGCAGTCCAGTTTTTTATCAGTGTCAGGGCAAAAATTTGTGATGTCCTTTTTTTTTGAGAGACTTTTTGTGGACTGTGTTAGTCAAAATGAAAATTATTGTGAGCCTGATACAACTTCTTTCACTGGCCACTTGCTGAAATGTCTGTACCAAATCGTAACGAAATTGCAAAGTTGACTAAACCATTGAAAAGCTTATTACTTGAAGCAGTTTTCTTGAAATTCAGGATTTTATAAATGATGAATTAGATGATTAAACTTCTTTCATTTTGATGCAGGAAAAAAAAACCGTGGTTTCGTTGAACAGCTTTTAATAACATCATAAATCGAATACGAATTGAGATAGAAAATGACGGTGTTCTCCATTTTGGAATTAGTTCAACTGAAAATTTGTTGAAAACTTATCTGACCACCACATCAGTCGGCAAGTGATATTTATTCGACATATATATAGAAACGTCAGGTCCCATTTGGCAGGGTATAGAAAATTCGTGTCAATAATGAGCGTTACCCATGGATGCAAAAAAGGTGTTTTAACTGTTTTAAAATGGAAAAAGGTTCCATCTTGAGAAGTTTGGCACCAACCGCACTCTCCTGCGATGAGTAGTTTCGCACACTAGTGACGTCAAAGCCCCATCCTGCCTGGGCCTACCAATGGAAAAAATCGTAGAAAGAAAACTAAACGTAGGAAAGTGCGGATGGTATAAAATTTCTTAGAATGAAATCTATTTTGAGTTCATAGATATAAAATGAACACGTGGGTAACGCTCATTGTGCATAAGTAGAACTTGAGATGTTTTAATGAGGATTTTTAGCCTGCTTCCCCCTTTATAATGTCTTTTTTTCTCCTTCATGCCACCTGACAACCCTGAGGTAGGTACCTCCAGTTATTTCGTTTCTCCCCTTCAATACCTTCCACACCTACGGTCTTTAAATTTATTATCGACTTAACTTGCCATTTTCTCAGATCTCACGTATGAAAACCAAGCTGTTTATCTAGTATGTAAGGTTTTTATATTCTCTCAACATTCACTGTCCTTTTTTAATATCGTGAATTACAATGTCAATTGCGTGAATTCTAAAGCCCCCTTTTTTACCTTTGTACAACTTTACTGGGATAATTGTGGTCCAATACGCAACGTTCTTGACTAGGGTATCATCAACATGCTGCTGGGCGTACTGAATCGATTTAGTTAGCTACGCGACGTCTCTTCATTTCACCTTTTATTAAAATTCGGAACCACAGTCTCCCGAACTCCTGATTTCGCTAAACAGTGGTTTTTAACCCGTGCCAAACCGTAGTTTTATCTTAAGGAAGTGAGATCTACTCACCATGTTATCACATTCGACGTAAAAAGAGAAAAATTCAAGACGGCCAATTCTCGTGAAGTATGGAACGTCTTAATTTCGAAGCAATTCACTAGATAGATGAATATTTGCTATTGAGTCGATACTGTTGGTGGGTCCTGCAAATATTTTCATTACCAATGAGGGAGCTGTGGAATGGATTTGAATGATTTGTTTGCCAATTTGCTGTTCAATGTTATTCGTGTTTAATTTTTTATTAGCTGTAAGTATTGTTGATGTTATTTCGTGAGAAATATAAACCTACTCTGAAGTGTATGCTCTCAACTTCATGATTGATGTTCCTTGTTCTTTTCATGTAGGTAGATATTTCCTAACAAAATTTTTTAAAAAGTTAACATTTTCTACGTTATTAAGTTTTTGCCGTTACCATTATATACTTACGGATGTTTAATGCTGAATTATGTTGTGCATTACAAATTATAATGAAAAGTTGACAGTTTCCTTCCTATGTCTTCAATTTGAGATGCTGCTCAAAAAAGTTGCAATCAGCACTTAGTTTTTCCGTGCTAGCCTCTCAGAAACCTCGAGAGCACTGTTGTTCGATGTTATGTTAGTTGTATTTGTGTCAATAAACGTTAGTAAAAGCTATTCTGGGTTTTTCATTTTGAGAAACAGTCCCAATTTAAGATGACCTGCATTGGACAGTTGGCGGCAGCGTACTCAAGTGGCAACGTGCTTCCCATTACAGGAGCGGCAGCGAGCGGAAATCCAACTCTGATGGATAGGGCTCCAAACTAACAAGGCCCACTGGTAGGAGTGCGAGGGGGCGAAGGACCTAAGGAACATGACATGGTGGTTGAGTCACCACTTCTTTTGACTAAAATTTTGCTTAAAAATAGAAAATTAACGATTTTTAGCAGTCTTTTGCTATTTTAGTGATTTTTTCAGCACGTTTTTGAAATTTGACCAATTTAATGTGCTCAAAAAATGCTGGGCAACAAAATCGTCCTTTTGTTTGAAAAGCTTGATTTTTTGGCGCATTAACGGAATTTTTATCTCAATCCTAAGGAGCGTTGTCTTCTGGAAGGACACACACACACATATATATACATATATATTAATTGCCATACAATTCTTAGGCCGACCCCCAACAATTTTTTTTTGTAACGTCCGTGACGCGAGTTTGTGGGTTCGAATCCCAGCCAGGCTTGAACATTTTTTAATGTAAAAATGAACGAATAAAAATGTGCGAAAGAGAAAAAAACGACTTTATTTTTTGAGCGTTTTCAGGCTAAGAATTGCATAGCAAATTATCCTCGTTTTCTACGCAGTACAAAAGAGAAAAGATCCGGGGGGTCCAGGGGGGCGAAGCCCCCCGGCGAGGCGCGAAGCGCCGAGTTATATATATATATGGAAAAATGTTAAACTCTAGGATTTATTTCACAATGTCTCAAAACGGATTTAAATTGAGAAAAGTTTCTTAAATTTTGATTTTAAATGTTTGGAGCCTTTGCAATAGCTTTATTTTCTACGAAAATTTGCTAAAACTGCACAAAAGCTAAAAATCCGAATTCTTTTCTAATTGCCAAAAATGATTTAGATCTAGTTTTATTGCCATAAAATTGTTAGTTAACAATTTCTTTTCACTTGGAGTTCTGAAATTTCAATACAATTTAATATAATATAGAAGATAATTTACGAAAATTCGCTCATATGATTCGCTGTATAACTGGAAATTTTTGAATATATTATCATTATCAATTTATTCTGAATAATTTGAATTTTCGTGACTTTGTTAACCTCATCAGTTATCTTGAAAATACTTTCAAATCTTCTGAAAGTCTGTCATTAGCTTTTTATCAGTACCTTCCTTGGTGGTGTAGATTGTTTAAGCGCTTTGTTGTCTCTTCTATCTCAAAGAAAGTAAAGGCATGTGTTCGAACTCTGCCAAGGCATCAACTATTATTAGGTAGTTACATTTGGCACAGTCAGTAGGGACTTTAATGTGAAATAATTTCTCCCGAGCCAAACTGTAAACACCACATCCCCTGACGTAGGACCCCTCACTCACTGTGTCAAAACACAGTGACAATGACCTCGTATCGCTCCACAGTGACTTCTTCCAGTGAGCGGCCTGCAGTTTCATGTCGTCATTCGTCCGACCCCAAATCAACCAAGACAGCTGGTATTTGACTCTGGGGAAATTTCAAGTACAAGGAAACCTCCTGCAGCCGAAAAGGTTTGATCAATTGGTCGCGGTGGTGTAGGTTAATAACAAGCTTGCTTGTCTTAAAAACCAACTTCTATCTCATAGACGGAAAAGGCACGAATTCTTACTCTGTCAAGGAATCAAATATTTAGGGTTGTTACTCACGCACAAACATACTTTTTAACAGGGATTTGATTTCAGAGTTGGGCGTAATTGTAATCATAATTACGATTACAATCATGGAGTTTTAGAGTTGTGATTACGATTACAATATTATAATCACAGACCCAGGAGATACGATTACAATTATAATCACAGACCCAGGAGATACGATTACAATTATAATCACAGACCCAGGAGATACGATTACAATTACACTTATGATTACGATTCTGGTTGCATTCATAATCACAGTTTTTTTCTGTGATTATATTCGTAATCACAAATTTTTTTTGCGATTACATCACAAGTCTCTAGTGTGATTTTGGCCATAATAACCGATGTTCCCTATAAATAAGCCCGTTAACGCAGATTTTCCAATGTAATTACAGTCATAATCATAATTTTTTCTGTGATTTCAGCCGTAATCTTAGTGTTTTCTGTAATTAATGCCATAATCTTAGATTTTCCTTTGGTTACAACCGTAATCCTAATTTTTTCTGTGATTACAGTCATAATTACAACTTCAGATGTGATTTTGGGCAGTATGAACACCTGACAGCCCACTCCTTAGTGCTTTAGACTATTTCAACATACACCTGGACAGGCCACTTAGGATGGAATTCATGGCCCTCCATTTGCTGTGCCACTAGGTTTTTTGATATGGTCCAAGGGAACAGGTATATGTTGAAATAGTCTAAAGCACTGAGGAGTGGGCTGTCAGGTGTTGATACTACCCATAATCACGTCTGAAGTTGTAATTATGACTGTAAATCACAGAAAAAATTAGGATTACGATTGTAATCACAGGAAAATCCAACATTACGGCATTAATCACAGAAAATCCTAAGATTACGGCCGTAATCACAGAGGAAATTATTATTGTGACGGTAATTACGGGGGAAAAGCTGCGTAAAACGGGTTTATTTATAGGGAACATCGGTTGTTACAACCAAAATCACATTAGAGACTTGTGATTTCAGCCGTAAAAAATTTGTGATTACAAAAATAATCACAGGAAAAACTGTGATTACAAATTTAATCATAAGTGTAATTGTAATCCTATCTCCAGTGTCTGCGATTATAATCGTAATCCCAACAAAAATAAAATCCTATTATTGCGATTACGCCCAACTCTGTTTGATTTCAAGGAGTTCTGAAACGCATTTCTCCATACGCCTTGTTTTACGGCTGGTGTCATAATCTCAATCATAAAAACTATAGGACTGACTATATATGTATATATAAACGGGTTTAATATAACATCTTAAAACGGGGAATCCGGTAGTAGGTACCTATCATCTCATGACCTCAGCTTTGCGCCGGCGCGACATTTGATTTTTTCATTCAACGCACTCAACTTGTCCCCATAATAGCGGATGTAAAAGTGGTGAGCGTTTTTTTCTTTTTCAATTTCTACAAAAAGCTGGAAAAAGGATTTTACCCAGATACTCTTAATTCCATCTTCGATAAATTTTATTAGCAAACTAGATACAGTGGACTAATGTGAAGAGGGCACTCGACATTGCAAAGCCCATACATAATATTATAGTACAAAATATACTTCGCTAAAGCACATTACTTACTTCTATTGTCTGGGAATAGAAACTATCAAAAGGGCACACTAAACTATTCAAAGTTATGTCATCTCCATCGCCCGTTATTCGCTTTAAAAAGTCGGAATACCAGCAATTTTTTCAAGTGGAAAGTCTTATTACCTAAAAAAATAATAATAAATAATGCACACTCTTCAGTCGATTAGATATTCGAGATAGGAAGAAACATCATATCATCACTTACAGACTAAAAGTAACCGTATCCTTGACTGAATCAGCATCTCTATGCACTAGCTCGAACAACGAAAAAAATATTCATACAATTTCAATGGCACATAGCGCGTTAGACAGAGTATGGGCTCCAACAACTCGTCTTTCGTTACTTACACTATTCCCACATGGGTGAATTTTCCATTAAAATAAATGTTTTGTGTATTTACGAACTTATTTTTCATAATAAACCATTCTTAATTTACTAATTTAGCAACAAAATAAGTATACAATAGGTAAATACTGACTTATTGCACATCTCAGTTAGGTAAGTACCTACCTATTTGGAATAAGGGTCAAGCGTGAAAAATAATCGAAGACAAGAAGCTGGTTATGACCATTTTTTGAAGAGGATTTACTTGTTTTAAAGCACATTAGAGTACGCAATGTAGCAGAACCAATGATTATGATACTTGTGCAGTCAACGATGCTCCTCAAACATTTAAGATATCTCGGCGAAGTACCGACTTGTACTCGTAGTTACATGTATTATCAGACTTTTAAATGCAACTGGAGCAGGGTTTAATCCATTTTCCGGAATGTATTACACTTTGATGGGTGCTATAAAAATTTAAGTTTCTAAAGATATTTTAATGTTTTAAAAACCCATTAAAGTCTGAAGAATGGGTCGTAAGATTTAGGATAGGATTTGTAGCGTCCCAAAAAGAGATACGGATGTGAATTTTATCGAAATTCACGAAGGTTTTGAACAAAATTTGAGAAAAAATCTCTAAAAACTACGTTTTTTCATCTACATTTTGACGGTTTTGTTATGTTCACGGAAAAGTCCCTTTGTCGTAGCGCTGTTTCTAAAAGAAATTAAAGGTATGTCTGTCGAGATATCAAATATTTTTGGGCCGTTAGATTTGGCACAGTCAGTATGATAGAGCGAGTAAGTATGGGATGAAGGCTCACTTTGATGAACCTACCTTACTATCACCAGGTGATTTGACTAGCAATCACATGTCAAACATTCATGTCCAAGAAGACATCCACACCTGGGGAGTTTCGGCAAGTAAAGATACTCACCTTGCGCGCGTTCTCTAGCAATTTCACTTCTTTCTTCTCTTATTCAAACACTCGGACAATGATCTCGTACATGCGGTTCTTTAGAGTTTAAGACATGTATCCAGCATTGACACTCAGTTACTGATCGCTCCTCAAAATAGTCTGAGGTAGCTGGTATATGTCTCTAGAGAGATGGCACGTAGCTTAAGATAATCAAATGCCTAAAAAGTGTGATAACACGTTGAACAGCCAAAAGCAGGAAAATAACTCAAGTGTTGTCTCTAACACTGAAGGCGTTCATCACAGCATCTAGCTGCAAGGTAGGTACGAGTTTGACCTTACGGAGATCTCTAACTTTTGACGAGAATAGTTGGTAAGATTCGGTAGATATATATACAGTCGTCCTTGAGTGGTGGTACTGCACATTCGCTCATAAAATTAATACCTACATTAATTGATAAAATATGTGTTGGTTGGTCTGACAGAAGTAACTTAGATTCACATAGCTTTGAGTTTATCTCAATACATGATTTACAAAAGTTTGAATAGGTAGGTACATAGGTTTAGTCTAGTACGAGTATACATATAGTTAGGTGTATACTTTAATCAGATGAGGAAATGGGCATACACACAATTGCGAGGAATAACGCAAGAAAACAAACCAATGGAAGAGTACTGTGGTGAGCTTGCTAGGCACGAACGATGGAGGAGTACTCGTAAGGTAAGAATGGTAGGTAAAGGCCGTATCACACTTGCATTTTTAATGCTCGAACGTGAAGAAGGCCAAGTGCTTTATTACAAGGTCAGCTGCGAATATTGAAGAGGAATAAGTGCAAAATCAGCGCATTCTGGCGGAATGCAGTTTTATTAAATCTGGCAGGTTAGGGCTCCTAAGGATTTTCCATTAAATTACTACCTTCCCAAGGGTTACGTTTTAGCATTTTTCTCCTGTCAAGGTAAAAATTTCAACATGTTCTTATTTTCCCAAGTGTGTTTAAAAATGCTCTGCCAGGATGCGCAATGGTCGAAAAAGCTGATCTTGGAAAAAAACACATTAAAAATGCGAGAAAAAACTGAAAAAATGGAAGTGTGATAAGGCCTTAATACAGATCAAGCCCCATAGTGGGCAGCTGGGCTAAACGTAGGCAAATCAAATCAGGGAAGCAAACAAGAGCAGCTATAAACGTGGAATAATTCAGAAGGCGGAGGGGGAATTCAAAGGAATCTTACCGAGGAGCCTTGATAACAAATTATGTTTTGACCCAAAATAACGATTCTCATGAGAAAGCACCGGTTCAAAATTCCTCAAGATAAAATAAAAATAAACCAAACATTCTTAAAACTTGTCATTACAGCAAAAATATTGCATACTAAGAAAAATATTATACCTATGCTTTAAATGTTAACATTTGAAGGCTTAGCTAAAAATAGCGAATATTAACAAACAATTTAAATTCCATCATCAGAGCAAATATACCAACAAAAGGTTGCTGAGGTGCATAGATATACGTTGAGGTGACACAGGAGCAGGATTGACGGATGAAGTCTGACACAAATGGAGCATTAGGAAGGGATAACTGTTCGTTCCAAGAGCGTCGAATCCTCTCATCCAAGTCATTACCAAACGGTCGATTACGGTCATACAATTATGATCGTAAATATTTACACAATAAGTAATAATAATCACCGAGTAACATCGTGTAACACCATCAACGCACCGAGGGGCTGAGAAAAAAACCCCAAATCGACCATCTCCGATTGATCTAAAAATTGTTATTTTCCATTTTCAAATAATTTGTTATATAATCTCCTTTGAATACAAAATAAAACGTGGTAAGCGTAAAACCTACTTACAGTTTTTCTTCAATTTTTGCTGTTTACATGTTTCTCGATTTTTTCGCGGTCTTCCAGTATGGTTTTACAGAGAGATATACATCATGTTCAAAGTACATAATAAATGTCTGCAAACAAATGTTTTGATTTGGGGAAAATAAAAAACAAAATTATTTTTTCTGTTTTTTTTTTTCTAAAATTTTGCAAATAAATCACTTTTTTTCCCCTTCACATTTCTTGAATCAGCAAAAATAGCTTCACGAAGTTTCGACCTGCAGATGTATTTAGGTTGTTCTATGTATATTGACAGAAGAGCAGTGAAAGTTTCACCTGCCTATTTAGTCTTTCCCAAGAAGAAAAACGAAGGGGATTTTAATATACTTATAAGTCAACAAAGAATCTATAAAAATGTCAAAAACCAAAATTTTTTCCACATAAAATTGCATTTTTACGCAGAATAAAAAATGTAGACCATGAATTAGAAAAGAATTAATTTTGATCAAATTTGAGTAAATAATTTGCTGATTTTTGTGCATAATTTGCACAGATTTTGTGCATAATTTGTAGCTCTCATCTATAGCCCGAACATATAATTTTTCCATAGTTTCATGATGAAATCAGCAATTTTTGATGTTTTTGGTCCTATTTTCTTACGAATGTTCGCCAATGTGGTTCGAAATAGGGTCCATTCATTTCTAATGTATCACTCCTTCCTGAATTGAATAAAACCATGATGATACGTAGTTGTCAAAATACGGATTTTCCCCGTTTTTCTGTGTTTTCATTTTTATTTTATTTATTATTATAATTATTTTTTACCAATTGGCTCCACTGTGCTTCGTATTCCCACAGGAAGATTGTAGAGTAGGGCTCTCTCCACTGTCTGTATCATCCGACTTTCGGCCGGTGGAGATCATGGAAATTGAACAAAAAATAGCAGTTGCGCTAAGATAAATTGAATGCGTAGTTTGGAAGAAAGTCGGTTTTTATCAATCAGACATATTAATGAACATGAAAAACCAATGATTCAATTAACTCCTAAGGCTTAGTGAACCTATGGAGTATGTAATTCATTAATGCCAATGATAGCTCCATTTGAAAGCTGCTTATTTTGCATGAAATAACAAAACAACACAAGAAAGTTCGTTCATAACCTGCTGAAAGATTCCAATAGGTCAAGATGCACTGATTACATGGATCAAGGACAAAGTCTTATAGGATTCGCCCTTAAATTTTGGTGTCAGATCTTGTCCAAAACTCGTTGGTTAATCGTCCGATTCCTTGGGAACCATGAAAAAACAACCAACTAAATTAAGAAAAATTATAATAATCACTCTTTTCTTCACTCCATACCTACACTCCTATTGTAGTTAATTTGCCATCTCCTCCATTCTACAAAAAATTGTAAAAATGCAGCGTTTTTATACAACAGACCATCTATGTGCGATTAATTTTGCAATAAATATCAGAAGCAAGTAATTTCAAAGAAATAAACTATAAAGTTCTGACCACCAAAAAAACGAGAAACATGTTAAATCAATAAACCTAATATTATTCTTAACAAACCAGTAGGTACCTATCTAATTGTTTACGATCATTCCTCTATTCATCGACAACTTGAAAAATTAAACAATTTTCTTCTATACCTACGGTGAATACAAATGAACAAAAAATGTATGAACTAAAAACATCGTGCGATGACTGCAGAGCGCACAATAATAGTCAGTCAGAGCGATCCAATCTCATTACTTTGCTTCAGGATAAAATATGTACATTTCCTAAACCACTAGACAACAAAGTCGTATGAAAAGGTTCTCCTAGCCATTCATTTTGACATGGCCAGCCCCTAGTGGAACAATAATCATTATCAGCCATAACGATTTACCTACTGTAAAAATAAAGCAAGAGCACAAAATTATCTTCAAGTATACCTACACCCGAATCGGAAAGAAAATAATATAACTACAACATTCGAACAAAGAAGAAACTACGTCTAAAATCCTGGTACAAAAAATAGTAAAATGATGCGACTTCAACAATATGAGCACTCCATTGTAAGATTGTTGGTGGAAAAGTACATTGAAAGCTGAACTATAATTCCACAGTTTTTTACTAAGGTCAAGTTTTCAACGTAGGTAGGTAATTGCTCCAATTTATTTTACATCTACGCAGACAAAAATAAAACTAGGTATCTTCAGCCTAAAGACATTCACAACAAAAAGTACCTACCTAGTACACATTTGTACAAAACAGTAGACACCATTCACAAGACGTACGATGGCACGATGCATATAAACATATCCCGAAGGTATTGGGTATCACTTGCTCAACTTGCTAGGTCCTGAGAATCGCACGTTAGAATAATAAAGCAGCGTTTGATCAGAGAGTAGAACCTGAAGGTTGGCTGATTTTGTTTGACCTGCCTCCATGATGCTTACGTGCCTGTTCCCAAAATGCACGAGATCTAATCGATTAGTCTTAGTAACACAACTGGCGCACAAAACCTTTCAGCGCTAAAATGACCTCAGGGACAGGATAGAAGGTACAATAACCCATGTAGTAGTTATGATGAAGTAATCCTTCGTGCTAGCACAATCTTGCAAACACCCTATGGATACTTATAAACGAGCCATCTACCTTTTGGCATGCCACAATCTGAGAACTTACATCTTATAACTGGGTCATGTAACAACAATAAATTATAAACCATACAACCGCCTTGGAGGCTGATCAAACTGCTTGCAATTAGGTACGTACAATACCTTTACCTGAGGCACTTTCGAGACACTACAGCTTTTATGGAATCCATGGGGTCTTAGGAAAACTATTATGTCTGAATTTAGTAGGTTTCAGTACAAACTACAAAATTTCCAGTAATTACCGTACAGTTCCATTACTATACCTAATAAGCAGTTTTAAAATTGAAGAAATTTACGCCTCGGGAAGTCCTCATGTAGATTGCTTGTAAGCTACTTCAAAATTTAGTTTGTATAATCCTCCATGAACCTATTGAAGATAAGTAAGTACATTGTTTCATTTTACTTGTTACTTATAAATGTATATTTACACCAAACTATTAGATCGCCATGATTTTATACATTATAATTTACTTATATCCACAGTATAAAACTTGAACCTACTCGATTTCGACGCAATCCCAGAGCCCCAGTCCCATATCATACATACAATAAAATCTCAAGTAGGAAATACTCGCATAACGTCAGACGTACCGTTTTGGGGCCAACTACTTCTAAAATTAAATTGACGAGTCGCACAAGTCTGGAGACCATTGTGGCCCAAATTGATATGATTTCATTTTTATAATGACTATACTTAAAAATTGTGATTATCTCGGTCAGGCTACTTTAGTTCATCAATCCATTGAGTATACCACCACCTGAAACAAACAAGAAGGAAGAATTAGGTAAATGAAGTTTGGCTTACAAAATTAAGATCCTAACTAATGATGAATAATTTCTTAAGCATGATCTAATAAAAATATCTGATAGGAATTATTATCGCAGGTTTGGGAGGTCCAGAGATCATAATGTTCCTCTAATTCGATGATACATACTTGAACCTGGATGACCCACTAAAGCTGGCATGATGGCTCGCCTATCGTCCTCAGAGGGATCCCACTAATCACCGGAATACTCTTCCTCATTTTCATCATCCCTTATTCACATCAAGTTTTTGTTGGTTTAGTTTTAAATAAATGTGTTTCGGTAAATTTTAAATGTGGTACTGGTTATTTTGATCAAAAAGAGTTGAATTTCCATTAATGCTTGAACGAACAAGTTAAACAGTGAACTGGTTCCAGACTGATTTTATGGTCGAATTCGAACTCGCGTCGTCACAACTACGAGAAATTATTATTAATTTCCCGGAGTTGCGACGCTCTAACGACCAGAGCTAAGAGGCCAGAGTCACCAAACCTCTTCGACTGTGAGAGATATTTTCCTGGAGCGTAACATTTCCCCGGAGTCAAATACCAGCCGTCTCGGCTGGTTTGGGGTCGGACGTATGACAAAGGGAGTAGTAGTAACAAAGCGATATTTTCTATAAACAGAGAACCCAAGACACCACGCCAAGCCTGATCAAAAAGAGGGACATATGAAGCAGGGAAACAGCATTCAATCTGAAAGAGGAACGAGCTAGTTGAGTGAGAGAACAAGCCGGTGAACCAAGAGAGCAATAAAGTTGACTAGTCTGAAAGTATAATCAAGAATGCCAGCCAGGACATTGTGCGTTAGGAGGATCAAGGATGCGTGCATGGCGGCTCTCCAAATTGGCATTGATATCCTTGATGACTCTGGAAACGTATTTAAGAAACTTACCACTCGCAATGAGGCCTTGGTTTGTTCAGAACTTGCTTCAACAGCCAGCCAGTATACCTGCATTGCAGCTGGAACACATTTTGACTGTTCTGATTGTATAATCCCAGGAGCGGCAACGAGGCTGTTGGGAGTGTCCAGTGTTAACCATGAGGTGTCTAATTCCGGGACCTGTCATGTGATGTGCATTTACTTCATTCTGATCGCCTACACCCTTTTGGCTGCTCACTCAATATATCTATTGGTGTCAGCTTGCCGAAGACAAAACTATACAGCGAACCCGTGGACGTTTGCTTCTATCAATATAACCATCTCAGTTTGGATTCTAGGCAGTGTACTGTAACTTCTCCAAGATTCGGCATCTGAACATACCAACATTCAAATCAAACAATTCGATTACTTGCAACAAACTTAATTTGCCTATAATTATACACTTCCCAGCCAGAACCGTCTCTTTAATTATACGATTATTATAACCCACTTTCTTGTTCTCCCTTTCATTTCAAATTTCCAAACATTTAGATCAAGTTTATACTTGATTAATGTTCCATTTTCCACGTAAACAAGCTTCTGGCGAGGGAATGTTCGAAATAAATAATTGACCAATTGAAGTTCCTTGAAGGGTTAAACTATTGGGATTATCGCATCGTATTGAGAGTTGCGACACAAAAGTTATATAAAACTCGGGAGAATTCGAACTCGTGCGTTTTTCTACGTCAGAGAGATCTAAGAAAAGACAGCCGCTTCTGACCACTCGACTGCCAAGGCCAATTAATCAAACCTCTTCGGCTGCATGGGGGTTGGAGGAATGACGGTGTGAAACTGCGGGCATAGGGCCCAGTTGCAGATTATCACTAGAAGAATTAGTCGCAGTAGAGTGAGGTCATTATCGCATAAGTTTTGATTCAGTGAGTGAGGAAATGAAGACGCTGCATCAGGGAATGTGATGTTTCTACATTAATATGTCTACAGTCCTACTGTCCAACCAAAAAATTATACTTATTCGACCCAATTCGAACTCATGTCTTTATCCACGCCAGAGAGGGCTCACAAAATACTGCCATCAAAGACCACTCGGCTACCGCAGCCAATTAATCAAAGCTATTTGGCTCCGAGTTTTCCCCAAACGTAACATTCTCTCGGAGTCGAACTGGGGTTGGAGGAATGAAGGGGTGAAACTGTGGGCGTGGGCCCAGTTGCAGTTTTTCAATGGAAGAAGGCGCAGTCGAGCTTATAATAGTATAGAGAGAGCATGTGTATGTTAAACTATAGGGAGCTCTGAAGCCAGTTTTATCAAATGGGTGGATCCTATAATCATATGGTTGGGGGGGGGACCTCCAACACTGTTATAAAACCTAATTTCGAAAGTTGCCTCCGTCCTACACCTATAATGAGTTTAGTTGAGGAAAGAAACGACATAAGACCCTAAATAACCGAGGGGGGAATAACACATAAAATAATTTAGTTTGAATATATTATGAAGTCAGACATTGCCAGACTCATTTTGAAGTGTTTACACAATAGTATGGATTAGTTTCTCTTATATTCGGGCAATATTGACGATGGATGTTTTGGCTGAGATCCACTTGGAATTTCAGGGTGAGCAAAATTTAACATACTTGCTATATTTAATACTGGTATGTTCACACAGGCTCATGTGTATTGTGAAATAGGAGCTAAACTCACAATCAATGTGATGATGAGCAGAATAGATTGAGCGAAGGAGGCAAGTAACAAAAAAGTTGGTTTTCGGTGAACTGCAGGGTAGCTTATGTGCATAGGCCGTTCGCATCAATAACCTCTTGAGTCTTGAAATGAGCCCTCAGGTGGAACATGAACTCGGTGCGATCAGAGAAGTCCTGGCGGCACATGAGGCAGTAATGACGGTCAGGTGCAGGGTAGGGAGGCGGCTGGTATGGAGGAGGCGCTACTTGTGCCTCCAGGTGTGCCCTGGCATGTGCGCTCCATTCTTCCCTTGAAGAGAGTATTCGACCACAGAGCTCACAGCTCCACGTTCCGGCCCCAAGGACCTGCACCAAGAAAACGATGGTGTTTGAAGGCACGGCTGCAGTATTATGAACTATTACAACATTTACATAATCCACAAAATGCTAATTCTCGAAAATTCAAGTTCGCTGGAGTAATCACTTCTTTAAGGATACCGAGTAACTTGTGTACAAGACAAGCGTGTTTTTTATTTGCATACACTCTGATGTAGGTAATGGTTAATTCTTTCAATTTCATACAGCATGAACCTAAAAATCTAGTATTCAAAAAGTTGCATTATAACTTTTGATAAGAACATAATTTATTATTATTATTATTGCTTCTTCAGTACTGAAGTTTTGAGCAAGAAATTTGTGTGTCTGGGTTTATTCCTTATCACACCAGAAACTATAAGATATTTTCCGATTGTTCGAGTAATAACTACAGCGCATGTGCAAAACTAAGAGGTTTGAACAGGCAAGACTCCGAGACTAACAGACTGATTTTAATGAATTTATCAGGGGTTGTGCCTGTTAGCTCTTCGATGGACCCATATAAATTTCTCCTCCTTCAGATCAATAGTTGGGTGTGCGCATGCCCAAACGTGAATTACTTATAATGGCGATTTCTCATGATCTATTGGTCCAATTTTGTTCGAATTCGGAGTGGTACTTGGGTAAAATTTTCAGGATGGTATCACATTCATTTCATTGCAATTGGCTGTAGTGATCATTGCACAAACGAGAAATCGGTTGTTATAGATGAAACTCCAAGATACTATAGACCGATTTTGATTGAATAGTCAGGGATAGTGCCGGTTAGCTCCAAGCTCGTCCCCTGTATACTGGTAAATTGGATGGTGAATGCTAAATGGTAAGGTGACCGCATGCGCGAACATGAAATATAACCTAATTTTGTATATTACCATGTATTCACACATACATTAAATTTTTTTTTTGCATTCAGTCATTTTGACTTGTAATTTGTTATTCAACTAAATCTATATACCCATGTTACAATAAATGAGGAAGCTACACTACCCACCCAACTTGGCAGACATAATTTTTTACTCAAGTAATATAAAAAAAAAAAAAAAATTCTTTTGACATCGATTTTTATTTTTCCTACATTCAAAAAGTTAATAAGGGAAAGTTATGTAATGGTTTTGCATTTGTTTCTGAAATCCCTCCTTCACATAAATCTGGACTTGATGTGCTTGCCAGGGTAGGGCGGGGGGAGGGGGGGGGGGGCAAAGGCCCCTTGACACCTCAAGTTATACGAGTGCATCAACTAGGCTATCAGGACATACCGGAATTCATACCAGTGTTAGTCTCACAGGGAACGACTGTGAGAAATCAAAACCTGCATCATTTGTCAACGAAACTAATACAAGGAATTAATGACGGAATAAACACCCTTCCAACTCTGTTTTGAGTTTTAAAAGTATGCACTGATATCATTGGCCCTTTCAACTCATTCGCATGCAAAAACAGGATAGGAAGTTCTCCTAAACATCATCACAGGAGAGGAGACATGGACGAGTTTCACAACACTGGGTCGTACAATAAAGATGCCATAAAACACTCAAACCAGGGAATGGAACTCAGTTTTGATCTTGAAATTCCACCGCCATGTAAGTCAGAACGACATTAAAACTCTCCCTTACAAGCAATGGTATGGTGGAGATACACAAAACACATATAGATGCCGCTAGTGGCACAAGAGGATACTTCGATAAATGTCCTCCGAAATATCGTTGACACTGTAACACCAACAAATATTTGATACCTTGACAGAGATCGAACTTATGTTTTTAATTTCTGTGAGAGTAAGGCACTCCAAAGACAAGGGTTTTTGCCAACTGCACTACCAAAGCCAATTTTCAACTGGGGGAGTTTTCCTAAGACGTAACATTTCTTCTGAGTCAAAAATATCAGCCATCTAGGCTGATCCGGGGTCGGACGAACAACGAAGTGAAACTGCAGGCCACTGGCTCAGCAGATGCTCGCTGGATGAAGTTGCAACCGAGCAAGGTCGTTGTCACAGTGTGTTTTGACTAAAGTGAGTGAGGAAGTGAAAGATGTCATGGAATGTGATGTTAACAGACTGGCTCGAGAGGGTTAATTATTTCGTACGAATTATAGTCTAATTAATAATATTAACGATACTAACATTTTTTCATATAAACATGCTATTTACTATCACCTAAAGAATAACTCTCAATCAGAAAACCTATTATTCGACATTAGACAACTGCAGTTACATATTAAAAAAAAAAAAAATACATCTGAGGGTGGGCCCCAAATCTTTGAAAACAATCCAAATCGAACTGTACTTGGTATAGTTTTGGGTATGATAAAGAATCCACAAACAAACTGTCGAAATAAGTAAAAACTACTCAGAACAGGAAAAGTGGGTGTCAATTTTAATTAAAAGAACAGGCAGAATTGTTTAGGATTTTTTTTTTTTAACTTATGCACGGATAAATTGTTTTTCTAGTAACCTAGAAATAAAAAAATCACTGTTAACGGACCACTCTTTATTATTATCATTTTTAAATCAAAACTTGAAGTCAGCAAGTGTTCATGATAACTCTATCTTGCTGATGTGCAGCTTCTGACAAACGTTATAAGGAGTTGGCGGTCTCCATGCACTACTACAGCTGCTCCCATTGAAGAAAACACAAACTTTAGCAGTCTTGCAGACCAATGATCCCACTTATGGGTTAATAAGTAGGTGGTGATCCACAAACTTACCTGGACTTGCTCTTCTTTATCTTTCTTGTCACCCAGGAGACCTTGTGGTGTCGTTTGGATGCCCACTCCGTGGTGGGTCACTTGGGGTGTTTTGATCTCAAGGGGGTTGTTTCGTTTCGCCAGGGGCGCAAGGTTTGAGGGGGTGATGTGTTTCAGCTTGTTGACATGAATGACCAGCTTGTCCCGTCTAGCGAATGCCTTTTGACACACTTCACAGACATAGGGTTTCTCTCCAGTGTGGATTCTCATATGGATCACCTTTAAAACATTAAAGAAAGGTTGTTCGTTAGGAAGAGATTTGCTAATGAATGACAGCAGATCAATTTCGTTGATTAGACCAACTTAATGCATACAGTGTTATCTTATACAACTCACCAATTTATCTTTCCTAGCGAGTCCCTTGCCACATTCAGTGCACGTAAAGCTTTTATTGTTATTCTCAACTTTGGGTTTTGGTTTGGTCACCACAACGATGTGCTGGGGTTGAGATATTTGAGTCTGGGTAGAGGCTGTGGCTTTTCGGTCATCCTGATGACTTGCATTTCCAAAATTGGCTGTTGTATCAGTGGTGAACGTGGCAAGTTGTCCAGAGTAGTCGGGTGCCCTAGAGTAAAAGTAAAGCAAAATAATTTAGACAACAATAAATTCGCGATTTCAGTTACTGTTGGCAGCACTGCAATCACTTCCAAAATCGCGGCAATGAGAAGTAGATTTGAAGGCCTTTGAAAGGAAAATTTCAATTAGTTTGATCGTTCTTCACATTGCTTAACATTACTAATCCAAAGTCAAGTCATTTGTGTCTGTTATGCCTGTGTTCATGACAGCAAAATACAAAACCAAGTGAGAAGGTTAAAGGTTGTTAATAACATAACTTGAGTTACTCTCGCACTACCTACTTGTCTAGTAACACTTCTTGTTTCTTGTACAATGTTGAAATTAAATTTTAAATTACCTTCCCTAAATATACTCCGAAAGAAGTGGAAATGCCCAAAGTATTATAGTTAGAAGATTATTAATTGTTCAAACATTTCGTTTTCCACTAGATGGATTTCTACTTGATTGATGAAGGAAGCTAAATAATGTGCGTTACCCATGGGTTCATAAAAGGTAGTTCTACTATTTTTAATATGAAGAAGATTCCATCCTAAGAAGTTTGGCATCAACCACAGGATTGTCTGGAAACGAAACTAATAAACGCTGCCAGCTCTGGAGATGTTCAAAAGCATACGGTCGGAGTTTAATTGGTATACACAAGGCAAAAAAAGGTAACCTGCCAAGCAGTTATACGGGTGATCCCTTTTACAAGGTTTTATTCTTCTACCTTCCGGCTTGGTGTCCATAAGTACTTGAATTAAGAAATATGTACCTTTGTTCTGTTGGTAGTTGCATTTTCACTTGACCTCAAGATAAGATGTCAGCACCTATTGCTTTCTATCTATCAAATATCACAAGTCTATGATTTAGAAGATGGAAGGATAATTTTTACTACCCAAACTTAAAAGCAAACAACAAATAGTATTTAAAAAAGAGACCTAGGACCTAGGGGAAGGACTGGTGACAGCGATCCTGGCAGTGGTGGTGAGGGCTTTATATAGGTACATCAATTGAAAAATCGGTTGACGATCTGACCCCTAGGTGGCACAAGCTAAGACTATGACTTGGATGTACCTTCAATGGTCACTACAGAATTATTGTGAGGAATGGAGTGAGACATAAATAATGTGCTAATACATCAAGGGCAACAGTTGAGTCGAGTCAAAATCGATTTTCAGTTATTCACATCACTGACATCAATGAATCCCTGGTAAACCAGTAAGTATTGTAGATCTAACTATTGTAGTTACTTACCAAGTTCCAATTGAGCGCAGCACTCTGACACCATCGTCGTATCCAAGACCATCATCAGCCACCATGAAAGTGTGCTGTTGTTGCTGCTGCTCAGTTGAGTTCTGCGTAGTCTGCTGGGGCTGCGGAACTTGAGGAACCTTAAGAGTAGTAACATACTCCATTTTGACCTTTGGCTGAATTTGCAATTGTTGCTGCTGCTGTTGGTTCAACTGTTGCGCCATTTGTTGCTGCATCACTGCATGTGCTTCAAGGTAAGCTGTTTTTTGTGCTTCCGTCATTTTGTCCATTCTATTGAGTGCCAACTGAAATGGAGAGAAATAAAAGTAGTTATATATTTTGGATAAAGCGTCAATAAGTTACAATATCATAATAGACTTGTTACTTTATAGTATACTTTACAGGATGACTTGTACTTGAATAATGCACTTCTACTTATGAATAACAATTGAAGGTAGATCTGAGGTAGAAATAAAATGCTGCAATTTACTACAGGCAAGTTTATCATTTCTGTACTACCTTTCCATGCATATCATTGTTCGATAGATAATCATTAAACGGAGTCTATGGCATATTATCTACATATGACTATATGAACGTAGGCACCTACCAAAAGAAAAGTAAAAGAAATCACAACAACCAAAAACTAAATAAATCATGATTGCTTCTGACACGGTAAAAAATCTTTGCTACCCCGGAATCGAACCATTTTCACCTGTGAGAAAACCCAAGATGTTTGTCTTTAAATAGTTTTAACCAATAAACAGACGTGCGTCAGTCCAGCCAGTCCAAGCAGACAATAAATACGTTACAAACATATGGTGACACATCTACATCATGCCACATCGAGAGGGTAGTCCCTTTGTGGGTCAATCACCATATAAATACAGAGCTGGCTGAGCTACCAAACATCACTTCATACTTCTTCATATCCAACTTTCGTCTGATTCACTGGATAACCTAATACCTCACCTCTCTACCTATGTAACGTGATTCTGCTTTCTGACCTGATCCGATCCAGCATCTAAGTGCAATTGAACTTCCATTCGAACCTCAACTTATCAAAATTTGGGTAATGGGAATTCGCTTTCCGGCCTTTGGCACTGGGGTTTGCCCTCCGACCATGGTCATAACTACCTGCCTATAAATTTATAACCCAACGGAAGTCCGCCTTTTGGAGCTGAATTCGAAACTCCTTCTTTCCAAAGGACAAACTAGGGTTTTATTAGATAAAGTTGAATACAGTTGAAAGTTCAGTTCTCTAGACTCACTTAGCAACATAACAACGCTGACTTCAGTGCTATCAAACCATTGTGTGAGGAGGGAAAGATTTGCATGGTAGGCCTTTAAGCAGGACCTTTCACTCTTCAGGTCCAGTAAAGATTCCCTCAAGGGGGGCAAACGGATGAACTTCCAGTAACCTGGGCGGTCTCATTCAATTAACAGAAATAGTAGCTCTTAAAATCAGCTAAAAATCACTCTTTTATTTCGAAGGTTTTTTGACATAAGTAATGATTTTTCTAAATTTCAACCCCTTACAATTGAATGAAAATCAAGTGAGACTACATGCTCATCTCCGGCCGTTGCATAATTTTTTAGTCAAAGTTTGTAAACTTCGGTCCAGTAGTACGATCTTGTACGATTCTCATTCATTCATTATTATTCAATCATCATTACCTACTGTCACACATTTATCTTGTGTCATTCCAGGATGATATCTGATCAAGAAATCAAGATGGAACTTGAAAAAAATAAATGAATAAATCAAAATATAAAATTGTTACACATAGGGTTGTCCCAAAAGTATGCAGTCCCTCCCGCCCACCCCTTCACTAACTTGTTCCCACAATTTTTGAGATATCGAAGCAGAACTTGGAGAGCGTTTTTGGAGTGCCTGTTACTTAGTTTTAAGCAAATAAAAATCAGGAAAATCCAGAAGTTTTTGGACTACCCAAAGGGGGAGTGAGTATTGGGTACTTCGGAAGAAATTTCTCCATTTTTTGCCGAGTGTCTCCTTATTTTAAAGATTTTTTAATGCTGAACACGATGTTGAAACAGAACTGCGATATGATATTTCGTTCTCGGATTAGATCTCATGAATCAAGAAGAAGCGCGATTTCTTCTAAAACCTCTGGGTCGTCCAAAAACTCTTGGATTTTTCCAGGTTTTTATTCACTTAAATAAGTATTAGGCACTCTGAAAACACTCTCCAAGTTCCACTTCGATATCACAGGGTCTATTCGGTTAGGGGGATGGGGGGGGGTAACTTTTGTGTCCCCCTGTATAGACAATCTGTAACGTGTGGATCGATAATGTTGAAACAAAATTTTAATGCAAAATTCAGCGAAAACATTCATGTGTTTATCATGACTAAAAAGAACATGTTTGTAGGTACATTATTCAGCGGGGAGATCCGATACTCGTTATACTTCATGGTATTGTGTATACCTACACGACAATTTTTTTCTAGAAGCTCTTACTATACCATTTTTGGTATTATCCTTTAGAGGCCCACGTGTCTGAACTAGGGCTCGAAATAAAGTTCCGGAAAACAAAGCTCCAAAAATAATGACGAAACCGCAACTTGATCATTTCGTTCTGACGTAGAGCCATCCTATAGAGCTTCTCCGTATCATATCCGTGGCACTAACGTTCCAGTCCGGGACCGTTCCGGCCTTATTTTTGTGCTCAAACTAAGCCTAAGAACGACAAAAAATCGTAGTATTCGCCCTAAGGAGGCCTAGTATGGGTGTAGGCTTAGTAAATGGCTGAATATCGTGGTTTTGACCCCATGGGAGTCCCGAAATGGGCGTATAGGCTTAGTTCATGTGGGAATATCGTGGCTTTGGCCACTTGATTATTCACAAGTCTAGATGAATATTAGAGAAACCACATTTTTTGACCAATTTTTCACCCATAAAAACCCGTGGAGTTACAAACTAGATGTAGAATCGTATATTATAAGGTTCGTTCGGACAGACCATTCTGAACCCGGTTTGCAACGTATGGCACTCCAAACGCGCTTCGATGATTCAGAAGGATGAGAGACCTTCATCAAACCAATCATTCATAGTACAAGAATGAAAATGTATTTTAATATTGCAAATAAATCGCACCCGTCCTAGAATAAGGGTACAACTCAAAAATCGCGATTTTTGAGTTAGTTGTGGTTTTGAGAAGTAGAAACGGTCTAGTTTGTCTGTAGAAGGTGGAGATATGTGTAGGGCACTCTAATTCCGCTAGAGAGTGCGTGTGTCTTTCTTCTATGGAGAGAGTAATCAATTCCCGTCCTAGGAAGAAAGACACAACTCAGTTGAGTTCACGCAGCCTATGTCTCGTTTTGAGTTGTTTCCTTTTTGTGTGGACAATGTCGGTATAATTTTAACTTGTGTCTTCCTTCGTTTTGAGTTGTTTCCTTTTTGTGTGGACAATGTCGACATACTTTTAACTTGTGTCTTCCTTTTCTGAACATTTTGGATCCTGACTGGTGAGATTTCAGTGTTTGAGTTTGAACAACTCAAAAACTCTTAAAAAATCAACAAAACCGTTCTCCCCACTCCCTTCCCAATGGCAAAAAATCTATTTACTCACCATGGGGTGTTAGAGCAATAATGTAGGAAACAAGTTTCGCAAAGATAAATTATGTTAATCGTGTTCCAAAGAACGGGTAGCCAATGGTGTGGAAGGAAAACTTTGAATGCGATTTGCCGAAAATGACAATTTTTGAGTTGTACCCTTATTCTAGGATGGGTGCGAAATGTTAAAACAATGTGATTAATAATGTGAACAAGAAAATCTATAAAAAACCGAAAACAGGATAAAAAATGCGTGGGAAATCGAAGATAAATTCTAATATGGCGGGGCTTATGCTGAAAACATTCTGTGCGCATGTCCTGAGTCAAACGTTCTGAAGAAAATCCAGAACTAGTAGAACAGGTTCGGAATTGAACAGCGAACCACATGTGTGAACGCGTTCTGTGACTATACGAGCCCAAAAAGGGGCGTGGCCTAGGTAACACGGTTCAGGATGGTCTGTCTGAACGAACCTATAGCTAACATAGCAAAATAGTGGGCAGAACGAAATCCACGAGAACAAACTTTTTTTCTTCCAGAGAGGAATGATATCAACCGGAACAAAAAAATATTGTTCTAGCAGGTTACAGAACGAACTAAATCACTCGCGACGAAGTTGTAGGAACCTGTTCCGCTCCAGGAAAATAACTGTCACAGTCGAAGAGGTTTGGTCACCCTGGCCTCTTAGCTCTGAGCGTTAGAGTGTCGCAACTGCGGGGAAATTTCCCGTAGTTGTGACTACCCGAGTTCGAACTCCTGTCGAGGTATCAAATATTTTTGGGCCGTTACAGTGGCGCAGTCGAAATAGGACCCGAAATCATACAAAACAATAATTAAATAAATCCCTCTCGAGCCAAAAGACTGTAAACATCACATTTCCTGTCGTTATTCCTTTCACTTCCTCACTCACTTGAGTCAAAACACACGGTGACAATAACCTCACTCGACAGCTGACTTGTTCCAGCGAGCATCTGCTGAGCCAGCAGCCTGCAGTTTCACCGTGTCATTCGTCCGACCCCAAACCAGCCGAGACGGCTGGTATTTGACTCCAGGGAAATTGCTCCAGGAAAATAACTCTCACAGTCAAAGAGGTTTGATCACCCTGGCCTCTTAGCTCTGATCGTTGGAGTGTCGCAACTGCGGGAAATTATTAATAATTTCTCGTAGTTGTGACGACGCGAATTCGAACTCCTGTCGAGGTACCAAATATTTTTGGGTCATTACAAACCCATTTCAATAAAAAATGGAAGTTAAAGGATTACTGAACGCTATTTTGCGGAACTTTGAAAATCCGTCCCTTTCTGGAACTTTATACCGAAAATGCCACTTTTTCGTTTTGTTCTGGATCAGAGCGTTCTGGAGGGAGGAAACGGAACGATATTTCGAGCCCTAGTCTGACCCCCCCCCCACCCCTTTTTTAGGCCTGCGCCACCATTCGCAACTCCAATGCGTAGGCGCAGGCACACGTTGTCAAACTCGAGTCGCTATGCTGTCGCATATTCACTGCGCCGTATATGCACCACACTTCGCTTTTCTGGAGCGGGTCAAGCGCGTTTGCGGAATAGTGAGACAACAATTAACTTTAATTTTACATTCTTCTTTCCTTTTTTCGGTAAGAGGGCTCAAACAAAGGAGGGAGAAAAAGAAAGTTTTAAAGTCACCCCATTGAAAGTGTTAACTTTGATAAACACTGATCTGCATTAGAGCACTGATCGATGTTAAAAACCTTTATAAACAACTTTTATTTAGGATTACCATTGAATTATTACTATTTCTAAAGATCATATTTGATTATTTTTCGTCGAATTGATAGAATTACATACCATTTTTATGGAAACAGGAAAGATTGTAATGGTCATAAAATGTTAAAATTTATTTTTCCAATATTTCTACCAGCAATTAGTTTAGAGGCTTTCTGAGACGCTTCTTGAAGTTTACGCTTTTGAACGAATGTTTGATGAATATTATAGCTACTGCAAATGTTCCCAAATTAAAAAAACAAACGAAAACTGCTCCCGATTTCATATTTTGACATTTTATGTCTTTGCTATGGCACATAAACTAAACTACTTATAAACTCGTAAACGAGTTCCACTACCTGGCTACCTGCTTTACAAGCAGATACCATGTTACATGGATATGTCTTTGATTGGGGATTTCATTAACAGTTGTCCTCGAGAGTTGTAAAAAAATCCTTCAACTTTGGACTGTAGGCGACGAAATGTAGGATAAAGAATTTATTCTATTATTCTTGGAGACACAATAAGCATACTAAACATACTATTAAAATTATTTCTCCAATACAGGCGCTATCATTTTTATGTTCATGATAGCCTGATTTTTCATTAATAAATGAAATTATATCATTTATTGTTTTATTTGATAACGTTTCGTTCTCTTACTGAGGACATCTTCAGATCTTGCTTTCTTGACATTGAGTTGACTTGGTAAGCCACTGTTTTATTTGACAAATTCGTTATATTCGGATGTTTATAAATTTTTTCCTGGACACACCAAGACCTGAAGATGTCCTCAGTATGAGGACGAAACGTTATCAAATAAAACAATAAATAAAATAATTTCATTTATTTTCCCTGGGCCGCATCCCGACTAATTCCAACAAAACAACGGTTTACTTATAGAAATGTTGAAAATAACTGTGGAGAGAAGCCACTACAATGAGTTGTTGTTTACAGTCGACTGTTGTCAAGAGGATGATAATGTTTCCTATGGAGTGGAGTAAATGATGCTATTGCTTTACGTTAAGAATATTGTAACCGGCTTATTAAAATTGTTTATAGTCCAATCAACCTAGTTTAGGAATGTAACCAGGTACGTAAGGAGTGGGAAATTGGTAGCTTGAGATGTGAACGTTTATCACATAAATCAAGCGCTTTCCGACGAGTGGCGAACGATTTCTGTGCGATGAAAACTACGGAAGTTCCATTCCCCTAGCAACGGATTGGTTGTACGTGAAAATCATTAGAAATTGTGACATATCCATGTCAAAAAAAATTGTTGAGCACCAAAATTCAAATTGTGTTGACTTAAATTTTATCAACATATACTTCAAATAGATACCAAAGAATCTGAAACTACTTCAAAAACAATTTTTTGTCATAAAATTAGTAGTTTTCGAGCACAAAAAATTAAAAAAAATATATACGGGTAATTACTACTATCATAAAACCTGGTTGAAAGTTATAGAGTTAAGTAGAAAAGGTAATGTTGATTGTAGCTAACACTGGGTTGAGGGGTAGTTCACATCAAAACCATTGAGGTATGTTGTTATAAGAGTAAAATTCATTGAGAAAAATTGGAAAAAAAAAAAAAAAAAAAGATTACCTAGGTAATACGAAATATTGAGAAGTTCATTCAAATTACATGTATATTGATAAAATCGTAAGTATGTCCGTCTACACATTGATTAGAATCATGAAATTTTGCGGTTCTTTTCCGTTTCATGATATTTGTAGACGATTGGTGCCACTTTCTCATTTTTTCCTCTGTCTGTCTGTCCGTATGTTTGTCCGCTTTTCACGGTTGCAAGGGTCATTGGACAACTGATATGAGTGAGGGGAAATATCTGTATCAGTCTATCTTAAATTATAGGTTATTTGAAGTTTTTTAAATTTGAGCCAGAGGGGGTGTTTTAGGGTAGGGGTGAAATGGGGTATCTTGGCCACCATTGAACGAATTGGAGATCTGATTGTGCGAATATGTTTGGATTATTCAAACTTAAATCACAGGTTACTTGAAATTTTTAAATCTGCCCCATAGGGGGTGTTTTAGAGGAGAGGGGGGAAGGGGTATCTTTGTCATCACTGAACGAACCGGGGATCTGAGTGGTGGACTATGTTTGGATTACTCTAACTTGAACCACAAGCTACTTCAAATTTTTCAAATGTGACCCACAGGGTGTTTTGGCAAAGGCTCATCATCTTGAGGCTCTGAGCCAATCTCTCTCCAACCGTATATATTGTACCTACATATCTATTGTTTGCTATGTAACCATTATTTGTAATATGTTAAATTGGTTTGCCCATAATAAGTATAAATAAATAAATACACACCTCTCTTTTGACACATTTTAAAAATAATTTACATATCGCACGCGGCTCTGTCGCAACTGAAACTTAGTCTTGGTATGTTTCATGCCCTATCTTTACCTGGGTTGTCCATATCCCAGCTCGGTCTCCGAACCTGTATCGCGACTCGTCCATTTATTGGGTTCTCGAGTCAAAAGCGAGTGTCGCATTCTCATGGCCCTGTTGTCACTCTTTTGCGCTCGACTTGGAGGCCCACACGGGAAGTTCATTTTCAAAATTGGGGCAAATCAAAAGGTTATTTAAGGCGAAAAAATCGAGCTTAAACGAACTTTAATTATTTTGGAGGAGAAATATAGGTGATCATAACAGCTAACATCTAGTCGAATTGTTGCCTCCACACGAATTCTGCGATGTAAAGCTGGATTCTCATGGAGTGGAACTAGCGTGGAAAGCGGAAGAACAGAAGGACGGAACACAATCTGATTGGCTGTTGGGACAACAGTTGAGAATGGTGGCTGCCATGTTGTCGGAAGGGGCTGACAGCGGTTGGTGGTAGAAATTTTCATACCGGAAGTTTCCGCGTTTTGTCGAGCTCCCCACAAGCACAGTGGACAGGAATGTTGATAACCGCAAGTAGAGGTTTCACATCAGAGAGACTTTCAGTAGGGAGGTTATGATTCCGTTCACCACTGAGAACGCTTTATGTGAACACTCTTCCCAACTCTGTCGCCCCTTCACTGGTTTTTCCATCCTTCCACTTTCCATGCTCGTTCCGCTCCATGTGAATCCAGCTTAAAGCAGCCACAGTGGAAACAGTATGAAAATTTCAACCACCGACCACTGTCCGAACCTTCCGACAACATGGCAGCCATGGTTCCGCCCTTCCGCTCGATGTGAAGGTGGAATCACATGGAGCGGAACAAGCGCAAAAAGCGGAAGGACAGAAAAACCAGTAGAGGGGGCGGGCGGCGGAGTCAGGAAGAGTCTTCACATGAAGCAATCTCCGTCGTGAACAGAATCATAACCTTCCTACTGAAAGCCTCTCTGATCTGAAAACTCTAATTGCGGTTTTCAACATTCATATCCACTGCGCTTGCGCGGAGCTTGACGGAACGCGGAAACGGTATGAAAATTTCTACAGCCGTCCGCTCCTTCAGACAACTTGGCAGCCACCATCCTCAACTGTTGTCCCAACAGCCAATCAGACTGCGTTCCGTCCTTCCTCATTCCGCGCTCGCTCGGCTCCATGTGAATCCAGCTTAAGATTCCAAATGTTAGCTTGCGTTAATATTGCTCCAGACGTTGCATTCACGAAATCGTATGTATGGTTGACAATCAGATCATTGCAGCCAGAAAATTCAAGCACAGCGGTGCCTCGCCATCATTCAATAAATAGTGGTTCCGTGATCAACCATACACCCCCTCCTAGTACTTCCTTCGACCTACCTACATAATGTAGCTGCTTTCCGATCCGTCACGGCCCGTACAAACATTCTTTTGTCTCTCGTCATATCCCCCCCCCCCCCACCCTATCTTTCTCTCTTCGAAGACCCATTGTTGTGGACGGCACAGATATTGTTGTTTTTCCTTTTTGAGAATTAACTTTCGTCGACTTCTACAATAATTTTACCGAGCCCTCCGACCGTATGTAGTTACAGACTGTAGCTTTTCAAATAGATAACCAACCACCGACTGTGTGTGGTCGTGTGGGCCTCTAAAGGATGAAGGCTAAGGTGTCGAGAATCCACCAGATTCGAACATGTGGAAAAATGGAAAAGAATATATTCTATTTTTGAGGTTCTGTAGACCGGCGCAGTTGCTATAGTCCGTTTGGAGAGAGGTAAAGTAAACAAGCGCAGTTGATATAGAACGCCGCAGTTACCATACACCTCATAAAATAACAATTTTCTGCAGTTTCATACGTACCAACTTGTACCTACTCAATATTCATTGTAATGTCAGTGCACATCGCTGAAGTTCAAAATCTAGATTTAACTGGTGGGTAAATAAATCCAACAAATACTGAACCAACTTGGATTGTTTTTTTTCTTCTGTTTTGTTCTCCAGGAAAGCTCGTGTAAAATTTCGTGCGAGACTTCTTACTCATATACCTTACTCTCATGGTACAATACAAAATGTAATAGGATTAGGTACTAGTCCCTAGCAGTCTTAAAAAACTTAAAATAGGTATAGCCCCAGCAATAATTAATTACGTCTAATATATTTTAATGAGGAAATACGTAATGATTCACTGTCCTAACAAAACAAACTGCCCAAACGAACTTCCCATAAGCATGTAATTAAAGCAAATGATTCAAGTTTGTTCTTACTTATTGAGTTTAAACCCATTAAACCTAGGAAGGTACGTACTCATACCCAACTTACTAACCTACAGATGAATATCATACTGCAGGTGCATAATTCGGGAGATGCAACCAAAATACCAAATTCACTGCCTATGCTAAATTGATGAACGATTGGCCGGCAACCATGGTGAATATCACTTTCTTCATAGAAATACACATTTTAAAACACAATAAAATCCCTAAATAACACTGGTTTAGCGCAGAAAAAGAGCTTGATGGGTGCTTACAAACAGGGCATTACTCCTGCCCTTGCGGGTGCAACTTAAAAGAATGGAATGCCTCACCTCGGTGTAATCCTGCCTAAGTAACAAGATTCAGGACCTGGGCGTTGCGGCTTCGAGGAACTCTTAACATCCGTTTTCACTGCATAATGTTCTACCGATGTGCCCACACAATAGCCTAAAAAAACAAGAGTAGTAAAGATCGATTCTACAAAATTTAAACACACAAATTTCTAGACGAAGAAATAAAGGGAGGTTAGAAAGAAAGGGGAGGATGATCGGTGATGCGGGAGATGCCAAACGGGGGAAAAGACGAATTCTCGGCCAGTTTCCTGAGGGACCCCCGCTACCTCCTACCTCCTGATCAATAACAAACAACCCTCCTGTCGGGCTATGGTGGGGATGAGTTATTCGGCCGACGTTATCCGAAAATGTCCGACATCTACCGAACCAGAGGAGAATTTGCCAATGAGGCAAAACTATTTGGAGAGTGTTCCCGCCAGAATATGAACGCTACAACATATCCACTAGAGATGTAGGCACACCTGTTCAATCAGAATAGTTCCAGATCAAAAAGTACCTATTTAAACGTAACACAATTACCCTACTTATACTAACGTAAAACAGACACCTGGAGTTTCGGAATAACCGAGGATTATACCACTGTTTTGTATAGAAATCATTCAGGGAGTAAACTGAGTTCAGCTGTTTCTGAGTTTCAATTACTTGGTTGCTATCCATTTAAAAAGTTTCAAAAACTGCAATAAATGACCAGTTAAGTAACCTATTGATATTGATCCTTCCGACTGGATGGGGCTCTCAAAGTTGAATTGACCAGTAACCTAGAAACTTTTGGGAATTTACAGTGTACCTACTTACTACCTACTTAACTTACATTTGTAGACTAGAATTTATCGCGTAGATAAGTATTAAATACCTTAACAAAGTTCCAGTCATGCAGCATGATCGTATGAGCGAATTTTCGTAAATTATCGTACTATGTATATTATGTTACTTTATTTTGAAATTCGAGCCCCTTGAAATGGTTAATAACCAATTTTATTGCAACAAAATTCGTTCTAAATAATACCCTGAGACAAAAAAGATTTGGAAGTTTTAGCTTTTTTAGGGAGTTTTTATCGATTTGTCAGCAAATATTAATGAAATTCAAGTAAATTTTTCCTGCATAATTTTTTACATAAATTTTATAATGTTCTAGTTTGCTGTTAAACTATTTTTGAAAATTTTGCTCAAAAATATAAGTTTAACAATTACTATCCGTTTTTAAGCTATTTTAGTGATTTTTTTAGTAAAGTTTTTGAAATGTGACCAATTTAATGTGCTCAAAAAGTGTTGGCCAACAAACTCATCCTTTCGTTTGGAAAGCTTGATTTTTTGGAGCAACAATGGAATTTTTATCTGAATCCTAAGGAGAGCGATCTTCTGGAAGGACACACACACACACACACACACACACACACTATATATATATATATATCAGTTACCATCTGGAATGTCATATATATATCCAAATGAAAAAGCGTTAAACTCTAGGATTCCTTTCAGAAGTTCTAAAAACGGATTTCAATAAAGAAATTTTTCGAAAATTTTGATTTTAAAATTGTTGGACCCATTGCAATAGCTTCATTTTCTACGAAAATTTGCAAGGACGATCATAATATCTGAATGTAAATTTAGGAGTTATGTCCTGTTGTCGCTTGTAATGACAGTTATGAAATTCATGGAGACACATCTTTCATCTCACAAGGTACCTACCAATCCCCAGCAGGATGGTCTGGGCACAGTCCAACAAGCCATTTCATCTCTAATTGAGTTTTCATGTCCTACCTACCTATAAATATCAATAGGGATTCCCATAAAAGGGATCTGTGATTCACACTCAAGGTAAGCTATTAGCAATTCCGGTAGTTGTAATGCCTGAAGAGCAATCCTAAAAAGTCAACAGAAAAAAACTAGGAATTCTCTTATTTGCGATCAGGTAACGATCTTTACTGGGGTTTTCAACGCCCGTTTTTGAAAGTTTATTCGCTATTTTTGGAGCCATTGCAATAGCTTCACATCCTACAAAAATTCGCTAAGAGCAGAAATTCCCACCCTTTCAAAAGGTGAAATTCCTAAACTTTCTAAAAGCTGATCTTCCTACTCACTGATTGATGTCATATGAGAGCATAGTGTTACAGGCTTGCCTAACTCAATGTGGGTCCGATAGAGCGCAGCACGTAAACAATGACCTTACCGATTCACTACTCTTTTGTTGCCCATAAGGGCAGCGTTTATGGGCACAAGTTGTTGCTAATTTTCGTAGGAAGTGAAGCTGTTGCAATGGCTTGGAAAATTTTGAAATAAAAATTTTTGAAAAAATTCTTTATCGAAATCCGTTTTGAGGCGAAGCGATTCCTGAAGTTTGCGCTTTTTCACACATACATATATACGTAGGTATATATATATATATATATATATATATATATTATATATATATGTGTGTGTGTGTGTGTGTGTGTGTGTGTGTGTGTGTAGGGTTGCTGGGGTAGGGTAACTGTTGGTGTTTTTATCTCTTCGGAGCTCCTTCAAATCCCTACCCAAGTCAAGGTCATAGTCCCCGCCGTGCAACCCGGGCACCCTCTGGGTGAACAGAGGGTGGCAGAATGACCCAATGACGATTAGGGGGGAGGCTCGTGTCAACGGGTCTCCCGACCCTTTTTTACGTCTCCCTTGCTATGGACACAAACACAGCCGAGCCTCATAACCCCCGCCAGCCCATTGGCCAGCGGGGTTCTAGGGCAGGGGCCCCAGGCAGGGGCGTCGGCCATCCTCTCCCTCTTCTTCATCCTCTTGCTATCTCTCATCCTCTTCCACGACCCCTGTAAATGCCCACCAGTGTGCCCACTGTGAGAGAGCCTTCAGTTCTAAGCGTGGCCTCAGTGCCCACGTCTGGCAGAATCATCCTGTACAGGCCAACGCTGCAATTGATATAGAGCGAGAGCGGCCCAGGTATGCTTCTGAGGATTTGCGGCGAATGGCAGCAGAGGAGCCAGAGGCTGTGTGTAATGGGGTACGAAATATTAATGTATTCCTTCAAACACGTTTTCCCATGCGCACGTTTTCTGACATCCAATCTCTTCGCCTGAGGCCCCACTATAAGCAGCTTGTCCAGGATGCAATCCTGGCAAATAGCAGTGGGGCCTCGCTCGCTTCTCTGACAGATGTGGGACAACAGCCCGCCGTTCAGCAATCCTCCCCCGGGACCTCTGGTCTTCTTGGGGATTTGAAGACTGAAGTGTTGAGGCTCGGGGAGCAGGTAGGCCGTATAGATGGTTATGAGAGTGCCTACCTACAGGAACTGGTGAGGCGGGCTGTTGAGAGGCCCGTTGGTGCCATTATGTGCACGCTGGTGCTTCATGACGAGGCACATAAGTGCCGTGTCAAAAACTCCACGTCTGCTGGACCTGATGGTATTTCTGCCTGACGATGGAATAAAGCCCTGTCAAGCTGCTTATCCTCAACCTGTTACTTCTATCGGGAAGGCCCCCGAAAGCGTTGACCCGTCCCCGAACCATCTTCATCCCAAAGAAAGGAGGAAGTGGGCCTGGAGGCTACCGTCCGATTTCAATATCATCGGTAGTTTTCCGCCACTTTCAAAAGATTCTGGCATCTCGCTTTCAAGTGGCTGGTGTCATAGGTGACGTCCAGAGAGCATTTCAGCCAGCGGATGGCACAGCGGAGAACCTAACGGTTCTCCAAACTGTCATTTCGCTGGCCCGTATCAAGAAACGGCAGCTCCATCTTGCCGCTCTGGATGTCGCTAAGGCCTTTGACACAGTTAGCCACTTTGCCCTGACCGATTGTCTTCGTGGGGCCGTGCCCTTGCTCGTTTAATTGAGTATGTTGCCTGTCTGTACCACGAAGGCGTCACGGTCCTCAAGGCAGGAGGCGAGATGTCAGAGGATTTTGTCATTGGGCGCGGGGTACGCCAGGGGGATCCTCTGTTGCCACTCCTCTTTAACCTGGTCGTGGATACAGCCTTGGGTAAGCTGCCAGATGAAATAGGGTTTGATCTCGCCCCTGGGGTGTGAGTAGGTGCATTGGCTTTTGCCGATGATGTCATCCTACTCGCAGAAACCCGCGAGGGCTTGCAGATTGCCCTCAATGCCTTTGCTGAACAGCTAGCCAGGTGTGGTCTAGTGGTCAACCCTTCTAAGTGTGGGTCGGTCTCCATGGTCCCGTCGGGCCGCCAACATAAGGTGAAGGTGGTGGATGAGGAGTGCTTTGTCTTAGGACAGACACCCATCCCCGCCCGATCTGTGTTGGAGGTCTGGCGGTACCTTGGGGTCGACTTTATGGGTGTGGCTACTATAGCCGCGAGCCGTGTGGACCTTGGTGGAGCATTAGCTCGTGTCACCAAGGCTCCATTGAAGCTACAGCAGAAGCTGTGCCTCCTTTGCACGTACTTACTGCCAAGGCTAACCTATGGGTTAGTCTTTGGCAGGCTTACTGCGGGGAGGCTGCTTGAGTTAGATCGTGAAGTTCGCTCTGCTGTGCGCTCTTGGCTAGGCTTTCCACCTGGTGTCCCAAGTGCATACATCCACGCACCGGTCAAGGCCGGTGGGCTTGGTATTGTCTCTCTTTCTGCCAGCATCCCATCTTTACGCCGCCAGCGCCTGCTTGCCCTTAGGGGCTCGAGCTGGGAGGTCGCCCCCACAGCTGCTGACCTGGACTTTGTCCGGCAGCAGTTGTTGTGGTGCGATCGAGCAACACTAACTGCTCCAAAACCCAGCTCATCTGCTGAGTTTGCTGCTGCACTGCATGAGACAGTAGATGGTAAAGAACTCCGACAGTGCTCTGAATCCCCCATTTCTACCCAGTGGGTGGAATGGGCTTCAGAGGGCCCGCGACTATCGCCATTTTCACGCCGTCCGGGTGGCTACGTTAGCCACCTCGGTGAGGTGTTCAAGGAGTGGTCGCGGGACAGTAGACACCCTTTGCCGTGCCTGTCAGGGTAAAAATGAGAATCTGTATCATGTGGTGCAGCAGTGTCCTCGTACTCACGGTGGCCGCATTTAACGTCACGATGCGGTTGCCAAGCAGATAGCAGGTGCTTTGTCATCTAGCGGTTGGGATGTCGAAAGGGAGAGACTATACCACAAGCCGAGTGACCGGGGCAAGAAGCCAGATATCGTTGCGATCAAGCCCGATGGGTCTGCCATAATCCTGGATGTCCAGGTTGTCAGTGGCAGCGTGGACATGGAGCAGACCTGGCGGGCTAAGAAAAGTAAATATGATAGAAATGATCTGCGCCAAGCGATATCTGAGCTAAAAGGAGTGACACCTGAAAACATCAAGGTCATTGCTGCGACCGTGTCATGGCACGGGGTGTGGCGCCACGGAGTTACTCGAGTTGGGCATCTCGGCAGGAGTACTCCGTGTAGTGGATTTATATAAGTTTAACTGGGAGTTGGTATTCCCACTGGAACGTCATGAGCCACGTTATCCATGTGGTTGGACGGGCTTGACCCTTGAAAAGGGTCTTGTGAAAGGTACGAAGGAGTACCGTAATCATCTCGCATATCCTTGTGCTTTGTAGGATATGGGATGTGTGAGCCGTGGAGTAATGCCTCTTCAGATAGGTCTTCGCGACACTGATCTGAATGAGTTTTTCTAACTCGGGAGTGTAAATTCCCGGGCTCTTGTCGAGTGTTCTCATGATCGTACGAAACGGGAGTTTGTAAGTACTGAAAAGTACCTTTTGTTTCATGTTCGAGTTGGCCTCGAGAGTCTTGAAAAAGACCCTGATTTTTGGTGTATCCAGTCGACAAGGATTTGTGTATTTTTGCTCGTGCGTTAAATTCGCAAGACCCTTTCAGAAGGGGTTTGATATTGGTTGGCCATGTAGCTCAAATCCGCTGGGGATGTGTATGATTGCACCATGAAATATGCTCGATCCTTCCGTGTTTCAGGAAGTTGAGTTGGGTTTGTGTCTATCACAAGACCGGCGTGTGAATCACACAGCTGCGCGTCTGCGAAGGAGACTTGATCCAGCCTGCTAGTGGAGGCGGTGCCGAAAAGGCGGGAAACACGCCCGTTCGCTTCGCGTGAACGGGGGGCTTTGTTTGTCAGCGACAGTCTGTCTGTCGCTGGGCTCGTAAGCATCAGCGGCCCGCGAAAACGGAGTTTCGGCTGTGCTGGCTTCATTTATATCCCCCAGAAGGCAGAACTTAGGTGTTCGCTCCATTTGAGAGGATTTATTTAGTTCTGAAAAGAGCTAAATTCGGGGACTCTTTTTCGAACGAATTCGTAGGGTCCTCCTGAGGGGTCAACTACTTATCGATCGAGTGAAGCCCGTTCGATGAAGCAGGTCCGCCGAATTCGGACGATCAGCCGCTGCAGGCTTTCTTGAGATCGTCCGGCTTGTCCCAGCGGGCAGTTTGCAAATAAATCTACGAACCCGGGTGGCAAGGCTTTCTGGAACCAAACAGCGTCGTCCGTATAGGAATGCTGTTTAGCGTCTCGGCTTTATACAAGACTAGAGTAGAGAACAGTACTAAGTGTAAAGCTCGATCTACTTGGAGTTCTTGTAATCTGGGACGCGGAGGAATCTCGTGTCGTCAATCTCGTTTTCAACTGGCTTGAAAACCTCGTCTTCAATCAATCCCAATGGAGTTTCAATCGCAGTAGGCTGGAAGGCAGAGATTCGTCAAGAGTCAGAGTGAAGTTCTAAGATCGGAGGTAGAGATCGGTATGAAATATAGGGGCTGGAGCTGCTATATTTATACTCGTCGGGAGCCGGATGCTGCGTCTGATTGGCTGCTCCGATTTGATCGAGCGCGCTTGAGGTGTTGCGGGGGTGAGACATCTTCTTCTCCCCCTTCTCGATAGAGCGCGTGTGGCTTTCTTTGCCCTTGGTTATTGTTTCAATGTCGTTTGTTATAAGGTAATTTTCGTGTGTCAGATCGTCGGCTCGCTTAGCCTTGCTCGTGCAGTGAGTGTTTAGCTTGTCGTATTTTACCTTCTGACGTGTTCATTACCTTTGCGATTATGTAATTTGTATAATCTTTTCGGTGATTTATCTTGTTTCGTCTAGAGGTAGCCTGACGAACCTGAACATTTTGGTGGCCCTGAAAAGGGTCGGTGGTAAGTTGTGAGTTCACCACAATCCGTGGTATCACCACCCACGAACTGGTGGTCATTTTATCCCACTTGGCACTTCCTTTCATCCCATTCTTCCTCCTCGTCCTGCAACTTCCCTTATCCCTAGAGCCGGCGTCGGGTAAACCTGGGCGTCCTCCCCACTTTTTTATTTTATTTGTTTATTTTCAATTTAATGGCGTGCCCCCTCCGTCTTTGATTGGAGGTTAATAAAAATAAAAAAAATTAAAAAAATGTGTGTGTGTGCGTGTGTGTGACATTCCAGCCAATAACTCGTCTTACGATTGAAATAAAAATTTCGTTCTTGCACCAAAAAATCAAGCTTTTCAAACAAAAGGATAGATTTGTTGGCCAGCACTGTTTGAGTGCATTAAATTGCTCAAATTTACAAAAGTGTGCTCAAAATATCCCTAATGGATCGACCAAAACCAAACCAAAATCAAAACTGAAATCGAATTGATTGCTTGGTTGTTTTGTTTCTGTCCAACGATACCTATTATCCATCTTCTGATTCTTAGCATTTTTCGCCTCTTCCTACGACCAGAAGCAAAATAAGGAGTTGATTAGTTTACCACTTCGAGTATAAATTATTCATCCTTAAAGGCTTACCTAAGGCTTGCCAAGGTGTTTTTGAAAGCCACACAAGGTGGTGTCCAAGATTAGGCCAAATTTCCACACAACCCCACATCTTGAAGCAAAATTAGCCTCTTCCTGGTAATCATTTGGCCTTTCAGTCATGTGTACCTACCTAGGTATGCTCATATTTGTGTTCTGTAGCCCATTGACTTAAACAACCAAGTTGACCACCCAGAAATTCACTCAACTTCCTCTTGCTATTTTTGAAAATTTTGTTTGGCTTGAGGTAATGAAAACCCTATACTCAACATATTTTCTTAGGTATGCCTTTCATTATGGGGGGGGGGGGGGGGGACTTATGAGGTGAATCTGAAACCAAAATAAGAGCTGTGAGAAATTTATAATTTTCCCAGTGACTGTATGGCAAAATGTTGAAAGAAATAACTCGGAATAGCAGCCCAAAAGGGGGTTCAAATTTTGTACCTACTCACTCGAAACCTAGATCTAAAAGCTATGGAATTTAGAAGTAAAATTACTGTGTATGCTTGTGGGGAGTTTAAAAATTTTTATGATTATTGTTTCCAAGTAGTGGAACATCCGTCACATTGACATTAAAGCTTCCGATTTACGAAAAATTTTATTCGGTTTAGTTTTTTTTTTTTTTTTTGCTTTCCTGTAAAATTCCAAAAATGTAACATAGACGGTTGTTCAGCCACAGTCCTCAAATATACAGGAATCGAAGTTGCAGAACAGGTAGCGAAACACACATGAAACATGACACTGACACTTCGTTCCTACCAACAGTTATGAATTGTCATGCCACCCAATTTGGGAAACGAGTGACATGCAGCTTAGGCCCGAAAACGAGAACCATCATAGGTACCGCCACTAAAGCACCTCAAAAGTTCCCCAAAAGAGCAGCCGCGATCCCAGCGGAGCTCCGGCGAAACTGGCTTTAATCCATAAGCTATGGAGTTGAGGGTGATGCTGTATATTTGCACCTACTGTTTTTTATGCTCTATGCATCCATTCATCGTTCATCCTTCTCCTTCATCACATGATATCTGATACGAAGTCTGTTGTGCTACTACTCTATTGCTGCTATCGTTCATTACACAGATTGTTGGTGTTTATTTGTAACCACCTACAGTTGCTGGAGGAGTTAACAAATTGAATCATGTTTTCTTATTACTAGCCTTCAGTGATGACAACAACGTTTTGATTCTGAAGATTGTCCGCTTTTGACCTCAATGATTCGATGTTTTCTTATATTCTTAGGTACTATCTAGCTCAAGTGTTTTCTGATTGCGGTCTTACAAAATTCTTCTTTATCTCAATGCCCATTGTAATTCAATAACTTCATCGAAATAAAATGACGGTTCTAAGTAAAACTAAAAGCGTTCCAGTTACGTGTAAAAGTTTTGTGCATCCTTGGTCGGATTCGTGCGTCGCAGCTTCCGGGAGCCTGTTCATGCCATGTCTTAAAGAATCTTTCCGCATTTACGTGACAGCTTATTCGGTAAGTTGGTAATGGTACATTCATATGCCATTCTAAAATATGTGTACCTACTTACTTACTACAACTTATTGTTCAACTAATCTAGCAGATGGAGAGGAGCGAGGCGTTCATTATTGACATTTTGAATGTTCCCTCTTGGTAATATAAAAATTTCACTTATCTACTAAAAAAATCGGTTTCGTTTTCTGAAGCTCCCACGGCTCACCAATGAGAAATAATTTTTTTATGAAATCTTGAAGGTGTAGTAGGTGCTATCTTCTATGGATTTCCAGTCCTGGCACAGTGGACCAAAAACCGATTCTAGGTGGACAAAATTATTTTATGAGCTATGATAGGAAATTTTACGCTGATTCCGATTATACCCCATGCCCCTATACCTAAAATTATTGCTTCTTCGACCCAATAAATCGATTTTTGACAAGTTTTCTTACTTTTTGACCTTTGGAGCTGACCTAAATTTTTTTGTACGAAAGAAAAGTTGTAGAGAAAGAAATTTTGCGCCGAGTAAGACCATTGCCAGCTCTGTAACAATTTCCTTCGATTTTTGACGATTATTCAAAGTTTTGTGATTTACCACACTTGTTGAGGATTTCTTTAGAAGTGGGTAGTGAGTGGTAGTTCACTTTCCTTAGGCTCTCTTGGGCTTGAGATAGAAATTCCGTTCTCGCGCTCCAAAATCAAGCTTTCTAAACGAAAGGATGAGTTCGTTGGCCAGCATATTTTGAGCACATAAAATTGTTCAAAATTCAAAAAATGTGCCAAAAAATCACAAAGTGGCAAAAACGGCTAAACAAAGTTAAATTCACATTTTATAGCAAGAATTTTAGTCAAAAGAGCAAGAAATTTCAGTCAACTATGAACTAGAACATAAAAAAAATATATGTACAAATTTATGTTGAAACATTCATTAATATTTGCCAAAAAATATTTAAAAGCTGAAAAAAGCTCAAAATACAAATTTGAATAGCAGAATATTATTATATTGAACGAGTTTTTTTCTTCATGAAATTGGTAATTAACAACTTTTTACACTAAGTCCTCAATTTTCAAAATACTGTAACATGGTACCTATATATAGTACAATGATTTTCGAAAATTCGCTCAAACGATCATGCTGCATGGCTGGAACTCTTATTTTTCCTTTACATAATTTAATAAGTTATTGTCTTAGATTGAACCAGTCAAAGACTATGTCGACTTAGTATTATGTTTGCGCGGAGGGCAAAGCCTTTGGATTTTTTTTCTTCTTTTTTTTTTATTAATCATTTCTCACTTATTGTTCCTTTTGTTCCACATTCAGCCTTGAATGAGTGATGCATAATTCAAAGCTCATTTCCATTCATTAGAATCTAACACATTCATAAGACCATTACCGATTATTCTTAATCTTTAGATCTATATACTGTTTTCTGCTGCTGTCTTTAAATACTCTATCCACCAAATTCAAACGTCTGGTGGGCTCTTGAGCACTCAAACCTGCAGTGGTTTTATACACCTCAAGCAGTGCCAGTTCCGCTGGTACAAAACGGCCTTATACATGCATTTTTTTCCTTTACTTTTATGTTAATTTTCATAATGTTTGAGCACTTGGCGTGTACAGGAATTTTTAACAATCAAATCTAAATGGTATTCTGCTATACACACCAAATTTAGGAGTTGAACAAAATTCGCATTTACCGACAGATTTTGTAGTACACTTTAATGGAAGTCAAGTACATTTTTCCGCACAATTTGTGCAAAAATGACTGAAATTCAGAAGTTTATTTTAATTCATAGTTGATAAACATTTTCCTACTAGGGAAGAAAATATTGTTTAAAAAAAAATTTAATTTAACAACTTTAAGCGGTGGTTTGCCATTTTATTTAAAATTTTCAAATTTATTTGCGCACTTACCGTGGTTAAAAAGTGCTACCCAACTCATTCTTTCTTTTGGAATGCTTGATTGCTTTTGGCAGAAAATACGTTTTGGACTATTATTAATTGTCAATGCAGTTGATGGATAGACAAAAGAACCATCCACCCCCTCAAAATTTATTGGTTTAATTTAAAACTAAACCTCTTTAACTTTACTTTACTTTAATAAAAAAGACAATTTTCATTGCTAACAAAATTTTCCAAAATGTTTTTGAAGATTATTACGCACAATGTGAATTTAACTCGGAAATTAACAATATTTCATCTGTCGCACTGTGCGGTTTTCGACCGAGTTTCGAAGTACGCAGTATGCTCTGACTGAGGTAATTAGTGAAATTTCAAATGCATAAATCTGAGGAAGCTGAGTGTTTTCATTGATTCAACTGAAGCGTTTAATCAATTGTGACGAGCAGATTGATAAGCAGGGTGTGACAAACCTAATGGTCTAAAATCCAGTGATCCATTCTACAACTGATTTGCAACAAAAAGTTCCTCTTATATATTTTTTTAACGCTTAGTTTTGGAGTAATTCAATATTTAAGATTTTTTTCGTGTTTTCATCCTAATATCACTAAAATAACACCATAGCCCCCCCCCCCCCCCCCCCAAACGCCCAAACGATAGAGAAAATTAAACAATGAGTACACCACTGGAAAGAGCGTTAAATTGACTATCACCCTGATACCAACTTGGAATTTTGTAAGCAGGTTAATGGGAGAGGAACCTGGCTGAAAATTGAAATTTGACAAATCTTAAGAAAGCTGTCGAAATTTGGAGCGCTATAGCTCGGAAGTCTTCCATTGAATTATACCTCCAGAGACGGGAAAAACTGTGTCAAGATCTCACCTTTCTAACGGTGTGGTCAATTTTACTTTTACTTTGCTAATTAGGGGAGAAAACTGTGTTTTAATGTTGAAAAACATTGTTTTTTTCAGTGGAATTGAGGAAAAATTACCTTCTATGAAAATACGAGTTTGAGGTCGGTTTCTACGTATTTTTTTTACGCTGAATCGAATGGTAACAATTGCATATTTCCCAAACCCCAGGCTGTGTTCGGTGGCCAGCACTTTTTGAGCACATTACGTAACGAATCAAATTTAAAAAACAACGTGCTCAAAAAATCACTGCAAATGGATATAAACTGCTGAAAATCGTTGAATTTATGTTATTAGCAAAATTTTTGTCAAAAGAATTTTATCAACAATGAACTAAAACATTAAACAATTTATATTTTTTTGAATCGTTTATTACCATTTAGGAAGAGTTTGTAGCTATACAATTTTTAGTAACAATTTTATTTTTGTCGCTACACTGTGGCAATCCAGTGATATGCTGGACACACTCTTCTATTCACTGATGGCTCAAAGACATCTGATGGTGTAGGCCTTGCTCTATGGAGCCCCAACTTCCAAGTCACTAGACGCCTACCACCAGTTGCGTCTGTGTTCATAGCAGAACTGTGGACAGTGACACTGGCTATTCAACACTGCCAATTATTGGGAGTTGGGAATTATGTGATTTGTAGCGATTCACTAAGTACCATCGAGGCGATTAGGGACTCATGTTCTGATGATCCCCTAATATAAAGCCTACGTGGATCGCAACACCAAGCCACTACATTGGGCTCAACCACAACTTTTATGTGGGTACCGAGCCATGTGGGTCTTCATGGTAATGAGCGTGCAGATGCCCTTGCAAGGAGAGTCATTGGTGATAACTCCATTGATATGTTGCCTATACGCATAGAGGATCAAATCTCCTACACGCAACATGACGCCAATTCTATCTGGCATGAGCCATTGGCAGGGCCACTGGGGGGGTCACTGGTCTGCGTGGTGTTCTTCAGGACTTTAGCCACGTGGGCCCTTTCGTAACCCTACTTCCAAGGAGGAATCGAATAGTGGTCAACCGGGTTGCCACTGGCCATACCCGTCTTACTCACAGACACCTGCTTAGTGCAGAAGCTCGAGATGTTGTGGGTGGGAGGCGTGGGGGTGATCTGTCCATCCGCCACTTTCTAGAAGACCGCCCAGCCCTTTTGAACCTCCGAGTCCAGCATCAGCCCCCTCAGTAAGTTGACATTCTATCCGGACCAGACAAGGTCCTATCCCTTTTGTTGTACCTGAGAGCCACTGAGCTCTACTATAAACTGTGATATCTGATCTGTGATATATTTATATACATCTAGTCGTGGTTTTATTTCACTTTGCTGATTGTATATAGTAGCATGTAAATAGTTGTTAGCCTATTTTACATCTAGTCTTAGTTGTATTACTTTATTTTTGGGTTGTTTTTTTTATCCACTTTGGGGGCTAAACAGTGGTCATCACTGTACCCCTAATTTTTTCCCCCTCCGAGTTGCCAGTGGAGTCCATGATGACACTCCTTTTTAGTAGAAGATGCCAACATGGCTCCCCTTAGAATCTTGCCACTTCCAGTGTCCCTTTAGACACCTTGTTCAATGCCGCTAAAGTCCCTTCTAGTTGAGGTGCGGCTTCAACCTTAAAAAAAAAAAAAAAAAAAAAAAAATTGCACTCAAAGTCCTCAAATAAGTACGATAATTTACGAAAATTCGCTCATACGATCATGTTGCATGAAACTTTTCTGTTTGAGAAGATGCTACGCCCATTCGAAAATATAAGACCTAATCAATTTTCATTTGTTTTATTATTTTGATATTTAAACTAAGGCGTATGCCATTTCTTTTTAGATAATTGGGATTTGAGTGTCATCGATTATTTTGCCTAATCCATCTTAGAGTTTCTAGTCTCTCCTGAGACGACCATTATGTGGTAGGAGTACCTACCTAATCTGCAGTTTCGCAAAAAATCTCATTATGAAAACATGCAAAGAACTGGATGCGATTTCGAAATGATGGAATTCAAAACTGCCCTTGCGGAACCATTTTTCTTTCACTTCTACTTACGTTTATTTTACTGCTTTACTCCCAACTACTTACGCTTCTAGAGTTCCAGTTTCACTGATTCTGTTTCAAACTATTAGAGATGTGATGTTTTAGTGTGTTAGAGATGATTGATTTCATCGTCCTATCAGTAGATTTTTAGCGACAAAGTTTTAACAAAGAACGAGATGAATATTATAGATGATAACTTCTCCTTTGTTTTAAATTTGCAGGTTGCGTTGTTGTTGCGAGGGAGAGTTCCTAGTGCTGAAGAGTTGATATCCACATTTTGGGCGATCATTAGGTCCTGTACATTTCTGATATTTCATGGCGTTGGTTTTTCTGGGACATCATGCCTCCTGAGGTAGGTACTTGTGGACGATCTTAAGTGCTTACTCTATTAGATATATTATGATGTACATATATATGATATGTTTATTATGTGCTTTATTTAATTGAGTTTTAGCGTATTTTTATAGAACATTAAGATATTGCAATGGCTCGGAAATTTTTAAAATATGAATTTTTGAAAAATTCCTTCATTGAAATCCGTTTTGAGGCATTCTGAAATTATTCCTTATGTTTGCGCTGTTTCATATATATATTTATATGTGACCTTCCAGACGACAATTCTCATTAAGATTGAGATAAAAATTCCGTTCTTACGCCAAAAAATCAAGCTTTCCAAACGAAAGGATGAGTTAGTGAGCCAACAATTTTTGAGCACATTGGACAAATTTCAAAAAATTACTTTAAAAAAACCACTAAAAACTGTCAAAAATAGTTAAATTTATAATTTCCAGCAGAGTTTCAGTCAAAACAAAATTATCGACGATTAACTAGGACATTATAAAAAAAAAAAAAAATTGCATAAAATTATGTGAAAAAACGTCCCTACTCATTATTATTTGCTGAAAAATAATACCCGTCCTACCACCCTATTGTCAAGCTGGTGTCTGTAGCTAAACATGTAAACACAGCAAGCTTAGTTTTATTTCAATAACGAGTCTTCATGATCCCGATATAATAAAGATCACTCAATTATTATTGGTATTTACCTAAAACACACCTTTCAGTAGCATTGTCAAGTTTAGTGACAACCAAACGTGGGCAAACTTGGACCTATACGAGCCTGAAGATAGGTAGATGGGGAAGGGATGTAAACAACTACGACTAAGCAGATAATTCATTACTAATGATGACTAAGTACCGGGCAATAATGCACTTACTTTTATTTAGATATCACACTTTTTTGCTATTTTGAACGCCCTTTCCCAGGTAAATCGCTGGTCTACTTGTTCTTTCGATCCAAACTGATTATGTAGTTATATCAACATTTCGTTTTCCTCTTTTGGGTAGATCAGGGAAGCAAAATAACCCATTGTCTCCACTAGATTTTCATCCGAATACGCTGCAGTACTATTTATTTGACTATTTTGTAGTGACCAAACCAAAGGAAAATTGACAAACAATCACAGGTAACCTGTCAAGCTGCTATTCCGGGTAATCCCGCTCATGAAGGTTCATATTTCTGCCGCTAGATTTCGCATCCTTCATTGAAATCGCCAATTGAAAAGCTCCAGACGGTGCACTGTGCGGTAAATGACCCACATTCCTGGTCAAAACCTCTACACTAAATACACACCTCAAAAGAATTGACGTGTGACGTCAAAGACCCCAGATCATTCGGACAAAGTTCACATTATATCTCAAGATTAGTACCTATTGGAGATAAGATGCAACCTGTTCTTTTTGTTTTATCTCAAACAATGAGAAAGTCCAGCTTTATCAAGCTCCGACTTGAGCTAAAGCAGAGTGATACCTGAGTATTTTCCTCAAAACAAGTAACCCCTGCCCCCCTAATTTTTTTCACAATTCTTGAGATATCGAAGTGAAACTTGGAGAGCGTTTATGGGGTGCCTGATACTAAGTTAGCAAATAAAAATCAGAGAAAACCCCAAAAATTTTTGGACTACCCAAGGGGGAGGGGGGTTATGGATACTTAGAAAACAGTTTTTCCATGTTTTGCCGAGTGATGCCTCATTTCAAAGATTTTTTAGTGCTGAACCCGATGGTGAAGCCAGATTCACGACATCTCATTCCGTTCTCTGATTAGAGCTGATAACCATAAAGAAGTGGGCTGTTTTGGCTCAAGTCGGAGCTTGATCTCGCTGGTCTTTCTCATTGTTTGAGATAAAACAAAAAGAACAGGGTGCATCTACCTCCATTAGGTACCTACCTAATCATCAGATATAATGGGAACTTTGTCAGATTGTCTGCAAGGAAAAGTGATCCCTTAAGTCTCTTGAGATGTGCATTTTGGTCTAAAACCTTGCTCAGTTGAATCCGGAATGATAACGTTCCTTTTTATTTTCTTTATGTTCGCCATGTAGTTACTTACTCTAACTTTCAAAATAAGAATCTTGATTCGATTGCATTCGAGTCGAAACTAACAGTCCCGTAAAGACATGTAGGTAGTTAAAAAACAGAGCTGAAATCAACAAGCGACATTTTTTATCATCATTATTTTTTTCTTTGGTAAAATTTAAAATTATTCATTATATTACTTACTTGTATGGTCAATCTCCATGATAAAACAATTTTTTAAACCAAATAACTAATATTTTTCTCTACGAAATAGTAATAAGCGTTTTCGCGCTTGTAGGCGGAAATGCATGTACCTACCACGAGAATGAAATTTGAAGTGGGACCACTTACCTAACTAGGAGGATTCCGCTGAGTGAAATCATGTTTATTCAGGTGCTATACGAAGAGTTTATCTGTATAAACAACTCTTTTCGCTGAACTTGTTTTTTTTTTTGTTTTTTTAATTTTATTATTATTATTATTATATTTTTTTTTTGTTTGAGGTTTTGACCTTAAATGTGGGACATTTCACTGCACGGCGGATGAATTTTTTCGACCGCAAAGGTTCGTTTTTGAAAATAATGAATAAAAAAATGTGTTGGTTAACTTATAAACCTCAGCTACTACAAGATCTGCAAGTATTAAAATTCGATTCAGCGAGTACCTAGAAATCCATTCTCCTTTTTTTGGGGGAGGGGGGGGGGGATAAAATGTATAATCAACTGTTTCTTTGCACTCAGTGTGCTCAAAACGATAATTTATGAACACTCGCCCATACTTTCAAGTTGAATGACCATAACTTTCAATTTGCTAATTGGGGCAGAAAATGATCGTTTCAATGTTAAAGCATTTGGTTTTTTCAAGGGAATCGAAATGTGTTTGAGGATTCTTCGAATTGCTAACTTAACTGTGAGCTTCCTCCCCATTGCGCATTTTTCGCTGTGCGTTTTTTCTTTTTGCGAAACCATGCGGGATGCGTGAGATTCTTTCCACACTCCAGGTCCAGTTCAAATCCGCTTGTGGGGTGCGTGCGGACAGCAACACTAGTGGTCCCATTCAATCCATACCGATCTATTTTATTAATTTTTGTCAAATGATTTTAAGATATTGATTTTTTTGCATTTCCACCTTTTGAGTTGAATTTCGTAAACATTGGTCCAGTTGGTAGTTTCGGAGGAAAACTTTGGACTTTTTTTTTTACATTTTATGTCTTTACTTTGGCACATAAACGAAGAAATCGTTGAAAAAAGCGTTACGGTTGGTTTTCTGACGATTTTCGCTTACAACCGAGTCGTTGCTAGGGAAATGGCACTTTGTCGTTTTTCATCCCACAAAATTCGTTGACCAATCGTTCGAAAGCTCTCGATTTATCCAACCATATTATGTTAACAACTGCAAAGTGCGTGGCCAACAAGCTGAGTTATGAGCATGGCTATTTGAATTAATAATTATTGTGTACACTCAGGTGATCATTCTCAATAATTGATATTGTGAACATGATTGCAACCGCTTGTTAATTTCTGATGATTTCATTGAGCTGGTGAGAGGAGGGGGTGGTTCATTAGGGAAGGCTGCCTTCCCTAATGAACCACCCCCTCCTCTTACCACCACTATAAGTCCCTAGGACCGATGTGGGAATATAAATGAATAAATAAACATTGATAATTGAGCTGGTGTTTCGATGATTTGATTCTTAGCAGGGGATCCAAATATTGCGTGAACGAGTCTGCAACTATAGACATAAAATGTCCCAATGTGTTGCAGACTCGTATGCAAGCGTTCTGACTAAAGGTCTGCTATATTCATACCAAATCTAAGAGATTTATTCCAACCTCTTTCGACATTTTGAACTTGTTTTCGTAATTTTCCCGCACGTTATCTTCTGTGGAATTGGAGTTATAGTAGAAATAGACACTTTTTAATTCGATTTTAGGAATCTACAAAGGAATCGTTAACCAACAAATTTTAAGGGGGTTATATTTTTTCATGGTCGATTACAAAGGCTTATTAATTAAAATTATCAACCAAAAGTATTTTATCAGTAGTTAATAATTACTACTATTATTGTTAAATTGACCTTTAATGTCTATCCTTATCGGTAATTATAATGTAGCCCTCAGCAGTTTTATCGTTTAATAATAGGTCTATTGGTTGCTTAGCAAAACTTCTAGTAATACCGCGTTATGAAGTGAATTCACTTTTACTTCTAAATTCATATGCGTACTTGTTCTTCCTCTTAAATAATATTAACTTCACAGTAATGCTTATTGATACAGACTTGCAGCTACTTTATGAGCCTTGATTCCGACCTCATTAATTTAGATTAGAGGTCAATCGGTGTCATGGATTATCCCTGCATACTTCAGTGCGGGAAAAACCAAAATCATTGATCAAGTACACGTGACTATTGAAAAAGAAGAAAATGTACACACCTCAAAAGAATTAAGGGATCGCTTTTCCTTGTTGACGTCAAATACCTCAGATCAATCGGACCAAGTTCACATATCATCTCATGATTATGTACCTACTGGAGATAGGATGCACCCTATTCTTTTTGTTTCATCTCAAACAATGAGAAAGACCGGCGATTTCAAGCTCCGACTTGAGCCAAAACAGAATGAAATCGGAGCACTCCTCCCACCTAATTTTTTTCTACAATCTGAGTTATCGAAGTGAAACTTGCAGAGCGTTTATGGGCGCTACGTTTTAAACAAATTGAATCAGAACAAAAATATTTAAAAAAAATGTTGTGCTACCAAGGTGGAGGACCATTGGATACTTGGAAAAAATTCCATTTTTTGTCTAGTGACGCCTTATTTAAAAGATTTTGTAATGCTGAACACGATGGTGAAGCCAGAATCGCGATATCTTATACCGTTCTCGGATTAGAGCTCATAACCTTGAAGAAGCGCGATTCATTCTGTTTTGGCTCGAGTCGGAGCTTGATAACCATTCTCAGTGTTTGAGATTTTAAAAAGTTCCAGTCATGCAGCATGATCGTATAGACGAATTTTCGTAAATTATCGTACTATATTATGTTAAATTATTTTGAAAATTAAGGACTTTGAGAGAAAAGAAATTGTTAACTAGGTACCAATCCTAAGGAGAGCTATTGTCCGAAATAACACGCGCACACATGAACACACACGCGCGCGCACACGCACACACACACACACACACACACAAACATGAAAAAAAGCTCCTTGACAATCCATCGGTTTAAATCTGCCTACAAGGGTTACATCTGCCTAACCTATTGATTGAAAAGACTTTTCACACCGATGAAATTACAGTCAAAGGAGAAGATAATGACTACATAGATGATGATATTATTTATTTGAATATGATTTAACTGAAATACTATGACTGGTTTACATAGTTGTAACGGTTTACATATTCAACTGAGAAATTTAAATTAAATTAAAAATAAATCAAAATTAAATCTGAATAAAATGCGCGGTTTTTCCAGTGTTTCACTAATTTTCAGGACGCTTAGCTTTCGTTGACCTTTATATTACTTAGTCGTCCTACATTTCCCCTAGTTGTTCTAAGGGTTCATAGAAAAAATTTGTTTTGAATGCAATCAACCTTAGAGTTGCAACCGTGCAGCTGAAAACCTTCGAGGTTCCTTCATGCCGTTGATATGTTCGCGTGTTGGAGCTTTATATAAAGAGTATCAAATATTCCTAAAAAGAATGGTAGGAGTCCTCGCGGACAAATGGTCTCAACCGTACTCCAAAATCTGCTCTTGGGTCGGGGTGAAGACCCGATTTCCGGTCATAAAGGCAGTTAATCCTCGGCCCAGAGGGACGAGGAAAACGATAAGATGCCTAGGCTTAGGAGATGGGGCTGCCGCACAACTCGCACCCGTCCTAGAATAAGGGTACAACTCAAAAATCGGGATTTTTGAGTTAGTTGTGGTTCTGAGAAGTAGAAACGGTCTAGTTTGTCTGTAGAAGGTGGAGATATGTGTAGGGCACTCCAATTCGCTAGAGAGTGCGTGTGTCTTTCTTCTATGGAGGGAGTAACCAATTCACGTCCTAGGAAGAAAGACACAACTCAAATGAGTTCAAATAGTCTGTGTTTCGTTTTGAGTTGTTTCCTTTTTGTGTGGACAATTTTAACTTGTGTCTTTCTTTTCTGAACATTTTGGATCCTGACTGGTGAGATTTCAGTGTTTGAGTTGGAACAACTCAAAAATTCTTAAAAAATCAACAAAACCGTTCCCCCCACTCCCTTCCCACTGTCAAAAAAACTATTTATTCACCATGGGGCGTTAGAGTAATAGTGTAGGAAACAAGTTTCGCAAAGATAAATAATGTTCATCATGTTCCAAAGAACGGGTAGCCAATGGTGTGGAAGAAAACTTTGAATGCGATTTGCCGAAAATGACAATTTTTGAGTTGTACCCTTATTCTAGGATGGGTGCGAACTGTTGACCCGGTAGTTTATTGTTATCAATAAAAAATCACCAGGAAACAATGTGATAAATTTTTTAATAAAAGTAAGTTATTGTTTGATCAACCTTGAAGTGGAACGAATAAATATGTAGGTATATTTGTCAAGTTTGATGTGAAAACGAAGCTGCGAATTTCGTTGCCGTGTTTTTCTGGGATATCTACCATAGAATGGTGATTCCTTTTTATAAGGCAGAACATTTTTTCGTAATGAATAGTTGCAAATAATTAAAGCTGTAATATGAGGTTACATAATACGAAGTTTTGCAATTGTTGGAATAATTTTGGTTTTCACTTCAGAGTGCTTTGATCTTCCAATCCGACTCATCATGTTTTCATTTGTCTGTTACAGGAATATTTTGGGTTACTACAATTTCTACACAGCATCCTTAGTTCCATCCTTTCTGTCCAGCATTGCTGCTATTCTCATAGAAAGACCTTCGAGGCGTCCCCTTCTCAGCCTTTATGTGACCAATGTGGTGAGAAAAACCAATTGAATTCAATATGATAGAAACTTAATAAAAATAAATGAATAAATAAATAGAAATATATATAATTATAACAATAAATAAATTAATTAAAAAATAATATTAAAAGAAAAATTTAAAAAATAATAATAATGGCTCTTGGAATGCGTCAATAGACTCTGAAAATACCTGAAATGAAAGCTGGTAAGGGAAAGAAGCTTGGTATCTCTTCAAGTGTTAACCTATACTTTGGGGCGTTGCTTCTAGATATATAATATTCATTTAAGTGCTTATGAAAAAGCGTTAAAGTTCAGGAATCGTTTCAGAATGACATTACTCACTTTTGTGTGTGATTGACACTCGTCGTTTTCGTTAATGGAAAATTCGTATTTATCGTTTTCCAGGCTTCAGAAACGCTGTTCAAAATGGCTGTCTCGCGCAAACTGCTCACACCCGTTCCATACGGTGACATATTCGTGTTCTCTGCCAGCACTGCATTTCTTATGTATATTTATAGGCAGTATGGCTTACCAAGGGATCCTGCATTTTCTTTACTGAGGTAAGTACATTCTGTACTCAGAATCGTTAACTACATACGTAGATCTACCTGTACAAGGGTTTGTACACCAATGAATTTTTTCATGCTGCTATGTGTGTTGGTTCATCCGCAAGAAAAATGACCTTTTTTTTTTCTTTTTTTTTTTTTTGGCATTGTTTTTATTTAGCCATAGTATTATTTACAAAATCATTCTCCACTTCTTAATATCACATAGTTACATAGATGTTCTCAATAACTTATATAATAAATCAATTTTACAATTTATATGTTTACATAATTATGTTACTTCTGTTTATAAATGAATAAATTTCTTCCCATATTTCCAATTTCTTAGTCTGTAATAGTGAAGTGTAATTAAATGGATTATTTATGAGAAATTTTATATTATTAAACATGTCTTCCCTATTTTGACGGTATGTACTACAGTTCATTATCACATGTTCCGCATCACCATTTGGTTCCCCACATTCACACGCAGGATCCTCTCGTTTATGGACTTTGTATAGATAGGCTGGGCATATGGCGTGGTTCGCCCTGAGTCTACATAATATTCTTGTGAATCTCTTGTCTTTACTAATTATCCTAAACCAAGGCACTGATTCAATTCTAGGATTTATATTTTTAAAAAGCTGACCCTTAGAGCCTCGGGCGAACACTTCCTGCCATGCGCGTTGATTTTCCTTCTTAGAAATAGCGTATAGTTCCTCCTTTATCAATCCATATTGTACAATATTGCCCGTGGTTGCCGCTTGTTTCGCCGCCATATCTGCCCGTTCATTATACTGGAGTCCTATGTGGGATCGGACCCACACGAAATGCAAGTTCATTCCAGATATTTTACAGTGGTGTACAAGGTTAACTACTTCCGCTACTAAATGGTTTTTAAATTTCGTTAGGTGTTGTGAGGAAATTGCTTGAAGTGAACTGTGTGAATCAGTGCATATTATAATATGTTGATCCGGCTGGTAGGGTGACGCACTGATATGTTTCAGGGCTTGAATTATACCAATAAGCTCAGCTGAGTAACTGCTGGTCTGTTCCAAAAGTTTTGAACATTTCACTTCGTTCGTTTGCACATCAATGAACGCTGCTCCTACCAACCCACCAGTCTTCGATCCGTCTGTGAAAATCAGTCTAGATTCCATCTGCGATCAATAAATTCCATGAAGTTTTCGTTAACCGCTAAACGGCCATCCTGAGGTATGAATTTGTGGTACGTTATTCTGGTGAATAGAATCGGATATTCCATAGTGTACATAGGTCCGTTTTGGTCAGTCCATAGGTTGGCACAATGACGAATTAAAAATTGAGTAAAGCTCACCGCCAAAGGCGGTAAGACTTTACCAATCCATCGAGCATTGAAAGTCACGTGGTGAGTCAACTCCTTGATTGCTTGAAAGGATTCACTATCTAACATTTTCTGGCGTACGATGTATTTGTCTGCTAGATACTGTCTCCTTAGTGCGAGAGGCATTTCACCAGTCTCGGCCAACAACACATCGATTGGAGTTGATGACAGGTAACCTATGCACAATCTAACACACAGATTTTGAAGAGTGGAGAGTATTTTAAGGTTTGTAGTAGCGGCTTGTCCGAAAAACATGGAGCCATAATCCATAATGACCTTGCAAATGACCTTGCAAGTGTGTTACCTAGAGTATTTATGGAAGGAAGGACTACTTGGTGTGAGGGCGAATTTAGGTTACATCACTCTTAATCACAAAAGTGGTGTTTTTCCCACAGTTTCCTGAATGACGTGTGGCCTAGTCATGATGAATTTTTCGCCAACCTGTGTAGGCCATCTCCTTTACTTCTCGTGTGGAAAACATGGCTAATTAAAGCCAGATTTTCTTGAAATATGTCTATAATAGAAAGGTTGCTTTGTAATAATAGTATATGAGCATCTGCTTGAGTAGGGGTCTCCACCTTTTTTATGGAGGGCTGAATGGAAGTTGTGCTTTGATAACATGGGTCTTAGTTGTGTTGTGATGAACAGGTTGTTAGGCTAGAGATAAATCAAATGAAACCAGATTCAAGTGAATATTTGAGAAGCGCCCTTGCAGAAGCCAACATGTCCATTTTTCACAAAAATGAGGTAGGTATCGATTCTACTTAATTGGGCAGAGTTTCATCTGTCTGTTATATCAAAACTGTGCAAAGGCAAACATAAACTTTTCATTTCGAAGGTTGAAAATAGCTAGCCCGACCACAGGCCTCTTCGACGACTTGTTCAAACACAAACAGTCCCAAGGCCAATGAGAATTCATGAATGGTCACGTACTGGGAAACTGACAGGACCTACAACAATCAAGTCCTTGAGAGAATTGAGCGAAAACAAACAAGTCACCAGTAGCCCGAACAAAACCAAACGAATCCCTAAGAAAAACCTCATTTTCTCCCTTTTTAAGCCCCAGCAGTGAAAACTAATTTATTTGATTTATATAATCAATGTGAAGCGATATAAGTAGTTCCAATGCCAGAATCGCTGTTCTTACTTTTGGGAACATTTTTTGGCCTCTACTTAGAATCCGTACGAAGTGGATATGTCTGCATCTGCACTGGCGCTTCTCACTTTATTTCCATAAATATAGTGAGGAAAAACAGCAACAAAAATGGGATTATTAATGAAAAGTTTGGAACTTTTTTTTGGGACAAAATGTGTTCCAAGTTCGTACCGATTTGCTTTTTCTTACCTGCAGTGTCGTTTGTAGCTGTTCATCACTCAAGTTGGCTCTGTATCTGGATTTTACAGTATGTATTGGGGAAAAAGGCTCTGAACACTCCCTAACCTACAGGCCTAATCATTCCTGGTACAAGTGTGACTGTATAATTGATAGCTCAACTTATCTGTGGGAAAGATTGAGTAGAATTATAGTAGGTCGTAGTAGAAGACTGTTTACTGACGCAGCTCTCATGTGTACATGGGTGTCGCGGTAGATTTTCAAAAAAAAAAAAATAAATAAATAAAAAATAAATAAATAAAAAAGATTTGAAAAAATCTGCAAAGGTTCGATTTTTCAAATAAAATGGAACATTCGCTCTCCTCTGTTGACCAGCCTGTGCCCCGGCCTCCACCATCTCAATCTTTCCGTACTATAAGCTATCAATTATAGAAGATCGTGTACTGACGCAGCTTGTTCAAAGATTTCATTCACCTGCTCAAAAGAAGAGTTGGTAGGGACACTCATGTGACTGCATTCGTCTCACTATGAGGCCGGAAGGAACGAGATTGTTCACTACTCGTTGTACACACTTTGTGTGTAGGGGACCCGTGAAGCACCCAACTCCCCCATACCCACCTATGCCAGCGTGAGTAGTCCTCTTAAATATCCTGAACACTGTACATGCTCCTCATATAAAAAATATATTTTTGAATGGTTATTGGGATGCAATTGGAGGGAATGTGAACAACACTTGTGTTAAATTTCAGCATCAATTTATTTTATTTTATACGATTCTTCAAGTTAGTTTGCAATGGTTAAATGAAATTACTCGTAAATAGTTTTTATTAAATTTGGGCAATACGTACGCCAATCAAATAATTAGTTTCAGACGATAATGGCTCTTGCCAGGTATCACAGGCTTTGCCTGTTTCCTGGCAATAAGTTGATTACGTATTGTAGATAAAATGACAATGTCTAAATTTAAGTTCAATAGAAGTAAAAATTTAATTTTTTGTTGTAGTAGGTACTTGTTCAACTGAAATAAAAAAATTATGAGGTCGTGTTGGAACATTACACATTAGGACTAGAAATGATTCAGATTTATAATTTCCAGGTTCCTTGTTGGACCATATGAGGAGTACGGCTACACCAAACCCACAGATGTTATATCATCTCCTGAATCCAAACCCATAGACTGTAAAACAGGGATAGTTCGTCTTAAGGTTCTCCAATTTCGTAACTGGTTACGAAAACAGTTATTCTTCGTAAAATGTGGTACATCGCACATCACCTGCCCACACCCATTCAGTTGTTCCTATTACATTCTTGAAGTAAGTGACAATAATTGAACTCATGTTACGCAGTGTTAGCCCATTATTCCAATAATAAACTGTTGCTCATTCAAATACACTATGTACCTAATACAAACATCTTCGGAAGATCACCGAGAGAAATGCATTTGCATTCTTATCACATATTCATGAAAGCAATGTGTAGATTGCTTTCACACTATTGGATATTGGTGCTAAATCCCCCCCCCCTCCCTTGCTGATGACATCCCAGTGGATATTCGCCCCTATCTGTATGTGGACAACTTGACTATCCTCCTTCGAGGCGATGATCTGAGAAATGTGAATGACAAATTGCAACGTGCTATTGATACCATCTATCAAACAGCGTGTATGCGAGGTTTAGTTTTTCACCTGCAAAAACTACCTCTCCATTTTTGCAGAAAGCGCAAAGCATATGATGATTATCCTCTCACGATTGGTGGAGTCACAATACCTTACTCCACACACACACATACAGGTTTCCTTGGACTCATAGTTGACCGCCAGCTGCGATGGACTCAGCATATTGAGTACTTGTGCCAGGCTACTATGCAGGGTGTATAGTGGCCCAAGATTTCCCATGCTGTGGTGCAATCAAGAATTGATTATGGGTTTGCAGTTTATGGATCAGCAAGAAAGTCCTTGCTGCGTAAGCTGGAACTTATATTAAACAAAGGTCTCCGTTTGGCCACTGGGGCCTTTCGAACTACCCTGACAGCCTCCCTTCAGGTGCTCGGGCATAGTCAGCCAGTAAAGATTAGACTAAATCTACTGACACTCCGTTATGCAGAGCGCCTTCATTATTTGCCAGGGCAATCTCTTCATACCATAGTAACTCTACCACCTCTGAATGAAGCATATTCCAGGCTCCAGACTCGAACTCGCCCATTGGGCATTCGTGTTCAGGAGCTCACCAGGTGGGAGGACTTCATAGAGAGATACCCTCTGGTCCCTTTTGAAGTCCTCCCCGGCCCTCCTTGGACATAGTCTGGGATGCGCGTTGATTTTCACTTGAGGGTTGGGGTCAAGGACAATACACCGCCACATATCCTCAGACGTCGTTACTCAGAGGCAATCCAGCGATATGTTGGACACACTCTCTTATTCACTGATGGCTCAAAGACACCTGATGGTGTTGGCCTTGCTCTATGGAGCCCCAACTTCCATATCACTAGACACCTACCACCTGTTGCGTCTGTGTTCACAGCATAGCTGTGGGCAGCGACGCTGGCTGTTCGACATTGCCAGCTATTGGGAGTTGGAAATTATGTGATATGAAGTGATTCACTATGATCCCCTAATACAAAGCCTGCGTGTGTCACTACACCGAGCCACAACATTGGGCACAAACATAACTTTTATTTGGGTGCCAAGTCATGTAGGTATTCTCGGCAATGAGTGTGCTGAAGCCCTAGCAAGGAGAGCCATTGGTGATGACTCCATCTAAATGTTGCCTATGCGCATTGAGGGTCAAATCTCCTACATGCAGCATAAAGCCAATTCCATCTGGCTCGAGCAATGGTAGGGCAAGGTTACTGGTCTGCATGGAGTCCTTCAGGATCTTTGCCAGGTTAATTCTTCCAAGGAGGGACCGAATAGTGGGCAATCGGATAGCCACTGGCCATACCCATCTTACTCACAGACACCTGCTACATCCAGTAGCTCGTGATGTTGTGTGTAGGAGGTGTGGGGGTGGTTTGTGTATCCGCCACTTTTTGGAGGATTGCCCAGCCCTCATGGACCTCAGGGTCCAGCATTCACCTCTTCAGTAGGTGGATGTTCTGTCTGGACCAGACAGGGTCCAGTCCCTGTTGGTGTACCTGAAAGCCACTGAGCTTTACAACAAACTGTGATATTCTGATCTGTGATATATTTATCTATTTATGTGCATCTAGTCATACCTTTATTTAACCAAGATGTTAGTATTTATCAATAGTATTTATGTATTTGTACGGCTCATCTAGTCGTAGTTTAGTTTTTATTACGGGGTATTTTTATTCGCTGTAGGAGTTACAAAGTGGTCATCGCTGTATCCCTTGAGGCAGAGTGTGGTGATGCCTCACTTTGCGGGTTAATATTATTATTTCTCCCTCTCTGATCCGCCAGTGGAGTCCGTGATGGAAATCCGTTTAGTGAGGGACGGTCTGCCTGGCTCTCCTTAGAATTGTACCCGTTGCAGTGTCCCCTTGACACCCTTTTTGATTGACGCTATGACCCTTCCGGTTGAGATGCGGCTTAAATTCTGAAATATATATATATATATATATTATTGAATATATATATTCAATAAGGAAAATTCAAACTTTTTTCTTTTCCATCCTCTTCATTCACCGCCGCCCCAGTTGTGTCTGTAAACAAACTACATATAGTTCAGTAGAACCGAACAATCAATAAGTGTATTTTATATATATATATATATATATATATATATATATATATATATATATATATATATATATATATACATATAGAGCCTTTTCATTGGTCTTCACTGCTTTAACATCTGTCTGAATCCCAATTGGATTCGTTTTTACAAACTCCTACTTAACAGTTCTTGCACCATAATAGCAAAATGCGCAACTTTACTGTTTTCCCAAATGAGAAGCAGGACTTACATGCTATCCATTCGTGCTGACAGACCATGTATGTCTTGGCACAGTTTTTCAATAGTGCATCTCATACTTTTTCTACTACTATCTTTTCATTACTTCTTTTCTTCTTTCTTATTGAAAATACTGGAAGACTGATATGGAGGTTATGGAGGCAACTTTTGATGAGGCTACGCTATTAGGTAGATTATATATGCAACTTGGATGTTCCTGAGATGGCTATTTAGTATAGGAATCGTTCATATGTAGACGTTATTTTTCCATGTAGAAGATTCTTCTTCAAATTTTGTGTTTCCCCAGCTCAGGAGTCGCGGAAACTCAGATAGAAACGTGTGCGAATTGCGGAGATTGGATGGCTTGAGCTTGAGAAAATTATGCCTGACGGAATTTACGTTTTCACATTCGCAGAGTGAAGTATTGATTTGGGAGCAATGAATCTATGAGGGGAACATTTACACACTAACCCACACATTCCCTGAAAATGTCATCAAAATCGGTTGAAAGTTGTGGAAATTAGCCTGTAACATAGATTTGTGGACACAACACACACATGCACAGGCATACAGAAACGAAAAGCGCATACAGCAAACGGCATACAGAAAGTCCAAAAGGTAAAATGAGAGTGGAAATTTTGATTTTGGAAACAGAAAATTTTTCATCTCCCGAAAGTGAAAAATTCATCTTCCGCTGCCGGTAGATTTGGAAGGAAAATGTCAATAATCGTTATGTCTAGGATAAACATAAAGTAGATATAGTCTTATCTCAATCTCTTCTTTCAAATGTGGTTTTCATGCTTATACAATAATACTAGTTATTAATAATTAAACTATATGTATCAGTAGGGAGAATTATGATTAATTATAGATTGTATCCACTGATCAACCTTCAAGCCTTCACAATACTCTTGCTACATAAGAATATGTTTACAGGGCATAAGCAAGAAATTCTTCTACGGATACGCCATTCAACTCTGCATAAAACTTTTGATGAACTTCAAGTTGATAATGAACAAACCTTCTAAAGCGTTGAAAATCCCTTTTATGCCAGAAACGTTGCGGTTAGCTGTTACATTCAGTTTGTTCTGTGGAGTATATCGGGTAAGTTATGTATTGCAATCCGTATACAAGTTATCCGTTATGAATTCATAAATTCATGAATCTTTTTCGATGAAATTGTTTTCATGAATCGTTTTCGATGAAATCGTTTTCATGAAACGTTTTCGATTAAGAACATTTTCGTAGATTTATTTTGCTACAGATTTGAGACCATTACAGCAGCATCGATTTCTATGGAAATTCGCTAACAATACAACTTCCTTGTAAAACACATCCTGCATTAATAACTCTTGTTTTTCATAATTAAAGTTACTACGATGGTCTATCTACGGTAGGCAATTTCAGATTATTATGAGGTTTTCAGCTATGAATCCCTTGAGTATCCGTTTGAAACCCGCAGTCACAATCAGTTCATTCAGTTGATATCTTGAAGCAGCGTGTAGTAATTTAATATTTTATTTGGGTTAAGAATTATTACCTACTCATTTTCAGGCTTTTAATACGTAGTAGATCTGCTGGGTTTGAAAGAAGTTTCATTATTGAAATGTTTAGATCATAAGCTGTTGGAAAAGGCACGCAAAATCGGAGGATTCTCCATTGTCAGCTATTCCTGCAGGGTTTGCAGCTGGTCTGTCATTTTACTTCTACCGGGATAACACCATTGCTCTCTATTTCATGTGGAAACTTTTTCAAGTAAGTGTATTATGCCTCCTACTTGTACCTTTGTTTTTCTAAAGAAAGTGGGGCGTTTTTAAAATGAGTTCCATACACCAGTTGTGCATTACTTTCAAAACAGGAGCAATGAAATGAGTGGGATAAATTCTCTATGGAGCTTTGTCTGCATGGGGACATAGCATTTTTCCCAACTGGGTGTGTAACTCAAACACACAACTAGAATGCAGCATACTACACTAGAGCAATTTTTTGTAATTTTTCTCCATTTTACCTACTGGGGGATGTCAGAAGATTCCTACTCCATTCATCAAACTGCATGGGTCTCAAGAAACACTAAAATTGCATTGCTTATCGTGGAACCATATTCATCAGGGAGTTTTTGCAGTTTTCCATCTGAGTCGTTGTACAAAAAGAGGGTTTTTAGCGCAAGCAAACAAGAAGCTATCCACTGAGTTTAACTGTATGAATAGGGAATCGTACGATTGAACGAAACGATTCAAAAGTCGCACTAACATGACTACACTACTCTAAATCTTCATAATCAAGCCCGAGTCATTAATTACTTAATGTGTAATGTATTCTTTCATAATGAAAGAAGTGTTAAATTAGTAACAGCTTTATCTACGTGGTTGAAGTTTTTCACTATAAATTGATGTGGTAAAAGAAGGAAGGGACCTTGGGTTAGGAGAATCTCCTGTTATCCAGTAATTGAGAATTAAAATTGTATGCAAAATTTTAGAACCATTAAAAACAATAACTCAATTTTCTTCAAATATTCGCTAATAAAATTAATATGGACTTGCTCCAAATCAATTTAGACCTTGTCTATTCCGAAATCAGTGATCCATCTTCTCTCTCTTTCAGTTGTGTTACAATTTGGGAACGGATGCTGGATACTTCGTAGAACTGCCGTACGCACCTGTTTTCTTTCACGCGCTTTCTACTTCTGTGCTGTTTCATACTGCTGTTATGGAACCAACCAATCTCCGAACTTCTTACTGGAACTTTTTGCAGGCCATGTCTGGTGGGAAGTACGTTGTGTGAATAATTGTTTTGGTTTCTTCCCACTTAATTTATTGGATTTCTATATTCGAAATGCATATTCTGCCCAAGATTCTGGGGGTTGTACTCTGTGGCACTACTCCTAGTTTATTTCTAGAATCGAAAATGTTAACATCCACAATTCACAGAGAAATTAAAAAACCAAGTATTTGACACTAGTTTTGGCACCTTAATTACATACGTGTTTGAATACTGGACTTCCACCACTGTAATCCATTGTATATTCATCAATATCTATACCTGCAGTTACATCTGCTTTGCAGTTTGGGGTGACGTCTAATTTAGATAGATAAAAGATATAGGGTTTCATATGCTCCCACATCAGTAGGCTGAGGAGTGCCAAAATGTTGGACTGGAAATACTATTCCTTTTGTTTCTTTCAGACTGATTACTTGTTTTCAGTATTTAAAAAATGTCTACATTACAAAATATAGTAGAAAGAACTTGCGACATGAGCGAACTACTTACCGTTTGGCCCCGATTTGAGTCCATCTTCTCAATTCTAAAATGTTTGTGTCACTAGTGGTCGTTACATTGATTAATCATAAACTCTTACAGGATCGGGCTTATGGGAAGGGAAGGTTTCGACCCATATGGACTTGAATCCAGCAAACAGCTTGCCAACGTTCTAGCCAAAAAGAGTTCCAAGTCTTTGCGTAATTGACTTCTTTGATGGACGATCTGCCGTGAATCGCCTGACCTGCCGTAAATCGCCTGACCTGCAGACAGTATATTTGGTTCTAGTTGTAAGAATCAGTTGATCTGACTAATTCTATTGATAGCTAGGTGAAACAAACCTTGAATGCAATATGTGTCTTGAGAGTTTTGGGGGTTTGATCACATGGTGGTGGAAGAAAAATGCGCTCAATCGCAGAAAAATTATAGAATAGAATTCCAGACTCTTATGCCAATTATGCAAAGGCAATTTTTCCCTTCCAGCCTTTTTCAACACACCAAATTAAGACCAATTTTAATAGTTTATTGCACTGTAACTGGTACCATGTTACATATATAGTGAAAATGAATTTGAGTAAAAGTAGACTCTTCACATACACATGCACAATGGCTAATGGATAAATAATGGAAATAAGTGGAACTTGTTCTACACAGCAATTTCTCCTACGTCACATCCATTTTCAGTTTTGGAATGGATACTGTAAGTCACATTCGATACTGCTTTTACGTTTGCTGTATATCATTGTTCATTCTTTTTCAGCGAATGAGTGCACTTGAATATTTTCCACGCAACTGTTTCTTAATAATGTTGACAGAGGCCGTAGTTCCATAGTCTCAAACGAAGTTGTGGAAATCCATCTAAATGAAAAACAGAAGTTAAAGAAGGACGTTGTATAATTCCACAAAATTTACAAGTTACAATGTTCGATCGATTTACGGTTAGGTAGTAACATGACGGTCAGGAGTAACAAACTCATATTCTCATATATAATCTCACACTCTAGGAAAATAACACTCACAGTCGAAAAGGTTTGATCACCCTGGCGTCATAGCTCAGATCGTTGGAGTGTTGCAACTATGGAAAATTTCCTGCCGTTGTAACAACAACGCGAGTTCGAACTCCTGTTGAGGTATCAAATATTTTTGGGCCGTTACAGTGGCCCAGTCAAAATAGGACCCGAAATCATGAAAAAATAATCAATTAAATCCTACTCGAGCCAAAAGACTGTAAACATCACATTTCCTGTCGTTAGCACCTCTCACTTCCTCACTCACTTGCGTCAAAAACAAATCGTAACAATGACCTCGCTCGACTGCTGACTTGTTCCAGCGAGCATTTGCTGAGCCAGCGGCCTGAAGTTTCACTTCGTCATTCGTCCGACCCCAAACCAGCCAAGATGGCTGGTATTTGACTCCGGGGAAATGTTACGCTCCAGGAAAATAACTCTCACAGTCGAAAAGGTTTGATCACCCTGTCCTCATAGCTCAGATCATTGGAGTGTTGCAACGACGGGAAATTTCCCGCAGTTGTGACAACGCGAGTTCGAACTCCTGTCGAGGTATCAAATATTTTTGGGCCGTTTCAATAACAAGTACCTAATCATAATTCATACATAACTCAGTAATCATCATAGTTCAGTTATTGTTTGTTACTAATGATGACCTACCTGTCGAAATCGATCTAACATTTCAATCCTTTATGTTTGTGAAATTAGTCTACGTTCTTCTTTAACTCCCGTTTTTCATAGATATAGGTAAAACTTCTACTCCGGCCAGAACTTACACGCTTGCCTCATTTTTTTGCTGCGTTCTAGAGATATATCAAGGTCGTTGCATGTAGAATTGTAATGGTGAATGGCTCTTTTATCTCTTCTCCAAGTGCAAGTCGCATGAAGAGAAGAAAATAATATGCATAGGAATAAAACGTTGCACATGCACACAGAATTAACAGTCTACAAGTCATTATAGACAGTTCTTACAGTCTTTTCTAACCGGGATCCCAAATAGAGTCCATTAGAAGAAGGGAAATCAGATTTAATCCTTAAGTCATATCTGCGTCTGGTTCCGATTACATCTACGACTCATAGATAGATAGATGTGTTTATTTTACTATTTATAGACAAAATACAATAAATTGTTCGTGGTACAGTTGCTAGAAAGTAAAATGAGAACATATCATGGATCGTTTCCATCGTTTTTAGCAGGGGAGCATGTGAAGAAAAGGAATTGGGCCAATTTAAATTGTTTTATATTTTGTCAGATTGGCTTCGCTATTGCTGCCACCTCAGGGGACGTTCACTCAGAGTATAATATATAATTTACAATTTGGATTTCCCTCTTAAAATGGGAAACATCGCTTTGTATTTGCAAGAGGAATCTAAACATGAGCCCAATAATAATGATTTTGAGTAGATCATATTTTTCTGAATTTTCAAAATTATTCTAACATCTCTGAGAAGACTCAACGACTGAAGCTGATGTACAAAATATAAGAAAATCTTGAAGAAAGCCTAATGAGGAACTTGCACTCATCTGAAATTCGGCATGAAACCTCTTTTAATGTACTCTAGACCGTCTCCAATTCACAAATATATAATAAAACCCAATAAAAAAATTTGTTTTCTTAATTAAAATTGAATTTAAAAATTAGGAGAGGGGGAAGGCGTTGAAAACACTCTGTGAATGGCTGACTAGCATGTAACGTCACGTTTCACTTCCTACAAGGGAGTTGTGCAGTTTCCACTCTGCTACCAACTAAATTAGAGAAAAATTTGTTTTGTTCATTATTTCTGGTGGTCCTTTAACATCTTCTTACACAACAAAGATGTGCACATGGTATCACTAAACAGTATAGGTAATAAAACTTTATAGTGAACTAGGTATGCCTAGGCTCCATCACCCTTCCTTATAATACTTGCAAACGACTCTGCAAGGTAAAACCGGGAGGAAGACCTTTTTTTTGGCATCTGACTGTATTTATTTAGTTTACATAACATTGAATTAATATAAAAAATTTCATTTCAGTAGAGCCATTGCAATAGCAAAAATGTTCCTTTCAACGTAGATTCCCTCTATAGACATCAAGATAAGACTATGATCGCCGAAAAAATATGAAAAATTCCTGGAAGCCCCTAGGCTACAATAAGCTTGATGCTTCAATCGCAGAAAAACTGTCTTTTTACCTAGTTTTGTTAGTGATCCATAGGAAACACTTGGGTACGGAAGTTGCTTAAAAAATTTAAACTTTGTCTCCAGATATATTCTCCAGATTAGTCTATATATATTCAGAATATATGCGCCCCGAACCCGTAGGAAAAAATTCGTTCAATTTGCATTTCAATATGCGTCTATCTACTAAGTACAGAGTTATCTACTTTTGTGGTTACAACTGCATTACTTACTGTTTAAATAAGTAGTTGAAGTTTACTTACTTTGTCCTCTTTACTTGTTTTGAATCGAAAGTCTCGAGTTTTAGTGACGACATAGGTAAACTGGCACAGCCCGAATGATGTTAGAGGCGGTAAGTTGAAAGAAGTCACCTATTCGTAGCCCTCCTTCAACTGATAACTTCTTTCATGTCTTTCCATCTCGTGAACAGATACTATAATTATACTTGTAGTATAAATACTAGAAAACACTAGAATGCTACAAAATGGTGGACTAGGTAGGTACTATAAAATGAAGTGTCAATCAAAAGCGAATTCAAAAAAACAACGTAAAGAATGACATGATATAGTGTTATCAGTTGATAAGAACATGAATGATGACGTGTCACTAGAAAGTAGGCGGAGTCAGCTGCTTCGGCTGTTTTGGTGGGCTCTCTGACAATTCAAAGTTTAATAATTTGTATAAAATCATAGAGACATCTAACAAATTTTTCTTTTCGCCATTCCCCCGTAAATCCCATCTAAATTTAAGTTTCTGCAATAAAAAAAAAGTGTGCAAGTTCCTCATTCTTATACACACTCCCCTGGAAAAAGTATTTCTTGTGTGAACAATAAGTAGGTACAATTCCTTAGCTATGATAGGCTTAGAAAATAGTTTTAGATAATACACCTGATAATTTTTCAAATTATGCTGTGAATAAGGAAAAGACTAGCTAGAAACTCACTAAAAGAACAAACTAGAAAGGTAAAAACCAACAACTAGGCTGCCAATTGCTTATTAATACACCAAGTAGGTAGGTAATGAAGTTTCTATCCTCTACTAGTTCTGTGAACAGGAAGTAGAAAACTATGACAAAGATGTGATAAATTTATTTTAATTTGTGATTTTTCCCTGAAATTTGCTCATTTAGTAAAAGGTTTTCGTATTTATGCATTTTGATGGTAGGACTTCTTCAAAATCATTTGTTGTGATGAAGATTTGAATGTTTTCATTCTTCTTGAAGGTCGAGTTCGCCTGCTTGGTCCTTTCTATTCGAATAATGGACCATATTTTCACGCAAACACTTGCACTCAAAGTTTATTCCAAGTGGCTCTTTGATTAACCGATTCTGCTTTTGGAAGGCTGCAAGAATTACGAAAATAAAATTTCTTGTTGAGGCTCAAATTAGCCCGAACGTAGATTCGAACCTTCCATGAAGATAACCGCATTATGGAGTTGAGTTTTGTATGTGAAATCCCACTCATGTGGTAATTTTCTTTTCTCATCAAGAATTGAAGAAACTTTTGGGAGATAGAATAGAATATCAGGCTCATCAAATGATCAGCTTCTTGGCTTAGATGAAAGATTGTAAAAACGCATTACGAACTTAATAATGATGAAATTGATTTGTCATATCAAAATAACTCTGGCAAGATAGATTTAAAGTCGGATTCACAAGCTTTGGGTGTGGTAGCAGCGATTACAGTCCAGTGGTCACGATTGGCAGCGAATCGGGAGCCAGAACGTACATAGATCACAAGTGTTAGCTGGGTTAAATGCACCTAGAGCGTTGATTTGGAGATTAAAAAATTTTATATTAAGCACACTATATATACTCAAACACAGGGATGCACAATAGCAACGCACAGTTCAGGTTACTTTATGATGGTAAATATAGCTTACAGTGATGTATAATGTACATATGGGTCTTTAGTGAGGTATTAGTATTGGTTAGAAGGGGGGGTATTTTTATCTTGCAAAAGTCCCTTGAAGTCACTCAGATAGTTCAGGAAATGATTATACTAATAACACTAATCTATGATGAAACCTGATCACTTCACTTGTCTCTTGGAAATTCAACAGCTGCTTCTAAAGGTCCATTTACACTGAACGCGAATTGTTTGCAAACAGAGTTTGTGAACATTCACGAATATGGCGCGCGTGCTATGTGAACACTCAACCGCGCCTGGAGCGTTGAACATTTGTGAACAGTGTTCCTTCATGCGCGGGTCGCTCTGTCGACTTCGGTTTTTCTACAAATGCAGGTCCCTTGTGCGAGAACAACTGTTTGGTTGGCCGTGCGTGGGCAGTGTAAACGCGCCCTCCTTTTTGGCGTTTGCAGACGTTCACAGCACGGCGCGACCTGTTTGCAAATGTTTGCGAACGATGCGCGCTCAGTGTAAATGGGCGTTAACGCTCTCGCACGCAGGCAAAACAGACGAATTCCTTATATTTCACTGTCATCTGATCCACCTGACCTTATCATCCAAACTAATAACTCCCACACCTTCCTAAACTACTGTGAACAATTCGCTTAAATAAAGAAGCTCTTGATAGACTAACCAAACAGATAAACTAATCTTCATGCCCTGGCAGACATTAAGACAACGGCGTTCATTTGAAAGGTTTCATAATTCTTTATTAAGACTTATTCATCGGCTTAATCTATTATTCATTGGTATTGGCATTTCTTCATCGGCATACATTTCCATTTTTCAAGACGTTTCAACAGAGTGCCAAACGTCCAAGTCCATATTAACAATAAGCGCTATTGTAATCATCATCATCATTTCTCTGCTCAATCATTGTATATGTACCTATAAAACATACTCACTAACCTATGTACCTAACCTGGATCATATTTCTGTTGACGAAAGTTTTGTTAGGTCCAATGTATTTTCTCTGCAAAAACGGTCCTATTTCATATCTACAAAAGACTGGCTACTGAGACAATTTCATACGCTTCACTGACTGTAGTACCTACCAACTACCTAACCTTCACCGACTTCTTCGTTGCAAGAATTTTGAAATTTAATTTGTTTTATTCCATTATACTTGAAACTCAGAAATTCATCTTCCATTTCAAGGCTGAATCCGGCATTGAAATTCGAGCCTACCTCTACTATCACTATTTGCAGGTAAATTAACAATTTCTAAATCACCTAATTCGCTCGAAATCGTTGCCTATGCCACTGTCAATAATGTCCATATGAGATAAAGTAGCCCGCCACAAGACAACAAAAGGCCATCTCTTGTTATCACTAACTACAGTACCTAGTTAAATAAGTTGATAATTATTACACGAGATAAAATTACAGGTCAGACATTCTAACCTATTATGCTCACCAGGTAAAATTAATATAAGTGATATGAGTATGCAGACATTCTTGTTTGTACCCACGAGGCTACAGCACAGCAAGAGTGGTGTTTTGCGTGTGTGTGACATGTAACAACCTGTGTACCATTTGAGTGAAAACGCATTTTTATATTTCAGGACTCAAATTATTTGATTAGATCTCGGAGGTTTTTAGAAATTTCTTATTTCGTGTGCCTGGTGCGAAAATATGATTGAAGAGCTTGATATGCAGGTACATCTCTTACTTGAAACACAAAATAGGAAATTCATGGTTACTTAGTAGAATCCTCCCTTGAAAAGGCATTTAAAACGCTTTACAACAGTTTGTACAGGTGCTGAACTGATAAAAATGTGAATTCTCTCAAAAATATTCAAAGTCACACCACATTTGCGTACCAGTGATTTCATGAATGTTACCTACCTCTTAAAAATGACATAATTAGTGTATTTTATATATTTATATACATATATTTTTTTACAAATAGCTAAGTATGGTACGATATAAAATTATGAATAGGTACTTACTTAATAGGCACTCTCTTTAATTAGGTAATTTCTTTATATTTTCAAAATGTGTTCATTGTAACATACTTATTTCTTTTGAAGCTACAATGACAGTTGATAACGTACCGTTTACCAGTGTTATATTTCGGAATAGAGGCATGAGTCAGTGAAGAATATTTGAATTGAAAACAAAAGATCCTACATCATCCATGTTCCTGCAACCAATTATTGTGTTGTTATATTTAAATTTAATGTTTCAAAATCAATGTTTGAGTAGTTCTCTTTAATTTCCTGAAAAAAAAAAAAAAAATTATAATAATCCTTAGCACATAGGGTGAAGGTACCAGTTTCGGACACCTACCCAGTATCAGAAATTTCCAACTTCAAAGCCAGATAATAAGAGTTCTAGATGGGTTTGAGGTGTTTTCCAAGAGGAATATGGTGCAGGAAGTTCTATCAAGTAGATTGTTGTTGTGAAACTACGCTCTTAGAGAAGGCTAGTGCAGGTTCTCTGATGGTTATCCTGAAACGCTTCCAAATCAGTTTGCTACTGGGGCGAGGTTAGAAGTCAAGATGGCTAAGAGGTGAGCAACTTTCTCATGGTTTATTTGCCCTATTTTCCCCTTCCCGTTTACCTTTTTTCGGTTTTTATTATTCATATTAATGTCCTGTATTGGTAGAATTTGACATTTTTTTTTGGAATGACAATATTATGACCGATTTCCAAGGGTGTCTAATACTGGTCCTTATGACCAGTTTGCATTTAGTGGTTATTCTCCTGTATTTATAGAGTTGGAGACTTGGAACTCAAACCTTCAACCTGTATAGCCATCTCAATCACAAACCCCGTATCAGATAGGGGTGTCTGATACTAGTCCTGAACGATGTCTGATACTCGTCCTTGGTTTTACTCAATGATTTTTTACAAAACTGGGACTGTATTGATGAATTTTGGTGTGATATTTTTGCCTATTGAACTGTTATCTAAGGCCTCATGGGTTGTAATATACAGGGTTTCCCAAAATTAACCCCTCCACAATTTTTGATATATTGAAGTGAAACATAAAGTTTTTGGGGTGACTGATACTAAGTTTTAAACAAATTAAAATTAGAAAAAAATCCTAAAGCTTATGGGAACCCAAAGAGGGGAGCATGGGGTACGTACTTGGAAATTTGTTTCCCAATTTTTCGCCCAGTAACCCCTCATTTCAAAGATTTTTTAGTGCAGAACAGATGGTGATAAAAACTGAAAAGCGTGCCCAAAAGGCTGTTAAGAAATGGATAGGGCCAGAAGCAGTTGGCTCCATACAGTTACGACATGCTATTTTGGCAAAAGATGGAAAAAAAGAAAAAGACTGAAAAGTGAGTCAACAGAAACCAGTAAATTCGAAATCAGAAACAAAAATATTGGATTTTGTGTGATGAAGACTATTTTCTTATACTTATGTAAAAAAAAAAAAAAAAAAGCGTCAGGATCCTAGTCAAATTAAAATTGACTTTAATAACATTTGTTTTTTGTGTTTGAAGTGTTGTCTGTTGCTGGACCTAGATAGTGTCTGATACTGGCCCCATCCAGATTTCTCCATGTCTGATACTGGTGCCCAAACATAATTTTGAAAAAAATATTAAACCCACAAAATCAAAAAATTCGTCTCTTTCCAGGTCTTGGTGAGTTGTCAGAAAGTTGGGGAACTTGATTGTGCCCCTCCGATAAGTGTTAGATGAAATTACGCCTCAGAGTTCGCAGAAACTTGAGAATATCTGCTTACAGAGTCTCATACTGGTGCCTTCACCCTACCAGATCATACTTTACCAGATCTGAATAAATCAAAGAAATGTATTTGTATGACTTGGAAATCAAAGAAGAATCACTGGGTAATAAAGATAGGAAATCAATTCTTGCACCAGGACATATAGCAACATTTATTTATGATTTAGATAGGGATTTTTGGAAAACAAATGTGCACAAGGCGTTTCAATGTTGAAATTAGTGGTTTAGACGTTTTCTGAGTAATAGGGGTATTGATGGCCCATTAGTTTTGACGTTGAATCATCGAAACTTGATTTTCGACAGGTTCCAGTGCACATGTGGTTCATATTTTATGCCGATTTTATTTAAAACAGGTTGAAACCTTCGAAAGTTGAGCTTAGACGTCGAATTTTCGAAAGGTGGCAACGATCCTATTGGCTACTTAGCGAAACATCATTATCAATAAGACACGGTTTTCGATCTCGTTATTCAGTTCACTTACGAGTCAAAAAAGTGGTTCAAATTCTCTGATTTCGAATTCATATATTGTTGGGTTTAACAAAATATAATGTTATCGTTTTTATTTATAACCTGGATAGAAAGTAACCTGTATCTTTGAGTATAAATAATATGGAGGGCTATTGCTCTTATTTCAATGCTGTTTTCTTGTCAGTTGACACCTGCCGCTGGCTCCGTGCTGTTCCATGAAAATCACGCTTCCTGCCATGCACCTGCTCGATGTACCTACCCAATAATGTGTAGAAGATATTAGTTGAAAATTAAATCACAAAATATCCTGCGTCGATCAATTTGAGTAGTATATTTGTATAAGATTCATAGAAAACCATAATAGGTACCACTGAATACAGTATTTTGATTTATATAATACTGCATCAACTGATTGGTGTACAGCCATTTTGAAAGTAGCTTCATTTGCATGGTCCATCGTGACTAATAGCGGCACCTATGGTTTGACAACTCAACTACCTCTAATAGCTCTCCATATTATTTATTCTCAGAGACCTGCAGTGATTTATTTGGCTTTCATCAATTCCCGCAAGGGACACTACTTAGCATTTTGATTAAGGACACCATCACTTTTCGATGGATTCGATTTTATAAATGAACAATGAAAAACCTTAGTAGGTATTTTAATTTTTTTAAATCAGTTATACTATTTTTGGATATTATTTCCCACCGCTTTAGTGATTTTGAGCCTGTTTTCAAACAAAAATGAATACTGTATAATTTATGTTTACACTTTTCCTAAATATTGTGCTATAAAACATTCCATTTTTAGTTTTTTACAATTATTTGCCATTTCTTCAGCACATTTATTAAAAGGAGAACATTTTCAGGCTTGAAAAGTGCCAAACTCCAAAGAACATTTTATAAATTACGTTTAGTATTTTCAGTATTGAACCAATTTCCAGTAATGGACGAAAAATAAAAAATTGAATCATTTTAATTCTATCTCATAATTTTTCGGATTATGTTAAAAATGCAAGACTCTAAAACAAGAATGAACTCGGTGCACCTAGCCAGGGGCAAGCCCCCTGAACCCCCGGATGCTGTCTGCTTACAGCTAACATTCTTAAAACATGCAACATGCTTTAGCCACCTGCTGGTTATAATCAGGTAATACCTAGTGTGGGTGTCAGGCTGACGAGTTCCAGCAAACATCATTGTATCTAACGCCAAATTGCAAACAGGTCAACGTAGGTAACAGTCAATGTGGTTTATGAGTTACAATTTCCGAACAACAGTTGAGCTACATGAGTAGGAGGAGTATCATCTCCAAGTAATGGCTAGGTTCAACAAAATTAGAGATTTTCCATTGTATTTACGTACCAATATTAGTTCATAACTTGGCGAAATAAATCAGCTTCCTTTTACTCTACAGCAGCTTTTGAATCATCGTTATGTGATAAATTAGAAACTTCCCAACAATTGGCGAACGATTTTCCTTGGGTGAAAACTAAAAATGTTACCCTTCCCTAGCAACAGATTCGTTGAACGTGAAAATCAACAGAAAACCCCGCGCTACCTACTTTAGTCACTCTTTCGGGTAGTTAGCTCAGTGCTAAAGCATGTTGCATGCTAGGTATAACTAAATGAAATTTTCCCCAGCTCTCTTAAGCCAATCCCACCTTTTTTGAGCATGTTCCAAGGGAAATATTATTCTCTCAACCACACTTCTGTTGCCAAACTTACAAATACCCCCCCCCCCCCCCCCCTCCAGGTTTCAAACCCTTTTACCATTTACTGCATTAGCTTTCTTAGAGACTTCCAGTTTTCTCGTGTTATGAACAAAGTCCATAATTATTTACTTAAATTGCTATTCGACACACAGTGGTTCAAAAACATAATCTAACTAGACAAAATTGAAGTTCCTCGTCACAAAAGAAAGAACACTGGGTCTTGGAGTTTTAGAGAAATCTGAATAAGATTCGGAAGCTCTTTTTCCAGGATCAGCTGTAGTTTTTAAGATACATACGTTTGAATTATGGAAAAATCGCTCAATACCCAACTTTTCTATAGAAATAAAGAACAAAAAAGGTAATCTGTGTCACATGATGGGTCGGTCACAAAGCCATCATACATGACAATTTAAAAAAAAACTTGTTTTTTGCCCATTTTATCAAAATGGAGTACGGATTCTTTTAAATTCTGAGATAAGTAATTCAGGCGGGAATTAGAACAAATATTAGTGTATATTTGATATTTTTCTCAGATTAATTAATATTCCCTCACCCAGGGGGACCTTTCTTAGATGTGGGACATTTGGTGCGGAAGTGGTAGCCCTGGAGGGAAACTACTCCCACCCCTAGGCTCTCCCTTTTTGAAGGAAGGCGGTACTAAAAGGGTCCGTTCAACAGTCAGTGTTGATTACCGTGGATATATACGTTATTCTTATTCTTTTCCCGCACTCCTGATTGATTATTTATAATGTCAAATATACAAGATGCAAATATGCATAAAATGAGACCTAGCACAGCTCAGTTCTTTGTTTTGTAGGTATTAGAAAACACACATCTGACTCACATGTGAAGATAAGTTGTAAACAAACTATGAAATCGTGTTTTCTTCTCCTACGAAAAAACACACAACCTTACTAAAGGCAAAAAGAGGCAAACGATTTTCATCTGATTCTTTTTGTTGGCATCCCACCTACCATGTTCCAGATATGAGTGACTAGGACTTTATAGTAATAAACATCCAAAAAATGTACTTATTTTGCATGCTAATAGTAATACCCATCTGCTTACCCCTATTTATGTAGATCATCGTGGACGATTTCCCGTGTCCCAAGCCAGACTGAATAACTAATGCACTCCTTGATCTGTTGAACCGAACTAGTTACAAGTTGTTATAAATGAAACGTCAGGCAGTAAACAATTGATAACGGCCTCGAATTCCACTGTTCCTATTAGAATGCATGTCAAGACCTGCTGGGGGGGGGGGGGGGGGGGGCACACCTTTCAACTCGGAAATTGAATTTTGTCTTGCTTGATTGGAGTTTTGAACCACTGTGTGACAGTTTGAGTAATAAAGACCTTCATGTGCAAAGGGCCAAAGTGCCATCTCGGAAGTTTTTCATTTTTTCCATATTCGATACCTATGTGCCAGCGGGAATATATCTAGAAAGGTCTTATGTTCCAACTCATTTCTATTCATTGTGAAATCGACAGCCAAAAAGCAAGGTTGCTAACATTTACCTCCTTTTTTCAAGAGATGCCTAAGTCCAGAAAAGATTTTCATTGAAAGGTCCTAAGTGAAAACCCTTTTTCGGGCAACACTGCAATCATTTTATGTAGGTTTCCCCTCTTTATTTGTTGGTTGATGTTGTTCACAGTCTACTCTTGATTAGTAGAATGGATCGGGGACCAATATTTTCAACGTAATGTTAAGTAGTAATCAATAGTAGTTATTGATAGAGAAAATAATGACACTTACACGCTCTTGGGAAACTAGGGTGGTACTTAGGCCTTTTTGAGCTTTTCAAAAACAATATAATTTTTTTATGAATCCTAAAGAAGTCCTGTGAAGGTGCTGGCTGCTGGAAATAAAAGCACTTACAACAAACTTAAGAAAAGTATCAGGGATTTTGAATGCATAGTGAATATATTTTGGACATTATGAAACTTTTTTGAAGTTTTTGGCACTTAGGCACATTGGACCTGAAGGTCTTCATGTAGTTGAAAATTAGGGCTTGATAACGATGGAGTTGGTTGTGAAGGTTAGCAGAAAAACCCCGCTAATTTTGGTGCATAATATAAACTGCTAAAGATGTATGTTTATGCTAATTAGGGCATAATCCCGTTAATTTAAAAAGTAGAAAAAACCTCTTAAATTATCAGATAAGTAGACGTTACGCTTGTAAACAAAAATTGGTTCAAAATCTGAATTGTAAAGCCGTTTGGAACGATCTGAGTACCTGGAATATCAATTTATAATAATATTACTCTACTCATCACATAAATTTTCGGGCTAGTCATAATAACTTTGGTGAAGGTACTTCTTGGTGTGCTTTTGAAAAAGTGATAGTTTTATAGGTAGCTAATGGTGCTGATCATTAATCAATATTTTTTATATTTTTATTCACTGACAAAACGTTAATTTTAAATTATGTTCTGCTGTAACTATGTCCAAATAATAAAATGGTTGATTGCATAAAACTTTAGTGCCATTTTCGTCAACTTTCATTTGTTTGCATTGTAGGTACCTATTTAACTTAGTAGTATGAAGCTATCGCTGTACAATCCAAGAGAGCTAACGGATGTAGCAACATGGCTGAATAAACATCATGGCTCATCGCTTATTCAACATTTACTAACCCTCCATGTAGTACTTCCACAATGGACCACCTAAGCAAAAGTAAAGAAAAAGAAAGTTTTGGTTCATAATTTCCAATAATGAACTATTCCAATCTACAAGGAAAACAAACTAAGCCCCCTCAAGGGTTTTTGGCCATTTCCAGATGTAAACTTTGATAGATTAAGAGAAAAAAAGAGTACATCGCTTTTCTCAAAAACTGCCAGACGTTCACACACACAACTTGGCCCAAAAGTCACGTGGCGTACGTCGACAATGGTCCTGAAATCTGACATCAGTGTCTCGAAGACAACCCAGGAGGATGTTCTTAATCTACTTCTTTTCGATGAATTTGATACCACCCAAAATCTATACGTTTGTCACTCCTTCGATGGGGAAAAATAATGTCAACGCTGTGAATGTGAACATAGTATAAACATGTAAAATCATGTTATTAACATAATATTGTAAGTCTTTATTTTCGTTGAATTAGACAACGGTCTTCTTTAAGTTCCATTTTAGCGAATTTTCAAAGAAAAAATGAGCTATTTAGATGGCTTCAAAATTTTTAAAGTGGAGGGAAGGGACCACCCCCTAGAAATCCGTTTCATGCATCCAAGAACTCAATCCTAGATTTTAACGACTATATATATATATATATATATATATATATATATATATATATATATATATATATATATATATATGAACTTGATTAATGATTGTTCTACTGAACTATATATTACATGAACTTAATTGATAGAAATTTGACAAGTATAAAGGTGAAAGAGTGATTTGATATTTCGAGTAAATCTTTTTCAAAAGTAGAAGAGTAATGGTTTTTTCTGAACAATGGGACTTGGAGTGTTTCTTGGAAGCTTGTAAGCATGTATGGCTTCATTACTTTTGGTTCAGTGCATCTCAATCGTTTAGATTGAGACTAGGAGGCCTCAATGATCCCAGTACCCACCTGTGAGCCCGTTCAGACTGCTGTAGCAGTCTGTCGTTGGTTGGTTGTGGCACCTGCTTCAGAACCTTCACTCCGAAGCATTCGTTAAATGTCACAGTAGGATTGTGCGATCTCGCACGCAGCTTTAGTGGCAGGGGTCGATCTTGGTTTAAGGAAGCTCTATGGTTGTTTATTCTCAAATTTAGTTGAGTTGCCTCTGTGTTGATCTTCTGTGCACTGCTTACAGGTCAGCTGGTAGACACACATTCGTGACTGACATTCTGCGTGCCCTTTACGTACGTAGGTTTGAGAGGCATTGGGAGAGGTAAAGTGAGAGCCTTCAATAACAATGTCGCACAGTTTGCACCGTGGACGCTCACATGGGTGTAAACCAGGCTGCTGCACTTCTGATGGCTGAACTCGTGGATGCCTATGAGACAGTATTCCTCCTATATTTCTTCCCTGGCGGGAAGTTAGTTGAGGCATATCCTTGAACAAATCACGGGTCAGGGGACTGGAAGTTAGAAGTGGTTGCAGTTCACGGAGGATCCCATTCATCTTCTGAATCCCGAAGAAGAAGGTTGTGAGTAGAGGAACTCTGTCAGATGTCGGTCGTGTTCTCCGCCGGTAGTTGACATGAGCAGGAACCACTCTATCACGGACAATTCGTCTCGGGTATCCTCTCTCGATCAATTTGTCACCAATTATTGACAAATATTTTCCCAGATTTTCCCGATTGCTGCATATTTCGTGGCCTCTAACTGACAAAGCCCTTGGAATAGATCGCTTTGTGTGTGGAGGATGACAGCTGTCGTAATGTAGGTATAGCTGCTTATTGGTGGGCTTTACATGCACGCTAGTTGTGAAGCTTCCGTTAATCACCGATATTTCCACATCAAGGAACGTAGCACTCAATTTTCCAATTTAGTGGCCCAAAAATGCTAATTTTTATATTTTTTTATTTCAACAATAGGGCATGTGGGGTGTCACAGTTGAAGTATTTTTCAGCGCTGAGTTGATTGCAACAACTCCTAGATCTCTAAGATTCATAATAAGTGAGAAAAATCGATTTTTAGGTGAAAATTTCCCTGAATTGACCAAATTTTCGGGTTCGACTATGTGTCCTAAAGTTTTCTTGGCGATATTGTCACACGGCAGTCCCTCTCAGTTTTATTCTGGACAAGGTTGCCCTCAATGATCAGAATTTAAGTGCCTAAGTTGGTCGAAGAGAAGACTGTTTACTTATGCAGCTGACATGTTTATACACACAGCGTGCGGTGAATTTTTTGGGAAAATATTTGAAAATACCCGCTAGAACGCGGATTTTGAAAGGAAAATTAAGTTTGCTCTCTCGTGTTGGATGCCTTGCTCCTCCCCAAGCTCCGACATGTTCGCTCTTTTCAAATATGAGACTGTTCAATTAGGTATAGTAAGTACACTCTATACAGTATGAGAGGAGAAACCTATATTTAAGATTAATCTAGGCTAGAAAATAGTTGATACGAATCTCTCTAATTTGATGTTCCATAATAGGATGATACCTAGATTCTAGAGATCTCATATTCAACTCACAAATAGGTTTGTTCATTAGCGAATTTTCGCAAAAAAATTAAGCTAGTGCAATGGCTCCAAAAATTGTTAAATCACAATTTTCGAAAAATGTCTTCATTGAAATCCGTTTTGGGACATTCTGAAACGAATTCTAGAGTAAGAGTTTTGCTGCTTAAAAATTAGTAGTTAATTATATTATGCTATGTTACATCCACTCAAAATGCTCGAATTTCAAAACAACATGTTTGATCACATAATATAATATGATTATTTACGAAAATTCGCTCATACGATCATGCTGCACGACTGGAACTTTTTTGAGATAGGTAAGACGCAGATCAGTTTACGAAAACATGGCTCCTTTGGTACTTGTGAGCCAATAAATACATATATATTTCTATAATTCATAAAGTTGACAAGTCCTCACACTTATCGCCTTAGCGTTTAATAGCTTGGGTGTAAATTGAAACTCGCACATAATTTTTTTTTTTCCTAGGATGATAACGTCAACACCCTCTTACCGTGTACTTTTTATTCACTTACAACGATTACAAGGTGTTTTAGCGAAAAAAAAAAAAAAGAGCTATTTAGATGGCTTCTAGATGGGGAGTGCTGGGATGTACTAAATACCCTGGGAAAGGACAATAAGATTAGGTACCTTGGAGTAGGTCCCAGGGCATTCAAGGGTGGCAGAAAACGAACGGGCAGACCAGCTCGCTCGAAAGAGGGCCTCAATGCAATTCATTGGGCCGAAACCCGTCTTGGGTATAGCAAAATGCTCGGTAAAAACCGCTTTGTGGGAATGGATAAGGAAGGAACACCCCAGAACAGAAACATGGAAAACTGGTACCTAATGAACACACCCTGCCATCGTACGAGTACAGCCGCCCTAAATCTCTTGAGGAGGAAAATAAGACTCTTGGTGGGAATGGTGACTGGGCACGGGTGCTTCAGGAAACATCTGCACAGGATTGGAGCCTTCACAGCTGATCCAGTGTGCAGAATGTGTGGAGAGGAAGAAGAAACCGCCTATCATCTTCTCTTTGAATAATGCCCAGCACTCGAAGCTAAACGATACAGAACCTTTGGGACCCTTGACCCAGGGGAGATAGTATCGGTAGACGACCTTGTGGGGGGAATTCTCAATCTGGTGGAGGAGGGGAATTGGCTCCAGAACCTATTGGTTGGAAACAGGGGAGAGTACCGCACAATAAACCTCGGTTTCGGTGCGGCGGAGGGGGAAATTGACCCCTCCCACGGACCCTGAATTAAAATAATAATAATAATGGCTTCAAACATGGTTCCAACGCAGAAAAATCCGTCTTGGCAAAAGAATTCGTCGGCCGGCCCAATCGCTCCAGAATTTAAGGCTCAAATATACTATTTTGTGGCCCAAAAAATTCCGATTGCACGACTTTTAGCTAATGTTAAGAGAAAATTAAGATAGTAAAATGGGTCAAAAAATTTTAAAATAGAAATTTTTCAAAATTTTCTTTGAGGAAATTTGTTTTGAGGCATTCTGAGACGATTCCTGAAGTTCGCTCTTTTTTATATGTGTAGATACCTACTTATATAATTACTCACTCTACTTACCTTCACGAAAGATTGATAGTAGGTCATGGGGAATACTGTTTACTTATGCAGCTGACATGTTACACACATCGAAGGGTGACCTTTCAGAGAAAATATTTTAATAAACCTGCGAGAGCGCAGATTTTGAAAAGAAACCGAAGTTTTGCTCTCTCGTGTTGGTTGCCCTGTGTCTCCCCACGCTTTGAGATTAGATAGGGATGAAAAAGTGTTACATAGGTAGGTACTTCATAGGTATCAAAGTTGTGCAAAAGTGAGCAATGCAGAGGTCGTGGGTTCTAGTCCTTATACAGAAATTATAATAAGGGAAGTCCGTTTGAAGGAGATGTTCCCCCACCTCATTGGGAGAACACGTTTATTGCGTAATTGAAAAAAATCGTTCTAGCTTCTAGCCGTTGAAGAAGCATCTCCAACCCAAACTTAGTAAGAAGAAAAGAAAGAGAGAATGAATGCATTGTACCTAATAGTAGACGGCGATCCGACTATTGGCTTGGCCCAAATTGGATATCATGCATTTTGTGGCTAGGCATCTTTTGTAGCGTAGCGTCTTTTTTAGGGGGGTAGGGTGTGGAGATCATACATTGTTGGTGATCAATGAGGAAAAGATTGGAATGTACAGGCTGCTTAGGATGGAGTCAGTAATTACATTCAACTTTTGTAGTCCTAGAAATAGGTACCTAGGTACTCCCAGCCAAATTTAAATTTCCTAGGGTGAACAGGAGAGAATTTAATTCACTCAGCTGATCAGGAAAGAGTCCCTCAGTTTGTACGTCTCTTGATGTCCTAGAGAGGTTTCCTACCAAATTTCAAATTCTTAAGGTGAACAGGATATAAGTTTAGCTTGCATAGATAGCTATCAGAATGGAACCTGTAATTTTGTTCATCTCCTGACGTCCTAGAGAGGCTCCCTATCAAATTTCACATTCCTAAGGTGAAAAGGAGAGATTTAGGTATAATTCACTGATCAGGATAGAGCCCTTAATTTCATTCGTCTCTTAAGGATTGTCTGTTTGCAGAAACAGTCCCGAATCATATCAGAATCGAACCAGAACCAATGGAACTGAAAAGGGGAGAGGGTAGAGGCGTTCAGAGCTGTTTGTTCTAACTGCAGTTGTCCGTTTTCGCACTAATTCAAATACAAAGGCGGGAGTCTTAGATCTGTAATTCGTGATAATAAGCGTGAAAATGTCCTCTTAAGCCAGTTTCACATGGAGCGGTACACAAAGACGGAAGGCCGGAAAACCCAGTGAAGGGGGCGGCGGAATGCGGCAGGGTGTTCACATGAAGCGGCACCTCGCTAAACGGAATCATATCCTTCCTACTGAAACCCTCTCTGATCTGAAACCTCTACTTGCGGTTATCAACATTCCTGTCCAATGAGCTTGCGCAACGCTCGTCAGAACGCGGCAACGGTATACAAATTTCTACCACCGACCGCCCATTCCGGCAACATGGCAGCCATCATCCTCAACTGTTGTCCCAACAGCCAATCACATTGCGTTCCGTCTTTCCGTCTCCGGACATACCGCTCCATGTGAAATCGGCTTACGCATGTCTCGAACTAAAACTTCTGGCAAAAATCTCGAACCACTTGAAATAGTTCTTAACGGTTCTGGACTCCTTCTCTAGACAATGAACTTGAGGTTCCAGGACTCCTGAGAACTGGTTCCGGAACGTTGTAAGTCCTAAACGGTTCGGGACTACTTCTCTGGACAAACCTTTAGTATTCCAGAGAGTCTTTTTAGGTAGGTGTAGTGGATTTATATACATTTGGCTAGGAGTCGGAATACCTAGCGGAATATTGTGAGCCATATTATTGAGATGGTTATGCGGGCTTGACCCTTGAAAGTGTTCGGGCGAGAGGTACGAGAAAGTACCGTTGTTGTCTCGAGTATCGTTATATTTCGCTTGGTAGGAAAGATATGAATCCTATAATAAATCTGTAGCAGGTCGAGCTTTGCTGCGTGGCTTCTAAATGTGACTCTCTCGCTGGTGTATATTGGTACTCAGGCTCTAACCGAGAGTTCTCATTATAATATGAGGTAGTTTTTTGGGGGTACTGAAAAGTACCTTTATTTCCGTGCAGGCCATGCACTTGTTGAGTTCGATAAGCACTCACGTCAGTCGCATACCCGGTGGGTAGCTGTGAAGGGATTTCTGTTTTAGCAGTGAAATCTCCGTAGTTTCCCTTTGAAGGGGTCTGAATATGTTCGACAGCGTATTTGACATCTGCGGAAGATGTGTGTGAATGTGTCATATCCAAAGCTCGATCTCGCTGTGTCTCAGGGAGATGAGAGAGGGCAGCGTCTCACACGGAAGCGGCCTTCGCTGCGCCCAATAACTCGTCGGTGCTAGGCCTTGAACTTCCGTGGGCAGTGTCACGTGCCGGCCAAGGAATGCGACTAGGAGTCGCGTGCGCGCTGTCACATTGATCAGCGGCGCCTCCCCGTCTGTCGGTCGTTTCCGACTGCACGGACTCGTCTAGAAGGCGGAATGAAGGGATTCGCTCCATCTAGGAAGTTTTGCCTTCTAGGTTCTGTAAAAGAACGAGGCTTGGCAGGGACTCGCTTCCAGCAGGAGCTAGAGGGTCCTCTGTCTGTTCTGATAAGAACAATTATAACGGGGACTCGCTTCCAACAATTAATTGTCAGAGGGTCCTCCGGGCTGAAAAGCCTTTTCAGTTGATCAAACTGGGTGCGGTTTTGCTTGAGGATCAACTGGCTAGCCCCTGCGGACGGCTGACGAAATATTTCGAAAGCCCGGGCGACTAGTCTCGACTTGCCCCAGCGGACGTTCAGTGAATTGCTTCTCTGAACCGGGCGACAAGTTTTATTGAAGATCGATGATAGTGAGTAATACAGGATGTATTAGGCTCGAGCTACCAGAAGTCTTGATGAAGAAGGTAGAGTATCTCGTTTCTGGATTGAGGATCGTGTAGAAAGCTTCGTCGTAGAGAGAAGGAACGTCAGATCAAAAGGTTGAGAATGGTATAACTGGACGGCCCATCAAATGCTATATTTATATCCGTCCGGAAGTCGGATTCTGTATTTGATTGGCTGGATCAGTTGATCTCTAGCGCTCGCGTGTGTGGAAGTAGAAATCGCTTCCGATTTTATTGATTGCCCCCGGTGGGCGGAAGTTGAAACATCTTCTTCGGCCTTTCCTCCGTAGAGCGCGTCTGGCCTAGTTTGCCCTTGATCGGATTTGAAAGTCATTTGATTCAAGGCAATTTTTGTGTGTAAGTTTTGCCGGCTCGTCAAGTCTTCCTCGTGCAGTGAGCTTTTATCTTGACGAGTTTTGTCTTTCGACGAGTTAATATTTTTTGTGATTATGTATTTCGCATAATCTTTTCGGCGATTTCTATTGTTTCGTTTAGACGTAGCCTGACGTCTTCCTTGTATAGTTCTAAAGTGTGAACTTCTTTTTGGTGGCCCTGAAAAGGGCCGGTTAAGAGTGGTGAGTTCACCACAGTAGGTATCTATCAAATTTCAATTTCCTAGAAGATGAGAGAGCATTTCAATTTCCTAGAGAGAGCAGGAGGGAATTTAGCTCAATCAGCTGATCAGCCCCCCCCCCCCACATCTAGGGTTAAATTGTGAGATTGGGGTCAGTAAGCACCTACTGACACATCACTTGTTACGGGATTTTGTTTCAAGAAAACCTTAGTTTTCTTTGACAAAGTCACGTTTTTCAAAATTAATACGTAATTTTCTCCCTTAATTATAATAGTAAAATTGACTATAACGTTGGAAAGCTGAGTTTTTGGTCGACTTCTAGGATTTCAGTAGTTAAAAAACAGATAGAATCATTCAGACTTGAGCGTTCGAAAGAAGTGGAAATATTCTCATTTACACAAATTTTACTTGTTGGAATCATTTTACACCTTAAAGAAATGCATTAAAGGCAGATAGATTTATAGTTAGCTCTTTCTAATGATGTTCTTAAATTGTAGTACGTAGACTCAACAAAAAATTTAAATGGTTATAACTCTCTTGAGAGGAAATTTAAGAAAATGCCAAGGACAAATTTTTGTTGGAAATTAGTACCTAATAGAATCGATAAAATTGTAAGGTGGCTCACCCAAATGTGAAACACCCTGAACCATAATAATCACTACTGGATGGAATCCGAGTTGTAGAATGCTGCCGTTCGCGCAGCACCATCGATTTATCCACCAATGGACATAGTGTAGCACCCACAGAGCAGAAGAGGAGCACCCTAACTCTCGCATCGCATGGAGTGTGATTCTATTTAGAAGGCCTTGACTCGTTTTCTGACGATTCGGGAGGTTGTAATTTTTATTGACAGATCTTCCCATTTCGTACATCCTCGGGAACCTGATCAAAACCCCGTTTTTAGGGAGAAATCCCCCAATATTCCTCTTTTCCTCCGTCCGTGACGGCTTTTGGAGGATAATATACCTTCGGTCCTCACGGGTCCTTGGGATAAACATCGCGACCAAAATGAAACTTGTGATGTGAAATTTGGGGATTGCTTTCCGCGAAGTGTCGAGTAGTTCCCACCCTGTTTCCTGACTGTTTCCCAGATTTTCCGTAGTTTATATTCGAGTTTCCGCGGTTTCAGAATTTGAAAAGTTTTCAACGTGATGAGTGGCACGATGAGCGTCGTTCAAGGGGGACTCAGCAAACTAAAAAAGAAGCATTTCCGAGTGAAGCACCAAAAAGTCAAACTGTTCCGGGCCAATGAGCCAATCCTTTCCGTTTTCATGTGGGGTGTAAACCACACGGTAAGTCTCTCTACTCTCTTTACTTACTTTATTATATTTAAAATAACTAATGAATAACTCACTGTTGAAGTAAAATTAGCAATTTTCGATGGGCGATAAAATCGTCATTTCGTAGGAGCAGTCGCATAAGAAATCGTAGTTGAGAACAACCTTCGGCGCCCTGTTCGGTAAACCCTGCTCCAAAAATTTTATCTGATTATTCCCGTTAAATAGGTACTTACGCCTACATTCTCTTCCGAAATAGAAAAGTATGTAGCAATTCTACAACATACTCTTGTCAATTTCGTGAACTTGATTCTTCGCCCCGCTAAGTAGATATATATACTTCGGAGTACCTATTCATTGGAGTACCTATATGAAATATATATAGATAAGCACTTGCCTACTACCTTTTTTTAAATTGTACTTTCACAAATGAGACCAACATGATTTTCTAAGTCGTTACTTGCATTTGTATGTATGTAGGATGTACTCATTGTAGACTCTAGGTACTTACATCCTAAGGATTTTTGGGTGGAGCAATCAGTTAAGTATGTACCATAAGCTTTGTAATCTTACAGTTTTGAGATAGGTGCAATTGGTTACATATCCATTTCCGCACTGCCCCACCCTACAGATGTTTATCACGTTGCTATCTGTGAAATGAGTAACTGAGTGCGGGTACATGGGTAAAACAATATTTACCTACCTGTAATATAGAAACATGGGTTATGTGAAAAGATTATGATGAAACCGGGATCTGTACTTTCAAACATTGACAATAAAGTACTAAGTAGTTTGGTGAGTACTTTCAGGCAATTGGGGCGAATAAAGATAGATTCAGGCAAAAATTGGTGAACAATTTAATATTATTTATGAATTCCCACCCACACTAGATATGCAACTTATAGGTATTTTTATGATGTGTTATTTTCCGAGTATCACGACTGCCTGTTTGCCTGGTTCATCTTTTCTTTTATTCTGTACAAAAAATTATATAGTGGTGGGTACAATGTATATGTACCTATACCTTAACATTCAAAAATTATTTTGAGATAACCGAACATCGTAGAGTGCTACTCGTATTATTGTTTTTGAAAAGTTTCGTTCAGCTTGCTGATAGATCTCTGCTGGCCTTCAGTTGTCTTGTTTTAGTTTATATCAAGATAAGTAGCCTGCAGAGATCTACCAGGGACCGGAGGAAACTTCTTCAGAATCAGAACTTCCCGAGAAGTAAACATCTAGACGGGCTAGTTTTGTTTTTGACTCGCCCTGCGTATGAATGTATTACCCCCCCCCCTCCAATGGCTTTCTTTTCGGTGTTTACTTTTTCTTCTTTTTTTGGAACATAACATTTTAATAATAAATAACGCTTGTTTAGGAAGCTCTGGTTCGAATTTCAACGATCTACTACGTCGATTTATAGTAGGGCCAAAAATATTGAGGGTTGAAGTAGACTGCTATCTGCTCCCACCTACAACTTCTCCTCAAAGTATGACTCTTGACAGCAAGGCACAGTACAACAAGCTTTGGGAAGCTTTAGGTTTGAGCACTAAGTAGGCCATTGCAAAGGAGTGCAATGAGGGGTGAAGCAGCTTTTTACCTACCATTATTTTTTGTCCTATTATAGGAAAGAAATTTGTTGAGTGGTATTATTACTTAACAATTTTGTTGCATACTAAGCTTAACGAATTTTTGGAATGGGAGTCAAGGAAAGAATGAATTTATCATTTATAAGTATGTACATAAATGAAGAAGTTGGCGGCCTCCACAATGCTCTGCGAAACCACTCGATCCCTTGCTGCCGCCCTCTTTCCTCTAGGATCATCAGGTCAACCTCGACTCCATCCAATCATCTGACTTGCTCTTGGCAATTTTTTGTATGATAAAATATCATTTACCCAACTAACTTTTCACGCCCACCTATTTGTTCCGACTCCAACTCCACAACATCAGGAGAAACTTGTGGAGGTCATCGGTAAAACCAACCATCCTGGATACTGTCTGCTACATCTTTTTCTGGGTGTTAAGGTACACTATATTAGGTTAGAAAATATTGGTGGGCGGATAACTTCTACTCCCACTGACCTATCTGCAGCTTCCCCTCAACCGTATGACACTCTGTCTTGTGCCATTTACCTCCATCTTCTCATATTCAGCCCTCTCTGATCATTCTTCACATCGTCCTGCCACCGTACTACTGGCCTACCTACCTGGTCTTATTCCTCTAGGTTTTCCATCATCATCCATTTGGGCCATCAGTCAGAGGGCATCTCTCGCTCCCTTCTCTCTCTCCCTCTCCCTCCCCCTCCCCATCCCTTTCTCCGTTTCGTTTATGACTTTAGACAAAAAAGATAAAATAAGCAATAAATCTTGTTCTTTTTCTTCTTCAGTACACGGATTATGCTTTTACTCAGCATTTTCCATCTTCACTCCAGCCATTCTTCTTACGGTGCATTTTCCCTGGGTGACCTGCTTTACCATCTGGGGTGGATTCATGCGCGTGGTGTGGTCTCGTGGATCTCCAACAACAGAATAGATGTTCAGATCGCCTCTTGAATGATCGTTCTTGAGCTGGTCCTGATGAGTCCTGGTCCCTTTGATCCTTCTCAGATATCACATTTCAGCCGCCTGAATCCCGGTTTGATAAGGTTCACGATTCGTATCCATAAAACGAGACTGGATCATTCAATATAAAATTTGAGCTCCGTTCTACTTCCTTACTTTTCTGCCAAGGGATCTGTGATTGTACAACACTTCATTTGAAATTTGTTTAAGCTTCAGGGAGATACCATTAAAATACTTACTTGCAGCTAAAGTCACATCCCAAAAACTGGAAGTGAGATAATTGTTTAGTAAGGCACCATTCACAACTACCTTGGAACCACCGAGACCAAAGCGTGCCTAATGGAGTGAGGTCGAAAAGTGCTGTCTACTCCAGCACTTCCGAGCACCTCCCCTACCCACCTCGCCAAGTATTGACGGGAGGCAGGGCCAAACAGACTTCTAACCGTATGGAAAAGGGGAGTGCTCTCGGTCATTACGCTTTTATGTTGTCAAGACAGGTATTCCGGCATCAGGGACGCCGCACTCAGTCGGGGTCGCTCTGGAAAGAACAGAAGCAGGAGACACGGCTGTGACCCAGAAGGTGGGGGGGGGGGGGGGATTGCCCTGGTGGTAACAAAACCTTAACCCTAAAGCCCGAGATTTGCACTATATCCCTCAACTTAATGGCTGCTATAGTTCGGGGGCGTTGCCCCACAGCCAAAAGGAGAAGGGTCAAGAGTTTCTTGGACAGTTCCCCTAAATTATCCGTCGATTTTTCCCAGAGCTCGTTTCACCAACTGTGTAACCTCATACCTACCTAATTTTATATATATATATATATATATATATATATATATATATATATATATACATATATGTCAAATAACTTGTTTTTCTATTGGTAATTGAGCAAAAATTGAGCAATTGCATGGCTCCATAAATTTAAAAGTTGAAAATTTCAGTCATAGAACTCGGTAGTTAGATATTCTGTTGGTAAAAGAAGAATGTAGGTAGATCTTGACATTTATTCATTATGTTTTGTAATTAGAAACAAATATTGAGCACATCATTTCACAAGTACTTGTTATTTCGTAGCTTTTAAACATCTACTTATTAATCTTGCAATCACGTCGTGTGTCTTGTTTAGATCTTGGTGGATTATTGAATGATCTCATAATATCCATCTGCTCCCCTAAAGGTCCCACTCGATTGTGAGAACATCCTGCAACTTGCTGATTGGGTGGTTATCTCGTCGTCGTAATAGCTGTTCACCCCTTTTTGCTGAATTAACCAGGATTGGTGGTTCACGTGGCCGTTATATTCCATTCAATATACATACGTAATGCCTCCATTCGGCACATTTGTCGTATTTTAAATGATCTGTACGTAAATTCATGCAAATGACGAAGAACAGGAGGTCTTCCAAGGTGCTCGTGTTCATTTGAATTGACGAGCAACTCATTCCCACCACCCATCTCGACCTCAAATCGGTATTAATGATGGCGACATCATTAATACCGATTAAGTATTACTAAACAAATTAATATAATTGTATGCTTATTTATACACTTTGATACTCATATAATACGTACCTACCTAACTCATACAAGTTGTTCACCATTTGGTTAAACGTATGTGCTGATTGATAGCTCTCTGTGGAAACGGAAGCTTTTGCAGAGGATCAAAAAATGTTGTAATTACTGTTTGGTAACCTTGTTTAAAATTAAGAAAGAAAAAAATCAAAGGTGGTACATACTGAGGAAAAGTCCTTAAAACACTGCAAATTAATATACAAACGTTTAATATTTCTCTATTTGGTATCCCTTCCTCGCAGTACATCTATCCATAATAAATTATTAAATGAAGTCTATTATACATTAGATATATTAAATATATATCTGCATAGCTGTATACGCCTACCGAAGAGGAATCAAGTAAATTAAATAACACCTATTCGTTCCTAGTGTTTAACACGAGCTTACCCACCAACTGAAAATTATTCATATAAAATAAACCACCTACCTATGCTTCAGAGTCCTTCTATAGGTGACAAAAGTTATTCCCCTGTTTCGATTAGTGAAAATTCCATCGGAATTATTCAGCTGATACAAGCGTCGTAGTTACAAGAAAACTTTTGCTGTCTTCCACCAAATAAAATGTGCTCCCATGTTTTTGATTTTTTCCCCCCCTGCCAAAGTTCTTAGGGATGACAAACATGTACGCACAATCACCCGGGTGGTTTCATCCGATTCTTTGGGAAGATGTCTATAAATGAGACCCAAAAAACCATCACTGTTGCCTTGAATGTTTTCGAGATCTCGATTTTTCAATATTTCAGCCCTTAATTACTACCCATTAGGGTCGATCAAAGTTAACGCTGATGTAACCGGCACATCCCCGGCCAATGTATGATTTTTGAGCCCAATTTCATAAAGTTTGGTCCAATAGTTTCGGAGAAAAGCTTCGGACGGGGTTTTTTTGCTAATGAGTCTGCAAGGCAGCGGAAGCTTTGTTTTCACTTTCGAAAACGAATTTCATTGAAATCCAATCGAAATTGCGGAAGTTATGGCTGTGGCAAGGACATGTGGACAGATAGACGGACGGACAGACAGTCAGACATGAAACCAAATTTGTTCAGGAGGCCATGAAACGCAAAATTCGAGTGAAAATTTTGATTTTTGAGCACAAAAAGTTTTGTTGAAAGCGAAGCTTCCGTTTTCGGATTACGTTTCCGCCAATTATTATTTCCAAAAAGCGCTGCAAATTATTACACAAGTGTTTATTATTTCTGCGTTAGATATCCCTTCTACGCAGATCATTGGTCTATAATAAACCCCGTATGTAATAAAATGATCAGAACATGGTGCATCATGCCTCCCAAAAGGGTTAACACCTTTACAGTTCCAAGACCCCACAATTTCACGCTTCACAGTGAAAATGTTTAAAAAACCGATAGGTCTGTAGGTAAGGAAAGAATATAGGTACAGAGGCCCCTCATTCCCGCACATTCCCTGAAAACGTTATCAAAATCGAATGAAATCTGTTGAAATGAAACTCGTTAAAAGGAATACACATTCGCGCATACGCAGTAGCTACTAATGATAGAATTATGTTGAAATTACTAGGGAATGCTTAAATTAATCTCTCCCACTTTTCCTCCAAATTTGAGCGAGATCGGACGACGGGGGCTTGAGAAAATGATGCTTGATGGAATTTACTTTTTCGCATGCGTTGAGCGAAGTATTGATTTGGGAACAAAGGAACTGATAGTAAACCATCTACACCCTAACCCGCACATTCCATGAACATTTCATAAAAATCGGTTGTATATTGTGTGAAATTAAGCTTGTTACAAGGATTTGCGGATACACAGAAAGACACGGAACGAAAATTTTGCAGAATGGTCTAATCTAAAACGTAATATGCGAGTGGGAATTTCACCACTGTAAAAAAACAACCGTTTGATTTTTTGGAGACTAAAAATTTTTCATCTCACAAAAGTGAAAACAATGCTTCCGCTACCTATAGATAGACTTGGAAGCAATCTATAAGATGAAATTCAGCATCTAGGAGGTACCGATGCCTTACTAGTAGGTACATTCACACGGACAATAGTTACTAAACTCGATTTCGTAAGTTAGAATAAATACCCTTGCAACTATATTACCTGATAATTCCATTATTGGCATTATATCAGCTGATATTTACAAGGCAATTTCTATGTCTACCGGTTCCACTATCTAGCGATCATTAATGGAATTTGGAGCTTGAATGGATAATCAATAGATTCGCTAGCAGCGCATGATGAAATGATGTAGATATCCGGTGTTTTTTCGAACTTCTAGCCCTCAGGAAGGGCAAACCGTTCAATCTACAGCTTTGCGGATGGTTTTAATCGATCCTTTGGGATTATATTTATCATTGACAAGCATAAAATCATTACTGTTACCTTAAAAGTTTTCGAGATCTCGATTTTTGAATGTTTAGCTCTTTCATACTACCCTTTAGGGTTGATAAAAATTGATGCTGATATTACTGGCAAATCCCCGGACGATGTATGATTTTTGAGCCAAGCTTCATAAAGGTTGGTCCTGTAGTTTCGGGGAAAAGTTCCCGACAGCGTACGGCGGACGGACGGACTTACAATTACAAAGGTTTATTATTGAAAATAATAAACCAAAATCGAATTAGAAAAAAAAAATCCTTCAGTCCTCTGTCTTGAGTTTTCCTCCTAAACTACTGGACGAAGGTGATGAAACTTGGCTTAAAAATCTCATTTGAGATCTAGTTGGTCCTTGAAGCTCAGTATCAATTTTGATCAACCCTAAAGGGTAGCATTTAGGCGCTGTAATATTCAAAAATTGAGACCTGGATAACTTTCAAGGTAGACAACGGTAATGTTTTTTGGTTTTATTGTAACTATTATCCCTACGGATGGACTAATGAAGCGTTGGTTGGTATTTTATTCTATCTCATAAATCTTCAGTAGGTGCATACTTACTTGAATGAAGTTATGTAGATCAGAGGGTCTAGTAAAGTGTCGGTGTATTAATTAATTGTATTAGTTTTCCATCCGTAGGTGCCTATACCTACGTAGGCATATTGATGATAAAGTCATCTTTTCGCCTGACCACCACGAAATTGCATCTCGCAAATCGTTTACGGAGATGCGTTGATCTAAGGGGCCCGTGAAGCTAATTTCTGACTTAATCAACCTACGGAGCTGAAATTTGAGATTGAGCTCTTTTGAGACAGCTAGAATACAATTATAAAGTATGGAGAGTCTCTAATCAGCTGTGGAACGTATGAGGCTAATTTATTTCCTAATCGACTTACGGGTTCTTTCCTTGGTCGATTACTAAGGTTCATTATAAAAAATAATTTAAAAAAAAAAAAAAAAAAAAAAACGCAAATGAGCGAACAATCCAAGCCAAAGAAAAATGCTAAATTAAAGCCTCAACAAAAATTACGAAGTGTGTGTTATAAGGAATAGCTTGTGGGAGTGAGGGCTTTTGTAGAGTGATACGAGATTAAGAGAGAGCACGAATGGGCTAAATAATGGCAACTTTCATTGTAGTTTCCAAAGCCGTTTTTTTCTGGTAAAATGTTCTCGTTCCTGATGCAATGATACTGCTGTAAGAAAGTCGGCCACCGTATCTGAGTTGGCCACATTTTTCCACTCCTTTCCACGCCAATACGTTTTTTTAAAATTTGAAGTCAGAGCTTGAACTCAAGTTTCGCCTCAACTAATAGGAAGTGTTTAGCTGATTCCGAAGGTAGATTCGCACGTTGGTACTGATAAGAAAGTTCTTCGTACGAAAGGAAAGTTACAGACAAACATGAATTCTGCGTCAATAAAACTACATTACTTTTTTCTTTCCTTGCTCAACCCGTAGGGTGTAGGGAAAGTCTTGCAATCACCCTGAAAATCGATTTCTGAAACTCATGCTAGGATGGTTATTTTGTTCAACCTGAACCAATATCTATACGTTTCATGAAAATGTATGTATATATGCAATTCGTGTACACGATTGCGACCTTAACGGTACGACATAAAAAACTTACAATTTCGGAGTTGGGTTTCTATACCCAAGGGCCAACTACTGTAGAAAAATCAGCTTACAATTATGGTTTTTAGAGGGTTAAAAAAATCAGAATAGGTGAAAAAACGTCGTTTTTAGCACTTTTTGCCTTTTTTCCATAAAGGCTCGAGGGATTTTGATGAAATTCACAGGAGTTACTCTCCTTGTGGGTAAAAATGATACATTAGATATCCCTCATGCTTGGGAAAATACTCTAATACTTCCAAAAATAGGTTAAAAAACGTTGTTTTTTAGCACCTGTTTGGTCTTTCCTTCAGTATGGCTACTAAATGATGCAAAAGAACTATCGGCTCTCAAGCAGACCTTCACCACATGCCGCAAGTTCGGTAACTCCATGAGGGCCGGCGGTTTGGAACTCCCTTCCCGTCTCTATCCGTGGGCTGTGCTCCCTTGGGTCATTTGTGGGCGCGGTACTTCAGCACTTCAGGGATCAGTAGCCAAACTTCCTTCACCTCTTCATTACTTCACTTCATTTCTGATCCATTTTTCCTTTTCTCTCTTTATTTTTCCTTAATTCCTTCTTTATTCCTAATTTTATTCTCTCCCTCTCTTATTTTTGAAAAAAACTTTGTAATTGTTATATTTAGAGCCATCTGTCCATTTTTAATGTTAATTTATCTGTACAGATAACTAGAGGGGTCTTTACCCTACATCTGTATTATGACAAATAAATAAATAAATTGAAATTGAAATAAATCCTTTTATCTTGTCAGTGTTTTGTTCCATTTCCGAAGGGTGAAGTCGTAAAAAATCTGAATTAACGTTTTTTTACTTTCCTTACTTAACCCAAAGGGTGACCAGGAATTCCCCTATAAATTACATAACCCTACACCTATCTAATGAAAATAAATGAAATAAAACATCTACCTACGCTTCATTGGTCCTTCTACGAGTATGTATATACCATATATGTTACAAATGTAATGTAAATGTGCGGGCTAGGGTGTAGACGGTCCCCTATCAGCTTCATCGTTCCTGACTCAGTACCTACTTCACTCTGCGCAAACGTAAATTCTACCATGCCTTATTTTCTCATGCCCTAGTTGTCCAATATCGCTCAAATTTGGATGATAGTTGGAGGATGACGATTTGATTGTCACATACCAATTTCAACGTGATAGTATCAATAAATAATAGCTACACGCATGCGCAAATGTGAATTCTTTGTAACGAACTTAATTTCTACAGTTTTCATCCGATTTTGATTAAATTGTCAGGGAATGCGCAGGTTAGGTTGCAGACGATCCTCTATCAATTTAATTGTTGACAAATACTTCACTCTGTGCCTGCGCAAACGTAAATTCCATTATACTCCATTTTTTACACCCTAGTCGTTCGATTTCGTTTAAATTTCGATGATAGTTGGGAGAAGACGATTTTATTACCCCTATCAATTTCTATAATATATTATTGTATCATTAATTGCTACTGCGCATGCGTCAATATGAAATCCTTGTAATCTAAGGTTGTAGATGGTCCCGTACCTATTCAATTGTTCTCAACTCATCAGTTCATTTTACTCATGCGCAAAAGTAAATTACATTGAGTGTCATTCTTTCGTTTATTAATTTACCAATTATGACGTAGCAAAAATTGCAGTTATTTGTGCAACTTTGAAAAAAATAAAAATAAATAAATACTTAATAATAATGAATTAAATAAAATAAAAACCGCAAATACTACGAGATTCAATCTGAAAAAGGATTCGGTGAATCGTGTGGTGAGTAGAAGCTGTAATTTCGTGTTCATTTGTGTTGTTCAGTAATGCGGTGAGTAATTTATAAGGAAATGAGCCATCGACTGTGTCGTGGATCAAGCGTGCAAATAAACTTCAAAAATATAGATATAATTTTTCTAATATAAACCTAAAACTTGGGTCCTTTTAAAAGGAAGATGGATTTCAGCCTGGTACTGAAACTGGCTGTGGAGGAGTTTGTCACCTGGTACTAAACCAAAGGTGATTAGGAAAAATAATTGGTAAAACTGTTGGTACTGAAACTGTTGGTACTGAAACTGTTGGTACTGAAACTGTTGGTTGTTAGGAACAGAAAAGGTAGACTTCGACCGGGTAGTCGAACCGTTGGACGAAGAGGAGAAGGTTGGTGGAAGAGTGCTTGAGGAGCCTGATTTAATTCGGTAGAAAATGATGCTGCAGTTGCGCTACTCAATATTCAAGTTCTGCCCCCACTTCACTGAATTATGAAGTGGGGAGATGTGAAGCCGTTGGTTTTGGAATGTGGAAAACTAGGCTGACCTTGGGCAGTGCATGTACCTGTCTCCAAACTTTGTTTGACAATACACAACTTTTTGGAAGTTTTAAGACGGGCCACCACAAAGTCATTCGGTTAGTGGGCGAGATGTTTAACGAGTGAGTAAGCTCTTCCCATCAATTCAGCTGACTACCTTCAATTTTGCAGATGGCTGATAGAGTCCTGTATCAGTCAGAAAGCTTCTTTGTAGTGAAGCTATCCCTGCTCGAATAGTGCAATAAACGAATGATTTTGGATGGAAATGTCTTAAGCAGAAAGTTTGACTTCGGAATTTGGATCACTTAGGAGGTAAACATAATAAAAGTCCCCACCCCTACGTAGTCGTGGTTAGGAGGGGGGGGATAAAGAAGGTTCCATTTTTCGGTTTTTCGCTTGTATCTCGAGAACGGTGCGTCGTAGGGAAATGTTTTGCGTATATTGAATGAAAGCTTGTAAAATTCTCTACAACTTTGATTCCATACACTTTTAAGCTATTTCCGACCGGTCAAAAGTTATACGCTCCGGGAATTGACCGATTTTCAAAAATCACTTTTTCACCTCACGTTTTTTGTCAAATAATATTGTTCTATTTATCGTCACCTGTCCATCTGAGAGAAAAGATCCCTGAATGAAAGTTGTAGAGAATTAAATTGTCTTCAATAATGTCTATTCGACGCCAATTTATTATAAAATGGCCAATTGGCACGCCAATTTCAAGTTTTTCGCAGATTTCAACATTTTTCGAATCCCCTTATTTTCACTATTTTGCTTCCGAGTCTGCAAGGCACCGGAAGCTTTGTTTTCACTTTCGAAATGAAAAAAGTTTTGTATTCCAAAATTTCCACTCGCATTTTGCGTTTCCATGGCCCCCTGAACAAATTTGGTTTTGTGTCTGTCTGTCCGTCCGTCCGTCTGTCTGTCCACATTTCCTTGTCGCAGCCATAACTTCCACAATTTCGATTGGATTTTAATGAAATTTTCAGAAATAGTGTGGGTTTAGCCCTAGATGGTCCCCTATTATTTTTATCATGATTAAATCAGCATGCGTGATTAAATCGGGGCATGCGCGAACGTGATTTTCTTGTTACACTCATAAGCCCGTCAATGTTGAAGAGATTTTGGTCAGATTTTCAGGGATGATGCGGGGAAGTCCCTTGAGATCCCTTACGATATTCATCTTGATTGAATCAGCGGTACGCTGTGCGTATGCGCAACCGTTTGTCTTCCTATATTTCCTTTCCACAGCCATAACTTCCAGGATTTTGATCGGATTTCAATGAAATTTTCAGGAGTAGTCTGGATTTAGCCCTAGATGGTCCCCTTTCAGTTTCATAATGATCGAATCAGCGCTGCGCTCAGTGCATGCGTGAACGTAATTTTCTTGTTGAAGTCAGGTTGAAGCCACGAGGAAGCTTTTGTGCCATGTCCTTGACAGTGCATTTCAGGTCACGATCCTTCAATTCACAGTCATATCAATACAATATGTACCTGCTTTATTTCGGACCCCCCCCCCCCCCACCCACTATCTAAAACGAGGCATTACATTAATGAAAAGCAAAATTGAACAGAAATTACAACATGTATTTTAAATTTTATGTACATAATGGTTAAAAATGTTGCCTACATAATTGACAAGTGATGAAAACTAATTCATACTTCCTCTTAAATGATTGCTTTCATTTCGTTTCCACCCCGAGAGCTCTGGTGACTGGTGACCTCCAAGCCAAAATTGGACCTGGAGGTAGGAACGGCAAAAAATGTGCTCTGTAGCAGCTCCTTCAATTGGTGGCAGGGAGGAAATGTCCGGTTTGACTTTCTACACAGATTTGAGGAAACTTCCGTACCGGTGCTTGTTGAGGGAGGTTGTCTGTTTTTGGCGCCGTATCTCCTCAAGAAGCATTTGCACCCGTACTCCTTAAAATCTTCATGTGACGTTGTGTCACGTTGTGTCACAGCCTGTGAACACATGGAGAAAGAGGATGTTGTTCAGACCCAGCTGCTGCAGCTCCTGGGTTGAATAGCAGGTGATATTGGAACTTTACCTCGGCTTAGTTTGATTAAAATTATGCCTTGGTCAGCTGGACCATGAGAAGAACTGCCAACTCAACATCTTCTCCAATAATAGCTACTGGAGAGTTCTTGGACTATTCAATGTGCAGAGACCACCATCAAGTCAGCATAATCAGGTGCTTGTTGAGTCTTAGTCGTGTGGCACTCAAGTTGAGATCGAGGAATAGCAAATGAGGCTACTTTTATTGCGGCTGTTTGAGAGGAAGTGCTCCTGTTTGACATTGATGATTGTGTATTGATATTTACCTTGGCATACTGCTTGAGTCGATACCGACGCCCTTGTTCAGCGGTCTAAGTTGTTGGGCGAATGGGGTATCCATATAACAGTGCAGGTTCTTCCACTGTAGTGGCTTTTTATAAATTTCACGTAGCCCTCACATATTGCAGCCACTATGCCTGCTTTTGGCCAAATCACTTAATGAATGAGGAATCCGCCATCAATGACAGGGTCACACTTTGGTAGAAAAAGAAAGAAAGGAACCAAATAAACCGCTCGGCCCCTGGCTCAGCGTACATGTCATGTATTACGTCATCACACGCTGCATCCTTATTCGTTATCAGCCATATTTCCATTACCTGGTTAAGTTTCCTTAGGGGGGAGGGGGTTATATTCGAAATAAAGCAGGTATGTATGGATGTTTCTGTGTTTTGAAAGATTGTGGCTGAGAAATAATAAAAATGAGGGGGTTTGAAAAACGTTGACATTTTTGACAATTTTGGCATTGCTGGGGGGGGGGGGGGGGGGGGAGGGGGGTCGAAATAAAGCAGGTACTGCTGCTTGAAGGTACAGCTGAGAAATGGTGAAAATAAGGGGATTCGAAGAATGTGGAAATCTTAAAATAACTTGAAATTGGCGTTCGAATAGATATTATTGAAGATAATTTAATTCTCTACAATTTTCTCTCAGATGAACAGGTAACGATAGCTAGAACAATTTTTGACAAACAACGGGAGGTGAAAAAGTGGTTTTTGAAAATTGGTCAAGTCTCGGAGAGTATAACTTCTGACCGGTCGGAAATAGCTTAAAAGTGTATGGAATCAAAGTTGTAGAGAATTTTACAAGTTTTCATTTAATATAAGCAGAACATTTCCCTACGACGCACCGTTCTCGAGATATAAGCGAAAACCCGAAAAATGGGAACTTCTTTATCCCCCCTCTTAACCCCAACGACCTTGGGGTGGGAACTTATATTATGTTTACCTCCTAACCAGCCCAAACAAATTTCCGAAGTCAAACTTTCTGCTTCAGACAGTTCTATCCACTCGCCCTTTTTGAGCATTCGTTTACTAGACTATATCAGTGGACTTGGCACACCATTTCAATGAATTAATGCCCATGTACAACATTGTTAAACTTCGGGTTCTTAGAATAGAGGAGTTTCACTTTTCATATGTATATCGACATGTCGCCATTCGATAGTTTTGGATTTCAGAGATAACCTTATTGGGACACAATCTTAAATAACTCTTTCCAACTCTGTTGAACATTTCCAGAGCCAGGATACACATATGGTAGCTCATAGACACCTGCACACTTCTCAAAACAATAAAACCTAACTTTTTTTTCCAACTGTTGCAGATAAACGAATTGAGCCATGTTACCATTCCGGTCATGCTTCTCCCAGATGACTTCAGAGCCTACTCAAAACTCAAAGTAGATAACCATCTGTTCAACAAGTAAGTATTATACAAACAGGAGTCCTCTTTTTGGATAAGTTAGTTCGAACTGTTGCCTTTCAATAGCCAGTAGTTGTTGGAAGAGCAGGTCTTCGAATAGTGACTCGTGACAAGGCTATCGTGAATAATTATTGGCAATATTTTTCAGTTTTCATTTCAACCAAATCTGGTCATGAAGTTGGTTAAGGTTCTATGAAATAACTTTCTAATTTGATAATATGGGTTCTGTCGAATAGTTTTGACGTGGTTGGTATGTACTGTCACAGAGGGGTATAGGAGGGCATTGTAAGCAAGGGACGCCATTGTGGCTTCTCAGACCAAGCGGCAGAGCCCGCAGTCCAGTTTTTCTTTTCTGTTGCGAGCAATAAGCATACTCCGCGCCATGTCCGGTTCTTCCGATGTTATCTTTCAATTTCAATATAAAAGTCAGTATCTAACAGTCAATATCTTACAGTTTTAGTAATTTCACAACTCTAATTTTCCAACTCGACACACTAACGTGACCGCCATCCTTCTCGCCTGTTTTATACTTCAAACGTGAGCTTGTGTTAGGTATGTGTTATTCAATGTATTGTTGATCTAATAAATAGAGAATACATTCATATAAACCGAAGTTCCTCGTTTCACTAGTCTTAATTCGGGAAGCCTCTTCACATCAACGGAGACAAATCAAACCACTTTAGAGGATTTTGCATACCTCTGACTCCTCAAATGGTAACCCCCTTATTTGTTCCCGTAGATATCACACACGTCATTTTTGTGTGCAGTAACTTTGTTATTTTCAATGGAAAACCCCTTTTTTTTATTGCACAGTCGAATTCTATGTGAAATTTTATGAAGAAATGAACCATCACTCGATTATTTGTGTGCAAAAACGGGCGCGATTCAGCTCTAAAAGTGTGATAATTGTGAAATACTGAGTTTTTGAAAATATTCAATTGCCCCATGTGACATGATTTTGAGATTTTTTTTCATGCTGAATCACGTAATGATGTTCATTTATTGATATTTGCAACTTAGGAAAACACCGAAAAATCGGCCAGAGTTTCACTTTTTCTCACCCGTTTCCACGCAGTACAAAACGTACCTACTATTACTTCGTTTTGTGCTCTCGAAAAATCGAGAGGTGGGTTATTTTTTCATGACATTTCTCGTAGAATTCGACTCTGCAATAGGAAAATGGGGTCCCTATTTAAAATACAAAGTTATCGCGCACTGCGCACGTGCGCAAAAATGTCATATTTGAGATCAACCGGAAAAAATTGAAGGGATTACCATTTTCATTTTTCTTCTAACCCATTAAGGAAGTCAAGGGGGGGGGGGTTGTTATCTGGGACACCCTGTACAATAAGCAAAGTGAAATAAATCTATGATCCATCAAATCTATGATTTGATTCACATAAATATATCACGGATCGGGCATCACCGTCGTCGATGAATGTAAAATCTCGGGAATAGAAATTATACAATTTCCGTGTAGCCAGTTCCCTTCGAGATTGAAACAGTTTCTAAGTTGGGACGACCGATTTGGGTTGTGTGACACAATCGGTTTGCACGAATTAAACTAACGCGGAGCATTAAAAATAGAATGGAACAGCCCTGTCCCAACATCTCCACCCTACCTCCTCACCTTCATTCTTACTCATCTTCTGTTTTCATTAGACAATGCGATGAGGAGTGGAGCTTGACTTCCTGCAAAAAGCGTAAACACTGGGCCATTTTCGTACGTTATTTTGGGATTTCAAATGAACCATGATGGTCTGGGATTATGTAATCGCCAAATATTTTACTGTGACTTGGTTCACATTTTATTCCCTTGAATATCTAAATGTAAATGAGTTACACTGTATTACTTTAACATGAAGTTGTTTTTTTAGATGGCCGCGGAGTGAAAATTTGTGTAACGCCTATCTTGTACCTCTTGTTTTGCAAGTTTTTGACATTTTATGTCTTTACTTTGGCACATAAACGAAAAAAGCGTTAAGGTTGGTTTTCTAATGATTTCCGCTTACAACCGAGTCGTTCCTAGGGAAATGGTACTTCGTCGTTTTTCATCCCACAAAATTCGTTGACCATTCGTTCGAAAGCTCTCGATTTATCCAACCATATTATGTTAGCTACTGCGAAGTGCATGGCCAACAAGCTGAGTTATGAGCATGGTTATTTGAATAATTGTGTACACTCAGGTGATCATTCTCAATAATTGATATTGTGAACATGATTTCAACCGCTTGTTAATTTCTGATGATTTCATTGAGCTGGTGTTTCGATGATTTGATTCATAGCAGGTGATCCGAATATTGCGAGAACGGTTTGATTTGTGAAGCTGTGGTTAAATCATTTTAATAGGTAATTTCTATTCTTTACACTCTAGGAAGCTGTAATTTTGTATGTAGCCTCTTTAGGACATTTACTTGACGATGTCCAGGGTCCGGATCAGATGAGTGGCTCTTAAAGCTAATTTTTATGCTTTACACTCTAGGAAGCTGTAATTTCGTATATAGCCTCTTTAGGACATTTACTTGACGATGTCCAGGGTCCAGATCAGCTGAGTGGCTCTTAGAGCTTGCATACGAGTCTGCAACTAAAGACATAAAATGTCCCATTGTGTTGCAGACTCGTATGCAAGCGTTTAGTTTTTTGATCGATATACAATTTCTATTGATTTTCACGTACAACCAATGCATTGCTAGGGAAGTTTAACTTCCTTAGTTTTAATTGTAGGAAAATCGATCGCCACTTTTTGGAATGCTCTCACTTTATTACAATATCTCTTGGTAAATCAGCCGCTGTAGTGTCAAGGAAATCTGGCTTAATACGCTACGTTATGTGACAGTTCCTGAGAGATCCAAGGGAATGCGCTGCCGTCGCTTCGTTGTTTCCCAACAGGCGTCGGGCACTAATTCCCGTGTTTTCGAAAGCCAGCGTTTGGCGATGGATGGGTGATCCTAGAACTGGAAAACCAATCTTCTCCAAACGTATCATATAAGCTAGTATATGTATTAGTACGAGTTGTATCTCTTATGGCACTGTCACTCTCCTCTCTCTCTATGAGTGTGGATTTGGGCCCCCATTTCACCTCCAGGGCGCCTAAGTCCGTTACATGGTAGCAGAGCGTGGTTAGGATTATGCACGGCTGACGCCTAGTAATCCGATCCACTATTTTTGGGGCGTTAATGTTTCAGAAGAAACATGGCCCGGGTTTCCAGAAGGAATACCCATTATACTCCCTTGGATACATAAATACTTTAATTGGTTCTTGATTATTAATTTCTCCATTTATCCTCTCATATTATTTCTATTTAACATACTTAATTTTCAAGGGCATTGTTCCTAAACCCAGGGCATCGTTCCCTATTTCATAAGTCCCCATAGTGGGTACCTTCCACTGTAAGTCTCCAAAGTTGAGTAAGTTAATTCCCCAGGGCATAGTTCCCATTTTCGTAAGTCCCCAAAGTGGGCAACTCCCTACTGTAAGTCGCCTGGTTGAGCAAGTTATATTATTCCCGAATGTTCCAATCTCTGATTGGGGGTTAACTACCTAATGAATACTTCATATATAAAGTTTCATTGACAATCCAATCTGTTTTAATTTCACCTTTTTATCCTCAATCGCCAATGCAGCTATTTATTAGTGAGCATCAGTTCTAAACCAGAAACTATTCCACCTAGTTTACATACTTGCTCTTCAATCAAGTATGTTTTTTAAGGGGGGGGGGGGAGTGTGACAGTTCCCGCGAGATCCAAGGGAATGCGCTGCCGTCGCTCCATTGTTTCCCAACGGGCGTCGGGCGCAAATTCCCGTGTTTTCGAAAGCCTGCGTTTGGCGATGGATGGTTGGTCCTAGAACTGGAAAACCAACTTCTCCGAACGTAGCTTATATGCTATTAGTACGAGTTGTATCTCTTATGGTACTGTCACTCTGCTCTCTCTCTCTCTATGAGTGTGGATTTAGGCTCCCATTGCACCACGGGGCGCCTAAGTCAATTACAGTTATAAACTCATATTGCTGTTAACACAATAAACTAATAATGCGAAAAGAAGGCACCACATGATAGGTACTATTAGTAGGTACTAGTAAGCAGAAGGTACTAAACAATGCATAGATCCGCTGATCAGCTCCTAATGCAGATTTTTGTGGTATTTAATCTATGAAGCTGAAATTTGAAACAGAGCCTCAATGAGACAGGTAGAATCGAATTTCATCGTCGGGACCAACATAATTTGCTGAGTGAGCTCCTAAAACTAATTTCTGTGCTATTTAATATATGAAGATGAAATTTTGCTTACAAAAACTGATAAGCTAATATTTAATATAAAGATAATATAAAAACAGAGCTTTGAATGTTTGAATATTCGGAAATGTATGATTGTATCATCACCGCGAATCTGTGGGCCCTCGATCGGATCTGCCTCTCGTTATTCTTAAAACGTGTCTGGATATTTTAAACTGTCTCGATGCTCAATGCAGGTTAATACTTGGTACAATTTATGTTCCCTTAAGAATTGTTTTGAAAATATCATTGTAATAATTTCCCTTTGTTAGGTTTCAATTCAATCCAATTTTATTGTATAACCCGTAGGTATTACAAGGAGTTCCTTAAATACATATTAAAAATAGCACATGATATCTTGCCTTCATTTCTGCCTCATCAAACAGTGTTAGACTTTTACGTATGATGTATAAAATAATTACTTATAAAGGTCTACTAATAAATGAGCACTTCATAGTGCCTACACTCCATTGCCAAATGTCAATAATAATCCCGAGTCATTGCCAAAATTTCCAAAGCGGTGTTGATGTTGTTCTATCTCTTGTAGATTTTCATCTTCTTCTTGACCTGTTTTCTGGAAATGTTGGGTGGGGACGAAGGAGGAAATTAATCTCCACTTCTGACCCAGTAGATGTAGAATCCTCCAACGCACTTCGTCCATAGTGAATGATAAGTTTTTTCAATCAACCAGTAGTTTGTTAGGTTTCCTTCCATTGTAGTTTAATGTTCTATTGTCATGTGTTGTATTATATCCAATTTAAATTGGATAGTAGTTTTTTGGTAGTTTTTTGAGTAAAACTTTTATGTACGTTTTCTTGTCCAGGGAGAATATGCCTAGCCATTTCAAGATTAAAGAATACTGTCCTTTGGTGTTTCGTAACTTACGCGAACGATTTGGTATCGACGATCAAGATTTCAAAGAGTCAATGACAAGGTAAGCGTAATTATCAATTCCACTGAGAAAATTATTATTTGATTTATTTTTTAATGTTAATAAATTAAGACATTACTGAACATAAATGGACCATGTATGGTTGGTTTTCTGTATGTATCTACCACCCATTGTATGGAACCTACTTTATTTTTGGCATTATTTTTTTGAAGATTCGAAGAAGTTTCTAGATTTAATCTTGATTTATCGGTTACTGTAATAGATATTACGGTTACGCTAAGAAGGATTCGAATCTGTGATGAATACCTTCTACGAGTGAATTGAGAAGAGTTTGGCTGATGTAGAAAAGTTCTGGATGATCTCGACGTGGGAAATTCACGTGATTACTTTTCTGTTTCTTGAATTTGCAGTTTAGAAAATCGGAAGTTGAAATTCATTGGACAATTGAAATTCAATTGGGTTTTAACCTGAGTCTTTGGGTTCAAGAATGCAAAGTGCGAAGTACCATAACGATAGGTTATTTTGAAAGTTGCTACTATGACCTACTATTTAATTTCAAAACGAGAAGGATCTACTTAAAAGCTTCGCTACCAGTCGGGGGGTTTTTTTTGTGTGTGGAAAATATGTTACTGTATCTGTTTGGAGTATTAATATTACCACCATAAGTAATAAATTTTATAACCGTTGCAAAAATTGTGAATGTCATGAAGATTGTCTCACTCGCCGAGCTATACAAGCAAGAAGAGTCAACCAAGGCTTTGCCGCAGTGACACTGAACCTCGCCTCAAACGTTTCCATTCCCTCCGAGTCTCCAGGTCTGATGTTAACAACAAGGTCTGACTTTGGTTTGGTACCCTCCCTTGATACCCTCTGAAAAAGTTTTTTTTTTCTTGTGAATTTACGAAACCTCTGGAGAACGGAGGATCCGACGGGTTACAATTTTCACTAACATTGTTTTTTGGAAGTTTGAATGATAATTACCTGAAGTTGTTTTTGGGGTTCCGTTGTCTTCAGCAGAGCGGACTTAATGCTACCAATAGTGATGAAACGTCTATCCCTTTCAAAGCTAAGTTATTTTGCCTGATTTTTTCAGCGCATTTTTTGGAATTTTAGCAATTTATTGTGCTCAAAAAGTAATGTCCATCAATTTTTTGGAGGCATTGCAATAGCTAATGTTTTTAGAAATAGAAAACTTACAATGATACTCAAAATTGTATAAAATTCAGACCAAGAGACATAGCTTACGTATGAAAACATAATTTTACTTTAGTTTTCATTTTTTTTAAACATATTTTTATATACAACCTTCTTCATCGTAACATTTTTGGTTATTAGCTTTTTTAATGAAGTTAAGTAGGTGTCATCCGATTTTTATTAGTAGCTACCGTCCTGGCCTGGATTTTCTTGCTATTTTTATTTGTTGTTCGTCACAATACAACTAAGGGATAGTAAATGGTTTGTTTGACGAATTGTAAATTTAAAGCTTATCTAGATAGCTCTGAAATGGAAATGGTTCCAATCGTGTAGTTTGACCTCATTAGCGAATTATCTTTAGGTCGTCCAGAGATGAGATAGGTCGCGTTCCGGTGGCGAAGTCTGCTGTAGAAACTTGATCTACTTATCTTCTTATTATTTATAAATTGTCGTCCGTGAGATATTTTTTCACAATTTTTTCCTCATAGGCTCCCTTCAAACTTTTCATTTATCAAAGAAGTAATTCATAACTAATATTTTGTAATTTTCAAATGAAATAATAAGTATATTGTATTCCTACTTCTTTACGTTTTTTGTTCAATACCTTCAACCTTTGTTCAACACTTTTGTGTTTTCCATAGTTTTTTAATATAAGAAGTAGAAAATTTTAAAATCTAAACACATGTACATTTGATAATCAAAACCTTCATTTCTTACAACAATTTAGAAACAATTAAGATTTCATTTTCATGGGGGTTTCCTTCCGTATGCGGTTCTATGCCTCAATTTCTCTTGGGGACTGCCAACATTTCAAAATTGTTCGCCACCCTTTAAACACTTTCAAATTTTCTCACAAAATTTTAGAAACAATCAACTTTTCATAATTCATGGGGTTTTCCTTCTTTATGCAGAACAATGCCTCGAGTTCACTTTGAGACTGCAAACACTAGAAAATTGTGCGCACATCTTGCTTAAATATTCAATGTTCCTATTTTTACCTTACGAGTGCGAAAATATCTTGCACGCTAGTCACTGAGTTCAATCCTTTCAACTATTGACTTGCGGTTTGACTGACAGGTCTTCCTTTTGAATTCACAAATCTTACCTAATCCCTGGTCTGAGGACCTACTCCTTTCCATTGTTGACAACTAAATCTTCTTTCAAAGCTTCCATTACTGAACTGGTTTAGCAGCTCACGAATATGGAACGAATAAGTGGATATTTTCTTCGAGTAGCAGTTCGTTTTTGAAGAAGTGTCGAAGGAAGTCTAGCCAGTTATCTAGATCAACCGATCCGCCTACCTTAATTAATTATGGAACAAACTGTTGTTGTGAAAATTCCTGTTACTTCACTGGTCAAGTGACAAATATTCACCTTGGGACACCATTCTTCAGTCTTTTTCAGAAGTAGTCGGTGATATTTTAACAATCTTCCGAGCTTGATGTTGAAGTGACGAAGGAAGTCCTGTTGTTCATAGTGTCCTGTTGTGTCTGTTGTTCATGAAGAAATTAAATTTTTATAACTCGGGAATTGAAAAAAAGAAAATGTAAAGGGAATCATTCTATTCATGCGAAAGTAATTAGAAGTATTTTATAACAGCAGGGTCATTCCATGTCAAATCAACACACTTTAAATTTAAATTTTACCTCACCATTTTAGATTTTGCTCAAATTTGGTATACTCATAGTAGGTGTTGAGACTAAGAAAAATACCAAATTTTAAATTTTTATCTCAAACCGTTTCTTAAATATGGCTATGTGAAACTTACAAAATCTCGCCAAAAAACCATGAACGGATTTTATACTATTCGCTCTACGAACTGTCCTAATTGAGCTAGAGAGCTGGGGGAGGTCTCATTTTGCAGCTTTTTTATGCTTCTTCCAGTGATATACAACAGGACATAGGTTCTAATAACAAAAATTTTGTCAAAATACAAATTAAAATTTTGATTTAATTTTTTTTACAAAAAGTACATAATTTAAAATTTATGATTTAGGGTATATGATTTTATACTATTCGCTCTACGAACTGTCCTAATTGAGCTAGAGAGCTGGGGGAGGTCTCATTTTGCAGCTTTTTTATGCTCTTTCCAGTGATATACAACAGGACATAGGTTCTAATAACAAAAATTTTGTCAAAATACAAATTAAAATTTTGATTTAATTTTTTTTACAAAAAGTACATAATTTAAAATTTTCAAAATATTCCTATAAATACTTAGTACTGTTGTAAACAATGTGACAAAATATAAATATGGGGTGATGATGGGTTCATTGTTAAAAAAAAAATATTCCTGACACTAGTTTTCCACTAATAGCCCGGTTTTGACTAAATAATAAACATATTACGTACTTTTACCAAATAGGTGAGCTATTTAATTAAATATATAAAGGAATACTATGTATAAAGGTAAAAAATATCAGAAATATTAATTCAAAATACTATCTTGTTAAAACAAAACCAATAACCATAGATATACTCCAATAAAAATTAAGTTATTTAGGTTCTTTACTTTAATTTTATACAATTTAAACCAAGTTAAACAAAGCCTATTAATTAGTAAAACAATAATCTTGAACATTTCTATAACAATAAATTTGAAAAAGGTATGAAAATAGTCTACTTAAATAGTTATGTAATAATTCTGGTACAAACAAATTAATCAAAATTTACATAATATTGTACATATTTATGATGATGAAGTAGGTATACGAGTTGGTAACTAAATGTATCTAAGAGTAAAAAAAGTAGAAAAAAAAGTAAATCTAGCTGAAAGCGATCTTAGCGAAAACCCAACTGGCTTTTACAAAATGTAATTCCGTAAACTGAGATAATGTTTAGGGAAACTGCTGTCAACTCAGAACTTAATTTTTCCTCAGGTTAGTGTTAATCTAGATACTTGTTTAAACATTATTGTTAGTACTGCACCAATTGTGTTACATTTACTCGTATACCTACTTCATCATCATAAATATGTACAATATTATGTAAGTTTTGATTAATCTGTTTGTACCAGAATTATTACATAACTACGAGTATTTAGGTAGACTATTTTCATACCTTTTTCAAATTCATTGTTATAGAAATGTTCAAGATTATTGTTTTACTAATTAATAGGCTTTGTTTAACATGGTTTAAATTGTATAAAATTAAAGTAAACAACCTAAATAACTTAATTTTTATTGAAGTATATCTATGGTTATTGGTTTTGTTTTAACAAGATAGTATTTTGAATTAATATTTCTGATATTTTTTACCTTTATACATAGTATTCCTTTATATATTTAATTAAATAGCTCACCTCTTTGGTAAAAGTACGTAATATGTTTATTATTTAGTCAAAACCGGGCTATTAGTGGAAAACTAGTGTCAGGAATATTTTTTTTTAACAATGAACCCATCCTCACCCCATATTTATATTTTGCCACATTGTTTACAACAGTACTAAGTATTTATAGGAATATTTTGAAAATTTTAAATTATGTACTTTTTGGAAAAAAATTAAATCAAAATTTTAATTTGTTTTGACAAAATTTTTGTTATTAGAACCTATGTCCTGTTGTATATCACTGGAAAGAGCATAAAAAAAGCTGCAAAATGAGACCTCCCCCAGCTCTCTAGCTCAATTAGGACAGTTCGTAGAGCGAATAGTATAAAATCCGTTCATGGTTTTTTGGCAAGATTTTGTAAGTTTTACATAGCCATATTTAAGAAACGGTTTGAGATAAAAATTTAAAATTTGGTATTTTTCTTAGTCTCAACACCTACTATGAGTATACCAAATTTGAGCAAAATCTAATATGGTGAGGTAAATTGGGTGTGTTGAATTGACATGGAATGACCCAGCAGTCTAACTATTCTAAAAATCAAAATAGTTGCCACGAATTCATCGAGCACGGCAACAAGCACTCAAACGTAAAACTTCCTTTCGAGCACTTCTCTGCTAATTTTGCCCATCAAGGCAATCACTGAAAGGTTGTCTCAACAAGTAGTTCAACGGAGGGTACGTCCTCGGAATGTGAACTATCTCTGGTCGACCTATAATAATTTTACAAGTTTGCTTTGATCTGGTTTCATCTCAATTCGTAGGATAATGACAATGAAACCAAAATCCCAATGAAACCATTTCCAAATCAAATAAAACCTTTTGCGAACCAAATTAAACATTTTCCAAACCGAACAGTTCATTTCTGCTTGTGTAGATGTTTATTTATATGCACATATACATTTGAAAAATATTAAAATCCAGGCTGCCTACGTAATGCAAATAATAAATTGCCCTTTTTATCTGCGTAAGCTTAGGATCGTTGTAGTCAGGTTATGGTTATTATAATAGTACCTTTATGTCTATCAGCTGCTGTATCACTTGCACGATTGAATTTGCATATTTCAAGTCACTCCCAGGCTTGAAGGTTTGATTGCAGTTTTCGAGCATTAATTTTACAGAATTTTATTTTTATTGTTTACTAACTTGGAATGGGATTTCGCTAAATAACTTCGAATTCATGTGGAGTTCAACTGGTTGGTTCATGTGGTTACTCAAAAGTTGAAAATGTTTCGTCAGCAACCCTTTTATAAATTTCAAGTAATTTTGTAATTTTTACGACTTCAGTTTCGTTCATTTCTAAATTCCAACCTCTTGTATTAGCCCATTATTGAAATTGAAGAGTCTAATTTGGGTCTTTCACAAAAGGTAAAATCAATGTAGAAAGGGTGATCTTAAAAGTATTTGGAAAATAGAGAAAAATCGTCTTGGAAGAAATATGAAACGTACAAGAGAAACGGCCTGGAGAGGTATGAGTGGTCCCATAGATATGAGATGATAACTAGGAGTAATACGCCTCAAGCATGTCGATTCTACCGCTGGCGGTGGCAACTGACGTAAGCTTCGGTCACATCTGGGTGCAAGGAGAGGTATTTAGCTCTTCCACTGTACAATGGCCTTGCAGAACATTTAAAACGATATTCCTCCATGCTATGAAACAGCATGGGTATTATTCATTATAAAGGAACCTTGTGTCCACCTATAAACTTTGGGTAAGCAAAACATTTGAGAAGATCCTGGAGTATCAGGTTGTATTTGTTTTGGTTGGCTTCCAAACAGTTTTTATGCTGAACAGATTACTTATGTCATTACTTAGAATTGTAAAAAATCTTTATTTGAAAAAAATTTACTTGGAAAAATGTGCAGTTATTGTGTTGTTGGTTGTAATGATTAATCCGATTATCCAACTAATCTAATTTTAGAGTTCTTTAGAGGCCTTTCCCTCTGAAGTCCTATGGAATCGATCAAAGACAGCAGTAGATTTTTGCTATTTATCGAATAAATTAAGCCTAAATAACTTCGTACATTACACCCAACTTAATAATACCTAGCGCTGGCGGTGGCGGCTGGTGTAAGGTTCGGTCATATCTGGGTACAAGGGTGCCTGGGGGCAAGGGGAGGTATTTAGCTCTTCCTACTTCCACTGTACAATCGCCTTACAGAAATGATAAAACGATATTCCTCCATGCTGCGAAACAGCATGGGTATTATTCATTACAAAGGAACCTCGTGTCCATCTATAAACTTTAGGTAAGCAAAACATTTAAGAAGATCCTGGAGTATCAAGTTGTATTTGTTTTGGTTGGCCCCTAAAAAGTTTTAATGCCGAACAGACTATTTATGTCATTATTAGCATTGTAAAAAATCTTTATTTGAGAAAAATTTACTTGGAAAAGTGTGCTTTTATTGTGTTGTTGGTTGTAATGGTTGATCCGATTACCCAACGAATCTATTTAGAGGTCTTTAGAGGCCTTTCCCTCTGAAGTCCTATGGAATTGATCAAAGACAGAAGTAGATTTTTGCTATTTATCGACGAAATTAAGCCTAAAAAAATTTCGTACATTAATTACACCCAACCTAATAATCCTAAAAAGAACAATCACCTAACATTCTAACTGGTAGGTACCAGTTAGTTTCAGCTAGAAGTGTAGCGGTAAGTGATGGGCCATTCGAATGCTGAACCATATGAAGTATTCGATTATTCAGTCGTTGATTGAAAATCATATATGTAATGTAGAATCATACATTGGAATAGTGAAATAATGAGTTACCTTTAGGATATTCGAAATATAGCTATGGAAATGGAAAGATCTCGAATACCCGAATCTCAGTTATCGAAATGCCGCTAGAGCGCTGCTAATTCTTTATCAGTGATCAGTCTTTTCTACGATCCTCCGATTTTTGTAAGACAACGTGTGCAGCAGGTCAATATTCTATTCGGGAATGCCTTCATGTATCCAATGAAATGGATTAGAAAGGGGGGGGGGGGGGGGGACATCGAAATCGGTTCTTTTAATTATTAAACGAATGTTTATTATTATTATTATTATTATTATTATGGCAACATTGGATCCTAATGAAACTGTTCGGATTTTCCAATCTCGGATACTGTTGTTGTTGTTGTGTTCAAGTACGTAGGTACATCCGACCTATAGTTTTATCGAGAATTTTCCGGGTATTTTCATTTTTCAATAAATGAACGGGAAAAATTCTAGTAGGTTTTCATTTTTGGTTTTGGAAATAGTGAAAGTTGCATGGAAATCAGTGACCATAGTTGAAATTTTAGGTAGGTATCAACTATAGTCGGGTCAGCGTAAGAAGTTACGTGAGATGGTAGGGGGGCCCCATCACCAGATGGGCCGCGGGAAGAGGGGAAGTAGCAGTCTGATACCCCTTCCCTACCGCCTCCTCCGATCCACCACCCACTTCCCGCTTCTGCCATTGGCATGCAGACGGTGGGAAGTGTTAAATGAGTGTAGAGGGGGGACGGACTGCGTTCAGCTGATTTCTCCCACCTCCTTGCCTTCACGTAACTTCCTAAGCTGACCCGACTGTAGTTTGATCAGATAAGAAATAGTGGACTTTTTCAGTTAAGACGTTAACTATTCAAATTGATAAATACTATTTCAATGAAATAATGTATAAAATGTCGGTATATAATGTATAAAGAAGAAGAATCGATTTAGGCAAATCAAGGAGAATGTGAAAAGGCTACTTTCCATACTGTTGTCGAAATTACTATTCGATTATTTCAAGCATTCGGACGTAAGATATTCGATTCTGAAAATCATTCGAGTTGCCCATCACTAGTTTTGATCAGTTATTTGGTCTGGTTTCCCTTGGGAATATTTCGTGCACAACGGGGGAAAAGATTATGAGGGACGCCTAGATGGTCTGGACATCTGGTTGGAGATGGGTGGGTCAACGGCCTGAAAACATCCCTAATCTATCCCTAGACGTCCATAATAATCTTTTCCCAATGTGTCACTAGTAAGTAGGCAACTGTGTAATTCCACTAACCATTGCGAGATTGCACTTGTGTTACTCACTAGGGCTCTCCCGATCCACTCCAGGGGTGGTTGGGCTGAATTAGAAAAATTAATTGTTAGATCAAAAAGTTAACAAGTGACGTGCTGTTTCTTTTGGGGTATCTATAACGTCACTGATTATTTTGGTTCTTCTTCCCTTCTTCAAATTCTGGAGTTAGAACGGTGAAATAAAAAAGTTATCAACGGTAGGGTTATAGTTTACTTCTTGAACTTCTATGCTAACCAATATTTTCCATGTGTTTTCATTGCAGGTCTCAACCTGTAGTCATGGATAATCCTGGGAAGTCTGGAGCCAAGTTTTACCATTCCTACGACCGCCTCTTCGTCATCAAAACGTTGACAAGCGAGGAAGTTGAAAGGATGCATTCATTCCTCAAACAGTACCATCCAGTAAGCTCTGCAGTATTGCTAAATGTTCATTTCAAGCTCTATGGCCTCTGGCTTGCGCTCGTAGTTTTCTTCAACTGACATTGGTTCAGTTCATGCAAAAAACGTATTTTTCAACAAAGTTTATGGTATATATTTCGGTAAAACTGCACTATACGGGGCTAACGTTGTAAACATCGATACCGACTATCGTTATGACAATCGATTGTCATATACATCAGATGGAAACAGATCAGAATGATGTGTGCAGTTTGGTGGCCTGGTGCTCGCAAGCTCGCATATCAAAAAAACATGACATCAAGTGGTCAATCCCTTAGTGAACATACAGATTAGTTGGACATATTGTTCAGAATAATGTGTATAGTTTGGTGTCTGGATGCTCGCAATCGATTGTCATGTCGATAGTCTGTACCGACGTTTACAACGTTGGCCCTGTATACAGAAGTTTAGCCCATATTTTAGTAATTTAAAATCATGTCTTTACAAATCACCATATTTTAAATCCATGTTAGAAGATGGCTAGTTAAAGATATCGTTTTATTTAGGTAATTGAATATTTTCCCCTTTAAGTTTTCGTTGGGTTACCTATAATCTCAGGCATCATGTAGATTAAATCAAGCTTGCATTATAATTGTGTATTAATTCGCATCCAGGTAGCCATTTATTAATTTTCTGTACTAATAATGTTCAATCAACTGTGTATGTTTTAACAATTATTTCCTGTTTTATACAGTATATCGTCGAACGACATGGAAAAACTCTTCTACCTCAGTATCTCGGCATGTACAGGCTAACAGTTGATGGTGTCGAACATTACATGGTTGCCATGAGAAATGTTTTTAGCAACCATCTCGCCACGCACAGGTGAATTATTACTTTTTGAATAATTTCAGAACCATCAACAGCTGATTTATAAAAGTTAAATTCAAGTACATTCAACATACCTCCCTTTGGACAAAAATGAAGAAATTCTACAAACCGTCCATCTGTCAAATCAAAATTGTAACTATGATTGGATTCCTTAAGATGTTTCGAAAAGGTACCCTTGGGATGTCTAGAAACGAATCGTAAAGTCAAAAGCCCCCAGATCAACTGAGTGAGATCCGGATTTAAGTTCTTTGATATTCAACCTTTGAGGCTGAAATTTGAAACGGAGGCCTCTTGGAACATCTAGAATTAAAAAAAAAAAAAAAAGATTATGATGCTCCTTTGAGCAGCGGAGTGAGCTTCGGGGCTAATCTCTTTGCTATTATACCTACGAATAGCACATTTTTACGCCGAAAACTTGAAATGTATCTCAAGTTCATCATTCTTTAGCCTCCAGGTGCAAGGTGGTTTTTTCTGGTAAGATTTGGCTGTAAGCGATGATCAGCTCTTGCTTACTTGAAGCTGTGTTAATTGTGACTCATTGAGACTGACTTCAACTTGAGTGCTCTGACGAGTCTTGAGCTTGCATTTTGTCAAGTGTAGAGAAGGAAATTATGTATTGGGTGGTTCAGACATGATGGATGTTATTGTTGGGGCAATAATTTGTTTGGTAGATTTTAGCAATAGTATTTTCTCATATCATACAGTAGATGTAAAACGGTGCTTCGACCTTAATGTTTTGATCGGTTCCAGGAAATTTGACCTCAAAGGGTCCACAGTCGACCGAGAAGCATCTGATAGAGAGCGGGAAAAGGACCTACCTACTTACAAAGACAACGATTTTGTTAAGGAAGGAACCAAGATCTACATTGGTGAAGATGCTAAAGATAAACTACTGGAGACTTTAACTGCTGATGTTGATGTGAGTTCTTCAATTACTGCTGTTTACCTGTCATGAACAGCATAACTACTTTGCCTTAAATCACAAATTTATATTTATCAATAATTGTACAGAATTTCTAGTTGTATTATTTTACAAAACTCAAACAAAAGGACACATGCTCGTAATTACTATAACTTAATAAAAAATAATTGAAATGGTTTTATTGAAATGAGCGGTGGAGTCTCCACATGCATTCCTCTTGTGTGTCAGACTATTTTTTCTCTGTGAATTCTACAATATCAATGCATTTGAATTCACCGTTTATACTTCTCACAGTTCTTGACTCGGCTGCACTTGATGGATTACTCTCTTCTTCTTGGGATCCACGACTGTGTAAGGGCTGAAAGCGAAGGCTACGATATGGACGATATGGAAGGAGGTGGTGATGACGATGATGATTCCGAAGGCGGTGGAGGATGGACTGGGGCCACTCCCCCAGACTCGCCCCTCCAACTGTACAGGGAAACGTCACTCCAATATGAGACTGGGATCGTTCCTGAACTTGATATCTATGCTATACCTTCTGCTGAAAGTAAGCCATTTCTTTGTGAAAAAATATATGTGAGGCTCATTCATATTTAATTACTGTAGCTATGTTATTTTACAAAATACCTACAAAATAAACAAGGGTGTCCATATCTATAAAGTGCAACCTAAATAAAGTTTCTCCTCACTTGTTGGGAATTAATTACAAATTTAATTTTAATATTTCCTGCAGCTATTGTCGAGTGATTGCGTTTCCAATCATTTATAACCGCTTGGACTCTTAGCCTACGGTAATTGCTGTGAATCAAAATAATTTCTCATCGGCTAAGATTTTACTATAGAACACATAAGTAATTAACCAAAATTATTTTATGTGGGATAGTAGGCTTTGAGGAATACATCCTAGGGTTGTTGAGGGTGAGCAATAGATCAGCTTCTCTTATTTGTTCATTTGCTTAGCGCTTTCGCCTTAATGGCCTTGTCAGTGCTTAGTTTTATATATGGGGGTTGCTTAGTGGTACAATTTCCATTGGGTAGTTTTGAATGTCTTGAAATTCTATAGTTTCTATAGAAGTCTATTTCAATGGTTAGGGGGACCCATCCTCTTGTTTCTGCTGTATATTGGTTGCTGCTGTACCTTTGGGGAGGGGGGGGGGGTTAATTTTACTTTTAAAATTAACCTACCCCCCCCCCCCCCCCCCAACATCATGGTCCTAAATGGGGTTGAATGATGCGACTACTTATAATCCCCTATCAGCAATTTTTAACTTATTTCAGATGCACCTGTGAAAGAGATTTACTTTTTGGCTCTCATCGATGTCCTGACTCACTACGGCGTCAAGAAACAAGCGGCCAAAGCTGCCAAAACCGTCAAGTACGGCTCCAACGTGGATGGAATCTCCACCTGTGACCCAGATCAGTATGGCAAGAGGTTCATCGAGTTCCTCAGCAAAGCCATAGAATAGACATCGGCCTCACCTGGAAGGTATTGCATGTAAACCTTACCGAGCCATGTAACCTTCCTCCAACGTTTGGAGCTGATACATTTTTAATTCAATGCTTCATCATCACCTCGATTTTTATTGTGTAACTTGCTTTGTCTCAATAATTCCGCGGTACACTTCATCACTCTCGACCATCATAATGGTTATATTTTCTTGTGAAATTGGCGTTAGTTACCGCAATCAAAGACACCTTCTTTTGTAACTTAACGCACAATGCCGATAAGTCAAGTCAAATATATTTATTTCGTTCTGCATCATTTTGCTCGTTTTTAAACTCTTTTGGTTCCTGAAAGGTAATCAAAATTGGAGTCATGTTTATCAGACTGAAGAATTGAAAAGTAGAAAACTCGAATGCAGTGGAAGTGTACTGGTAGAATAAAAAAAAAAAAATATTTTGTACCTATGGGAAAATTACAAGTTTTAAACTTACTTATTAGTGAGAATCGGTCCTTAAAGGCTTGGTACGAATAGAATTCGTATCGTAAAGCATTGTGGACGAATTTCATCACTATTAAATGTGTTGTCGGTTTTTTAAAATTAGGTTTTGAACTTATACCTAGGTAAAATCTATTTTCTATTTTTTCTGTAAGTTTGAACGAAATGGCTTTATTGAGTAGGTACTGAATTAAAATTTTCGTGCCATTTCGGATTGTTAACCAAAGTGAAAATCTGTTGAGTAAAATGTAAAAGATGAAAAAAACCTTTATAATGATAAAATAGCGGTTGGATCAGTCAAAGGGTGGGTATCTTTAAAAAGATAAGTCTTATTTTCTGAGAATAAAATCGGTTTGATCAATCCCACGTTGCTGCTGAATGGTTATTTCTATTTCACTGGGAAATCATCGCTTCTACGCCATTTAGATATATTCTTTTATGAAAATCTGAATTTTCATCTTGCCTTTGAATTGTTCTAAGTACTCGTATATCAATTTAAATAATAATTGACATATTTTGGTTAGTTTGGTCTGCAATATTTAATTGGCAAAGTCGAGAAACCCCAATAAGTTATCCGTCATTGGAAAATTGATGTTTTTCCTTATTAGTTTGTTTCACCATCGTCTTGAGATACTTTGCTAAATTCTGTCAGTAACTTCGTAAACCAGCGGCCGTTGCTAAAACATGCTTTCCCAATCTACGAACAGCTACTACGGCAATAAAAAAATTTCATATCAAAATTCTCACTGCCACTAATATTTTTTTGTTTCCAGTTAAATTCTGGAGTCACCTCCCAACTCCTAGTTTTGAAAATATTTCTTTCTAAAACCATTCAAATATTGGGTAGTTAAGATACTGAAATCAATCCAGTTATCCTTCCCCTTTATCGAAAAGGAGGAATTGATACGAATTCCGTGAACTTTTATTATGGGTTCAGTATTTAAATGTTCGTCAAAACCCCTAATTTAACCCCCCCCCCCCCCCCCCCAAATCCCTATTTAAATGTTGCTGTTATTTGAATGGAATTATTACATTTAGATGTGAAATTTAAGCATCTACGTACATTCTACAACTTGAAACCTTATACGAAAGGTTGTAGGGAAAATAATGAAATAAAAATTAAAAAATTGTGGTTCCCCCTACTCATTTTCTTTTGAAAAACCTGATTGCAGTTAAAACCTTGGAGTTGTGAAGTGCGCTGAATTTCGATAAGAATTCTGGGTACTTATCCTTTAGAGGCTTGCTTGTACGTACCCAGCTGGAGCCCTGACTGCTTATATTCTTTAGAGGCTCACACGAATGCACGCAGCCATATCTGTAGTTGTGGGCAGAGTCCTCGGGTTATCTATCAAAGTAATATATCAATCTTTGATAAGCTAGAATCCGTTTTCGTTCAACAGCCTCTCAGACAACAATCATGGATATTTAGAGTTTGCCAACTAGGGAAAATGAAGCCGATCTGACGGTCTGGAGCTCACACTCAGCAAATAGTAAGATTAATGGAGCTGCGAAATAGAGAAACAAGCAACATCGCGGCACCACACGCTAACATCAGGAATCTTACATGGCTGAATAAGTATGGAAGTAACAATTATTGACGAAATTAAAATATTTGACAAAATTTTGCCTGTTATTTCCTCTATCTCCCCCGGATTAATTGTTCGAAATTCTGTTAAAACAATTGTTCTCTAACAAATATAGGTAACCTTTTGATTTTCTTGGATTTTCAAATATGAATTTCCAGTGTGGGCCTCTGAAGGAAATAAGGAGTCGGTGCTCTGGCTGGGTTCGGACATGTTGGCCTCTAAAGGATATGTACCGAATTTTGAACCTACCTGTTGTATGTTGTTCGTTCAATTTCGTTTCTGGAGTTCGATCAAACTTGGATAGCTAACGCCACGTTTCGTTTCAAAGCTTTTGAATGCCACGTTTTCTTATCCTTCAAGCGGCAATTTTCGCGCTGTTAATTTTACTATGGAGTGTTAATTTTGTTCACTGCTTGATCTAATGTGATCCATGCATATGTGATGTCGAAGGAACAGTTGAGAACTAGGTATGTAGACGTAGGTATATCTGTTTCTGTCAAGTTTTGAGTTCAGTTTTAGGCCAAGTATTTTGAATATTCATGAGGGTTCCTATAAGAATATCGTGAAAAATCAAAAGTTTAAATTTCCTGTGACAAGGAGTTTTTGTTTGCTTTTTGATTTTTCACAATCTCACGGCCTCATTTTCATTTGTTAAATTGATTGTTGCCCTTAAGACTCCGAGTTTCGTTTCTCTAGGGGTATTTTCACATTTCATTTGCGAATTCGACTCAGTTACCTCCGCTAGCAACCATTCATTCTCAGGAGAGTCTGGAAATTTAGACTGAGAAACGCCGCCAGAGCTCGGGGCATTCACAAGCATATGGTCGGACCCCGCACTACCGAGCCCATCCGCAACTCAGCAGCTAACTACAGTAATTGAATGCAAATCACAAGGTCCTCTGTGGCTGAATGGTAAACGTAGTTGCCGCTGGAGCAGGAGATCCTGGGTTCGAACCCCATTCAGAACTTAAAGTTTTTGCGTCGTATTTCAATCTTGGCAACATACTTTTGATCTTATTTCCAATATATTTGTTCAACTAATATATATTTACCAAAAGGGTTGATTTAGGATATTTTCATATTTTTTGAGATCACCTAACTACACATCATTCTGATTCATTTGTCCAACTTATCCGAATTGGACCTTTTCCGTTATCGTCCCTCCACTGTTATCGTTCCGCCACCCTGATACTAATCTATAAGTCCAACTAATCTGAATTTTTACTAAGGGATTGTCTACTTGATGTTATTTACTTTTGAGATGTGATCGTAGTGAGCATCCAGACATTGATCTACGCTAAAAACTGATCCGTGTAAAATCTCTCTAGGAGTGGTTGTTGACGAGATTACACTAGTTATGAGTAATTACAACAATTTTTGACCAATTTCGGGTATTTTTGGTAACATGATACTGTTTTTCTGCAATATAATAACTAGGTAACCTACTCTGGGTGGCGGAACGATAAAGGTGTTTATCTAGGGGCTAGGCGGGACAATAATGGAAAATGTCCTCTATATTTTACATAAAGAATTGATTCCTGAGGCCCATTCAACGGAACGACTGAATGCGTATCGACTTAATTTGATTCTAGAATAAACAGTCAAATTTAGTATGAAATCAGTGAGGGAAGTTCTGCAGCCTTCCCTTGTCAGTTGAAGGAAAAGAGGCTGACGAGTCCTGTCAATTTAGTCACAGCATTCTCAGAAGAATGCGCTGGCGGCGTTTCTCAGTCTCCATTTCCAGACACTCCTTTCATTCTCAGCCTGGCAGTCCACACCCATTTCTTCATTTCTAAGGCTAACTTGACCTGGATTTTCTGCTCCATCGTCTCGTCAACGTTTAGTTTTGGCCAGTCCATAATCAAAGATATTCTGTGACTTTGATTAAAAAAATTAAAAATACCATTCAACTAGAAGTAAAAACTATAACTAGCTTTAAACATGCAACAATTTTAGAACCATACGAATAAGCACTGTAAAAATGGATAACAATCGACCAAAATCAAAACAAACCTGTGATTGGCTCTTTGGATTAGATTTGGAGTGTGATAGATATGAATAAGTCCCCTTTCCTGTTTCTTGTAACTGCTATCCCGAGGTTATACCTGGAGGTTTTAGCTTTCAATATAACCTCTGGGTGTTGCAGGCTTATCGCCTTGGACATTTGAAGGGGTAAATACTATATTTTACCACCTCTGACTCCATCATCTGTTGACTTTTACTCCGATCAAGAGTAAAATCTACTATAATAATAAAATAACATCTAATCATTCGCACCTTAATGGCTCTTATGTAGTGAAGCTCACAAGGACACCAAATAATATCTCAAGCAAAATACGAAAAGTATTCTTCCATGGCTGACGATTGGGCTTGTGGAGATAGTGCAATGAAAATACAATTCTCTCATTCGTCTCACAACATTAAGTTATTGTCGTAAATGCAATCAGTTAGTGATGTTGAAAACGATAATGATGATTAGTTAATGCATTTTTTGAGATGATAACATTCTTCAAACATCTTGATCAGTAATTTGTTCGAAATAGAGCTTTCCCTATCATGATTCTCCAGAACCTCTTCACAGAAACCTTTTGTTCCTGAAAAATCAACAAAATACTTGGGTTTAAAACTGACTTTTATAGTTTTTTATGATTCAAAGCAGGATATCCAAACAGTTTGATTCGAAAATTAATCCAGCTTTCATTTAGTTGTCCATTCAAGACTGTTCCTTAACGCAATGTTCACAGCGTAGAATGCTGCAAAACTTGTTCAGCTTGTCCAAAAGTATCATATATTTTACCCTCCATCATCTTTTATATGTATTTATGTCAATCAGAAATTGAATCGATAAAACTGGATGAAGTAAAAAATAATAAAACCAATTGTTAATAATTATACCTACATCGCAACATTGGTCAAGAATTCTCTAAGTGTGTATTTCTAATTTTCCAATCCAAAATAGCGTAAGATCTTTTGTATAAGGCTTAATATCAATTAAAACCAAATTTATGAACGAAAAATCCACTTGAAATCTCTGTTTTGGAAAACTGGTTTCAAAACTGTTGTTTTTAACTGATATTCCTTTGAATTGTGTAGCAGGTTAAATCCAAATGAACTATTCTTGTTCAAACGTAATTACCTACTACGAATTCCCATACGTTATTTATTATTTGGACTGTATAGTTTTATCATCGTTCAATTAAACCCGTTTTAGGAACCTAAATTTTTGTGGTTGAAGCAGTTTTTCTGAAACTCAGCTAATGGACAGAAGCAAACGAAATAAGAAACAAAGACGAAATTGACAGAAAGCGGACCTTTAGTCTTTTTATGCTTATCTGTAGCCCAGAAATTAGGAAACATCGTGTTGTTTGACAATTCTTTTGGTGTTTGAATTCAATAAAATACTTATCATCACCTGCCGATTTCTATATCAATAAAACATTTGGAAAAGTTCTTAAAGATAATGACGGCAAATTATGCTTTGATTCTTGGATTTCTCATCGTTTTTTTTTTGTTGCTGGTTTATTATTATTATTATTTTTTTTTTTTTGCGATTTTCCTGGGCTATCTTTGAAGCAAATTATCTTATATAAGATTGTAACCTGTTTTAAAGGTTTCACGTACAGGGCTACAATAAAATTTGTTCAAATTAGGTGTCTATTGAAAAACTGGATTTGATGTATACATTGCATGTATATTGATAACGTGGAACAATCTCTACCTACCTAAATTATAACTTATTCAACGATGTGGACTTACTCCTTTACAAACCCCACGTGCTACAACCACAAAAAATTGTCCATACCAGTTAAATTATGCCTACCCACTAAATTTATTTTCAGAAAACTCAATATTAATTTAAACCTACCAGTCAAACTCGGTACGTATTTTTAAACATCTGCCTAGCAGTAAGTCAAGGCCTCGAAACTTCATTTCTCTTGTCATTTACCTACAGATTCAAACAAAAATAACTTAATTTAGTGATATCCATACTCAAATATAAATGTCGTTAAGTTTTATATTAAGTCCCTATATGGACATTGATGTGATACTTTTATTTTTAATTTATCTAGGCCAATGTATTATAGAATGTTCGTATATAGTTTTTCTCCCTATTTTATTTGTTGTATAAAGTTGCATTTACACTTTTTAAAAACTACGCATTATTTACGCTGATGCTAATTTTTGCTTAGCCTAAAATGCCATTTTGTAAGTTGAAGGGCTCAAATTTTATCTAAAAAATATATATTATCTCTTGAACTTTTATTCCTCACAGAAATATACCTATAGCAACTTATAATTTGCATTTTGTGTTTTATGTTCTTTTTTTTTGTGGTACAGATGTTTTATCAAGTTTTTTTCTTTTTCAATGTTGAATATATTGTGTGTAAAATATAACATGAAAAAATAAAATAAAGCTTGTTAAGATTTGGTAACACAGAAGTATGGTTGTTATTATTTTTGTTACCTGTTCTTGCTATTTGGTGTGAAGTAACAAACAGGAAGCTTAGAAAGTTTGTTTAATCAGTATTCACATTTTCGAATAAGGTAGACGCTACCATTTATCATAACAGTAGCAGTGAGTGTCTCGACCCAACTTACAGGTATTCCTTCACTGGACCTATATGTACAAATATTGAACAATGAAAACTTCATTTGGGTCAGTATTTTTCATACTCTAGGGGACATAAGGTATTGGAAGTTGAATAAGAAGTTTGGAAAGTTATTTACGAGTTATATTTATTAATAGGAGAGGATCTGGACAACAAGATATTGAGCAGGGTTGCCAACCGAATAACGCTGTTCCAGGTAAATTTCTGCTTCAGCCTTAACGGAGCTTTGAACACGAGAAGCTCGAGGTAGAGCGCAGCACGTAAACAAGGATCCTACCGATTCGCTCTTCTTTTGTTACCTTTAAGAGCAGTCGTGGTGGACACAAGTTGTTTTTTGGTTTGTTTGTGTGTGTCTCTTTATTATAATGATTTATCTATTAATGCTATAATTGAAACTCAACTTACCTTGGGAAAGATTGAGTAGAATTACAGTTAGGTCGTAGTAGAAGACTGTTTACTGATGCAGCTCTTGTGTGTTCAGTGTTGAGGTGAATTTCAAAGAAATAATTTGAAAAAACCCGTGAAGGCGTGATTTTTCAAACAAAAACCGGAAAGTCGCTCTCTCATGTTGGCTACCCTGCACCCCCCTCCTAACCCCCACCATGTTGAGAGATGCTTCCTCACAGTCAAAGAAATAAAGCCTTGGCTGGGTGGCGTCAGCCTGGGTGGGCACTAAAGTCTTCTACTAAGACCTAACTATAATAAATTCTACTCAATCTTTCCCATGGTAAGTTGAGTTATTAAATACTAGCCGCTCCGCTCGGCTCCACGTCCAGCCGGGGGGCAAGCCCCCCGGACCCTCCATTAAATTGCTCGCTTTGCTCGCATAGTGTGGCATTTAGGGAATGTTGCTCACTTCTCACGCAAACGGTAGATCCCTAAGGGTAGGTTTAACGTGTGTAGGGGATGTTGCTCGCTCGGTACGGCTGTAAATGTGTAGGAAAAACCCTGGACCCCCCCCCCCACCCTATTAAGTTGCTCGCAAGGTGTGGCTGTATACATGCGATGTATTACAATTGAAACATTTAAGGGATGTTGTTGCTCGCTTTGCTCACAAACTGTAGATTTCTAAGGGTAGGTTTAGCGTGTGTAGGGGATGTTGCTCGCTTGAGGAAGTTATACTGCCCACCCAACTTGGCAGACGTTTTTTTCTGTTGGAAATCTTACAAACAAAATAAATCTTATAAAACTACGTGGAACCACAAAAAGTTTATTTGGGGATGTTGCTCGCAAGGTATTATTGCTGTATATGTGTAGGGAAAAACCCGTATTTATTCAGTTGAAATGTCTCGAAAGGAAAAGTTCAATCCTTCAACGCGCGCGTACGTAGGCCTGCTCGCAACATTGTGAAACGGCGGCGGGCTCGCATTTTGACCAACTTCCCGTCACTTTTTTCGATATCCGATTCAGATTCGGCGGAATCAAACCTGTATTTCGCCCACGAAAAACGTACGATTATGGGGTATATTTTAATGGGAAAAAATCAAGTTTTTCGTCGGAATTTTCGAGAAAAAGGGTCCGTACTCTTTAATTTTTTGACGCATTTCCCGATACTTTTTTCGCGATCCGATCGCGCCGTCGTCTTCCTCGTAGAAAAACCTACGAAACCGGTATTTTTCCGGAATTTTCGACGGCCGTTTAGAGGGGTAGAGGAAGAGGGGAAGTGGAAAAAGCGCACATTAAACCGAACTTCGCCCCCCCTCCCGCCCATGGTTTGAACGGGGATTAGAAAATTTTAAATTCGCTTATACACCCTATCGCCCATGGTTCAGCCGTGAACGGGGATTAGAAAATTTTAAATTCGCTTATACACCCTATCGGAAAATCCCAAGAAGATCCCCCCACTCGTAGACTCCCCCCCACTCAGCCGTGCATAGACACGACAAACAAACAGACGGAGTTTCATTCTTATAAATAATAGAGATAGAATGGTCTTCTTAGAAGACTGTTCTCTGATGCAGCTCGTTAAAATAATTCCATTCACCTGCTCGAATAAGGAGGTGGTGAGGAGAACTCCTTATTGTGAAAACAAAACTTGAGGAAGTCAGATGACGAGGTATCAAATCACTAGTGGTACACACTTTTGTGGGTAGGGGACCTGTGAAAACGCCTAACTCCCTCATACAACGTTTTTGCCATTTGTGATCCACATGCCCGTACACCTGAGGGGAAAAATATCTTACGCACGAAAATTTTCAAACGATAAGAAAGTAGTTCAATTTTCTCCAGCAGACTTCACCCTCGGAACGCAAACCATCTCTGGTAGATCTATAGTTTAAATTATAAAACATGGTAAAGGATTTTCTCGCAGAACCATAAATTGCAATTAATGTGTGAACGCACCACTGCATGGAAAATCCTGAAGGCATCCTGCTGGGCTATATTATTTATAAAAGGCTTTGATCAACGGCTCATCCTGCAAAGCCACCACAGCTAAGCCAACCAAGAGTATGAGAAAATATGTGTAAGTGGATTAAGGTATATTAACTCCACCAATTTAAGTGGATACTCATGAACTAGGAGAGGTCGGTTTTTTCTGGTGAAAAACTAAAACTTCTGCGTGCTGTTTGGTATACGGCACATTGCGTAGCTATCGCCTCGGATTAGGATAGTTACGTCATTCACATGTAGTAAGGAAAGAATATCCTCTGGGATGTTACCAGCGAAGCCATTTAGAGTGACCATTAACTAAGTTCAACCCTCGATATATCTCTCAAAAGCTGAGAGTTGGTCAATTGCAGAGAAGCGTTTGCAAAAATCAGCTTACTTAATACGGCAGTTAACTTAAGGAAGATGGTAGTAACTGCCAGGGGTACTGACAGCCTTCCTCCAGGGAATATCCCCAAGTTCCATGGACCCGCTCCTATAGACTGCTAATTACTGTGTACACAACTTTTGATTTACAGGTGGACAGAATAAAAAAGGAACATTCCTCGCTACATTTTTACGACTTGAATATATTTCACAAAACAACACAACAATTAAATTACAGATCAAAACCTTGAGAAGCGTTCGACTCTTAACAAAAGAAGTCTTTCACAAAATTTTCAGTATGTAGAAATTCTGTCACACTACGGCTAGCCGCATTACTATCTACACACAATTCAAAATTCTTTGATGATATATAAAAAATTGGAACATTTTTAAAAACTAGTCAGTCTTAGTGTAAAAGTATAAGCTTGACTAAGGAATTGTCGCGAAATGTTCAGCTTCATCACTTGACAATGTTTTAAAGATACCTACAGAGAGAGTATTCTTCAGTTTTGATTACTGTTGAGGAATCTCAACAGTTTTGAGATGTAATGTGGGTACAACGTAACATCGAACGAAAACAATCTACATAGAAAAATATACCTAAAGGGAAAATGAAGAAAAACGCACTTCTATTCAATTCTAATGCTAAGCAAACTTTAAAACAATAACTTAAAAATCATCAAAATATGTACATTATAGAGGACACAAATTATTTACATGAGAAGACCTCCTTCATTTGAGGCTATAATGGATAAACGCTAAGGTAAAAACTTTTTAAGCACTGGGTACTGACATACCTAAAATTACCGAAACAACGCGATAAATTAGTGAAAAAGTAGACACAGAATACCAATTCAAATATTTACAAAATGTAACCTAACTTGAATCGGTGGCAATGACAAGTCGAAAAGCGAAAAAATAACACGTGCAACATGGGTAATGTTGCATGAACGTGTATATAACAAAGCATTAATGTAGAATTTGGACCCCGAGGTAAAAAAAACAAAAACAACTAGACTAGAACTCCAAATTTTCTGCACACACTTTGAGTGACTTGTCAAATGTTATAAATCCGTACTTGCATATTGTTTTAGCCACAGAGAAGAAATACAAGAAAAGTTTCATTGGTCTTCTGTCTCTTCAAAAAATCGATAAAAATCAAGTAATCAGATCTCAAACTGCCTCACGCGTTGACAGTTTTTCAAGCCTCCTACCAAAATGAGAACACATTAATCAAGTAGGTAGGTACATATCCTATGAGAACTATCAGCTAGCTATCCGATGCTGTCTATCACGAAATTCAATAACTGGCCAGTCTTATAAAGCTTGATTGTCAAATTAAACGCAGTAATTATGGTGCCTTACCATATCCGTTGATAAAAGTACAAGAGGAGTCATGGTGTGTTTTGAATGAAATTATTGATGACATACGAATCTAATTTAGAGCTATCACCATTATTTGGAGACGCAGAGTCTGTGTCCTAATAATGTGACTACCAGTTATTAAAGTACAATAGATGATCATAGCATCTTACAAGTACGAGTAACATTGACAAGGAAAGTGCTACTACTTCAACAGAAAGTGTGGTACATAACCGATTCATCATTTGTTTTGGAGACTTCGACTTGAAAACCTAGGTCTTATCATTTAGACGAACTAAGATTAAAAAAAAAAAAAAAAATTATTCTATGACTTTCCAAAATAATTCCAAGAGATTCCCAAAAGATTGGCAATCTTAATATGAATAGGTACATTATCGATCAATTCGGTAGGTACTTATATCATTCAAAATTGTGGTTTGTGCAAAGTTCGATGTAAATTTTCCACAGCAGCATAAAATAGGTACCTACTAATCGAGAAATTTTATTTTATTTTTCCAAAATGCTTCACCTACCTACGTGAATTCTGTTACTAAGCAAGCATAACCGTCGTTAGTTATCCGTTTTGTGAGATTCCTAAGAATGCTTTGATTCAAAGCAAAGAATGCGAGAGTAGTAAATGCAAAATCCAGTCATTAACCACGGTTTTGCTAAGGGTACAAACTTGAATATATGTAACGATTGGAAGTACCTACTACTTTGACCACAAGCATGAAAATTCACTCTTCAATAGTATGTTGGAAACCAGCCAGTTGTCGTCAGGTTTGAATAACAGCAAGGCGATGGATTTAGATGGGTTTGGTGTTAGAGAGAGTTTTCAAGGGCTCGATGATGTTGAATGCGGGTGGCGTGGTGGCAGTGCCATTCTCTGGTGACGTGATTACTTGTTTCTCGTTGTTGGGTTCGCGCCTCCTCCGGCAGAGGGAAGGAATTCCTTTGGTTATCTCTGGTGGGTGAGGGAGGGCATAGAGAAGCTTGTCCCAGAACCACGGGTCGCCCCACTTGACGTAGGTGTTCATTGCTAAGTAAGCCTTCAGCTCCGGGTCCAACGCTTCAGTATCTCCTGAAAAACAAACAGAGGGGAACTCTTTACTGAATATTCAAGTTAATACTTCCATGAAACATGGAAGATAATATCGGGACATTGACAATAATAAACGAGAGAATATATATAGAACAATTTAATCAAGACGTGAGCAATAGACAGTAATAGCTAAGTAGAAACTATGAATGATTAGAGGTGTGAAGAGAGTGAATTCTGGGGAGAATGATCAGTATTTTACCTAATTACAAAATACTATTAAACAATCTATCTATCCTACAACACGTTATGGAATAGCAGGCAAATTCGCAATGTTAATATAAATTGCATATATATTTATAAATGTGTATATTTTCAAATTGTATTTTAGTCATGTCCTTAAGGCTAAGGCCTTAAAATTTGAACTTCAGGATTAAATTATAATTTGTTTTGCTTTTGTTTTTAATCAACGCTCATTTTGTCAAATTTTGACAGGTGAGGTGGGATATTAGTTCTATATGTCAAATAAATGATTATTATTAACAGGATCTCCGCCATGGGACTTAATAGTGAAAGGAGTAAAACGACATTAAGAAATTCTCAGTAGTGAATGGTGCTTTGTTTTCAAATTTACCACAATCATAACTAGTAAGTGATTTTACATGTATATCCATGTTTACCTATATCTCCGAAGAGAATGATGATGACTCGTGCCCTCTTCTCACTTAGCGCCTGCGAATGTGCCGTTCTGAATTCCATTCGACCCCAAACGCTTTCTATGAATGACGGAGATAACACAACCACTGTTCTTCTTGATTCTTCTACAGACCTGCAATCAAAATAAATTTATATTACTGATAAACCTGGAAATATTCCAATAAATCGTAACAATATTGTGGAGAGAGACATTGTACAATGTTGAGAGTAGCTACTACACTAGTACTGAACACCATATTATTTGAAAGATGACACAAAACCTGTTGATGCCTGCCAAGGTATACATAAGTAGGTACTGTTTTGTTCCACTAATGTTTCCATTGACATGTCACGAGGGATTCCCGTTTCATTGAGGTAATCAGATATGAGATCCTCTACCTGTAAATTTTTTAGAATAACTTCCAACACCTAGCTCTGCCCGCTCGCTTTGCTCACACGTTCAAAACCTAAATTTAGATGTCAGTGTACCATCACATTATATATTTATTTCTAATGAATGTTCTCTAGTCATCTACTCTGGCTCTCTAAATCTGATAAGGATAGAACCCATCATTTCGTACGTCTTTTGTGTACTTCCAGTCAAATTACAACTTCCCAGGGAGAACAGAATGGATTGTTGTAGCTCACTCAGCTGATTGGAAAGGAGCCAGTCATTTTGATCGACTGTTGTAGTCCCAGAGGCTCCTTATCAAATTTCAGTGCGTTAAAAAAGCTGTTTTCTCTTAGTAGCGAGATGAGACTGACGCAAAAAATATGTAAAAACAATCCTTGAAGGGGCTGTCGGTATATCGTGTCAAAATTGGAGATAAATCGATGCAGAACTTTTGAAGCGTACACAAACCAACTTGGCATGGTTAAAGGTATAGATTGAATGATCGGAGTGGCATAATCGTGGTAGGTAAAACTGGTTGTTAGCTGCAACTATGATTCACAGCTGCAGGACAGAGCGAAGCAGTAAGTACAGAGACAGAGCAGGAAATGTGTTCTACCGAGTCAATTATGAAAGGACCCAATAGACGAATCATTCGTCACCCAAACGTGCACAAAGAACCACACCTGCAGCCTGTCACGCAATGGGGTTGATTGGGCTCTTTACAGGGATTTCATGAGCTGACCCATGAATGAAAACCCGCCAGCTAAGTTGGATGGGCAATATAGCTTCCTGGCTTATCAAACGTAAGCTATATTACTCATTAACCATGCTGGCCTGTTGGCAGCACTGTCCCCGGCCATCCTCACTTGTTCGTCAGCTCGTTTCAAGCTCAGATCTTTGCTGAGTTTTTCTAACGATTCTTTCTGATTTTTCAACACAATTCAGTGCCTTTTTGGTTTTTTCCGTGAAATTAAACGACGAAAATTCCCGTGGTTGTGTTGTTCTGCGAATGTTGGTATATCCTAGCCCATTGATCAGTATTCTGCACAAAATTTTTCTTGAAGTAGTTACTTGCTCGATTCTCATTACAACATTATGCTGGGCGACATAATTTTTCACGAGGGTCCACACTTTCTCAATCGGGTTTAATTCAGGTTGGAAAGGTGATAAGTGAAAAAATCTGAAATCCCTGTTCCTCTAGCTCTTCCATAGTTTGTCGTAGGAGCATTTTTCAGATCTTGACATGTAATGTCCTATCCTAAGGTATCCTATGGAATTACGGTTCATCGTCTTCATTGAGGTCCTCTAGTGGCGCATCTGGTGAAACGATGGAAGCTGCTATGTCCTCGTTGGTGTCATAAGTTGGTAACAAGGAAGATCGTTGTCCATGCATGCCTATTGACCAATTGGTCATCTTCCGTTGGGTGAAAATCTGACCACGAAAGTCTTAAACTGTAAACAAACACTTCATTTTCTGTGACGTTATAGCCGACAGGAGTGACAGTACAACTGGATGAAAATCAGTGTTGGAACGCGTTTGGTTCCATTCCTGGCGTTTTGAGACGATATACCCGACATGACGGTACCTATATTAGGGGAAAAAATAACCGGCGACCACTGTAATACACTTTCTGATCATACTTTTTGCTAAGAACGATCTCGTAAAGTCGAGGCATGATTGACACGATGATGAACATAATTTTTAAGTGAAATCTAGGATGAAACTGTAACAGGGCTAAGAGGAAAGAAGGGGTTTCAGAGGAAGTAGGGCTGGGCACTTGGTGGGGGAAGGGTCCCACTGCGTAGCACTGATCTTATGAGGCTCTACTGGAGAAAAGCGCTAAGTGACAGCATGTGATCTATACCGACCTACCAAAGTAGACTACATTGTAAGTGGTTTCTTACCTAGCGATTTGATTGGGTATGAAGTCTCCCACGATCCAGTCCCTGTAATGGAGGCACAGCTTGTACTTAGGGGTGTTGCCCTCAAGCACGCGGACAAGTTCCTTCACGACAAAGTCCTCGTCCTGATGAGAGTAACTGATGAAAGCATCGTATTTTTTGTCTTTGTCGAGTTCGTCCTCAGTTACGAACCACAAACACATCCGATGAGCGTAGAGCCATACTTTGATCTCCTTTTGATACCTACATAACAGAAAATACAAAATGTTGAACTTATTTCTGTGTTAAATTTCTTTCACATTCTACAATTGTTACTAAATAATATCCAATCGTCTTTATATAATTGCGTGGTTGAATTTAATTTTTGAAGTAGAACAGATAAAATTACATAACTTTAACCCGATTATGAATAACGAAATGGTAAGGAGTAAAAATTGGTATAATTACCAGTAATACATTTATAATATTATTATTCTACAATTCAAAACTGGTATGTCACATTGTATTGTCCGAAATTTTTTGAATATTTTCATGCGTTTTATAGTGGTCTACTACCACCTACCTTTTTAAATTTAATTAACACATACATACAAATGCATATAACACATACATACAAATGCATGTTCTAATGTTTAAAAATAGAAAAATTAGATTCATTTCATATATTATTTGGACAGAGCATGACTTCCCCATTCATTGACTACCAATCAACAAATTAATAACATTTTTTTTTAGGTTATGGATATTACAGACGTAGTTTTTTTGGGTGTCTATAACATCCATGACAACCTGCTTCACGTTATTTATTTATTATTATTATTATTTCATTATTCACGTGAATCAGAAAGACCTTAGGGATTCCACACAGGTTCTGATTTCATACACAGCCTATAACTCATACAACATATTTTTGATTCACTGAAACCTAACTCACCGGTAATAGAGGGCGATGAGTCCACCGACAATTAGTCCAATGAGAGCAATAACGACGCTTCCAATGCCAATAGCAGTACCAGATATGGGGCAGAGATCAGAAGTCGTTAGATTGGCCAATCGTTGCCCGTCAGAACACGAAACATTCGAGTATTGATAAATCTGAATAATGAAGAAAACAAATAATCGGAAGTTAATAGATGGATGAAATAATGAGAATTAATTTTTCAATCTGACAAGTTAAGGGGTTGGTGCTTTCCCATTTGATGTCTTGGTTGGGTGGTTACGTAAAGAATGTCGAGCTTACCTTACGGTGATGAGACTGAACGAATTGAAGGAAATCTCTAGCAGAGCAATCACATTTCCAAGGGTTGTGGGCCAGAGCGATCGTTCTGAGGTTTTTAAGTTCCTGTAGTATTTTCAGACTTTCGCCCAAAGTAGAGAAGTTGTTATTATTCAACTCGACGACCTGTCAACACCAAAAAACAGAAATAAGTGTCCATACATCAAAATCAGGTAGTAATGCGTAGAGAGGGAAAAAACAGCACCATTCGGTCACTGATGTTGACAGTGTGACCGATTTTTCAAGATACCCTAGAAATGGGGCTCCGAACTAACAAGGTCCGCCGCTAGGAGCGCTAGAGAGCGAATGACCTAAGGAACATGGTGGTTGACATGACTTTACACTTGTTGACACCTTGGGTCACCCATTTTCGCTCTATGATTTGTTCCTCGCACCATCAAAGTGATCCCTTAATTCTTTTGAGGTGTGTATAATAAAGAAACACACAAACAAAAACCCGGCAAAAATACAAAATCAACTTCTGTCCATCACGACTGCCCTTATAGGTAACAAAATAAGAGCAAATCGGTAAGGTCCTTGTATTCTACCTTGCACTCACTCTACCTCGAGCTTCTCATATTCAGAGCCCCATTCCTCAAATATCATTCTAGTTTCATCAGTTTTGCACATGATGGTGATATTTTTCACCAATTGCTATTTGTTCAAGGTTTCATAATGATATTCAGAATTTTGTAGCTACCTATCTTAAGACTTTTCTTCAATACAATGAGCCCATATCCTTGGATTTTATAGATTAGATACGTATAACTAACTATATCTTTACAAGGAAAGTTTAATCTAGAAAAATAATGGTGCTGACGTGCTATGGTAGGCAGTTTTTAGTTAGTTAATCTTCATCTGCCTCCTAATACACCAAATGGGGATAATACTACTACATTGTACTAAACACTGATAGAGAATAGGTAAGTACACATTACTAGAACCACTGATTATAATTGGATATACTTACACTTATATTTGGAGAGAAATGTGACAAATTGAGACTCTGGAGTTGATTGTAGGCGAGATAAAGATGGGTGACGTTAGCATACGAGCGGTCGAGAAACTCGGGGACCGTAGAGAGACGATTAGAAAACAGGTACAGTTCCGTATGATTAGCGTTGGACGGGGTTGGGAGGACTGCAGGCCAAACTGTCAGATTGCGCCCATGGCAGTCAACAATCAGCGAGGAGGAATGTGGACGGAAACGGCACTCGCACCCATCAGGGCATTTGGAACCATGCTCAAACTGATCCCAAACACAGTTTACCATGTCTGGGTCCACATCTTTCACACGCTGAAGAGAAAAAAAAAAAAAAAAAAACCATAACAAATACATCAATATCAATTTTCTAAATCAGATTACAACGAATTCTGTTTTTATACCATAATTCTTTTTCAGCCATTAAATAACAATTTTTCTTCAACTTTCAGAGAAGCATAAGAATAAATGGTTGACACAGCCATCAGCTTATTTATCAATCTCAATATCCGAAGTTGCATCAAGGTCTGTAAATTACTGGTAAATATAGTAGTTCATCATTAAGTACCTAGTGTTTCATTTTCGTTACCCGAAACAGAATGATACCTGAGCATTTTCCTCAAAAGAAGTAACCACCACTAATTGGTTCCCACAATTTTTGAGATCTCGAAGTGAAACTTGGAGAACGTTTATGGGGTGCCTGATACTAAGTTTTAAGCAAATAAAAATCAGGAGAAAAATACAAATTTTTTTGGACTACCCAAGGGGGAGGAGGTTATTGGATACTTAGAAAACATTTTTTCCATTTTTTGCCGAGTGACGCCTCATTTCAAAGATTTTTTACTGCTGAACACGATGGTGAAACCAGATTTGTGATATCTCATTCCATTCACGGATAGAAGCTGATAATCATAAACAAGCGTGATTTATTCGGTTTCAGCTCAAGTCGGAGCTTGATATCGCTAGCCGTTCTCAGTGTTTGAGATAAAGCAATAAAAACAGGGTGAATCCCATCTCCACTGCGTACCTAATTATGAGATGTAATGTGAACTTTGTCCGATTGTTCTGAGGTCTTTGGCGTTTACAAGGAACAGTGATCCCTTAATTCATTTTGGGGTGTGTAGAAAATGGGGTCGAATCTCTGTTCAGCATTCTATCCATCTTAAATGGAGAAACTACTCCTAAGCCGCAACTTAACGCTAACTAGCTAATAATTCTTGAAAACTGCATGACCGCAGAGAGGTGAAATGAATGGGGACATTAAGGTAGACGAATTTATTGAAATCTTTATCAAGACTGTGTGTATCTCGATTTACTGTGAATCAAGTTAGTTTAACTTATATACGCTTACGTGTTTGGGGATTGGTTTAGTACAAAATAGTGTATATTGATTGAAAGAAGTAGGTAAGTAAAATTAAAGCAAATGAGAGACGACTGGGGTCGTGGCCTGGGGCACAGTTACTAGCTGGACACAATGTAGAGAATAGCCTTTTAAGGCCCCTCTACACAATGGCCAATACTACGCAAACCTAGACCACATTGCGCACTGCCGATTGTGTGGATGCGAAACGAACTTGAAAAAACCGACGATGTCTGGTCCGGACGGAGCCGTGCAGGCAATTGCCTCCGTCACGGTTTTCTCGAAAGATCGAAGGGGACCATACTAGGCCACGATCTGCACTCACACGTTATCGTGCTCGAATGTCCGCACGATGGACCAGTCAGTCAGTCGCCCTGCAGTCCTCTCCTGCAGTTGTTTTGAATCTTGTGCCGAGTTTGCGAACATTATTAACGCGGTAAATGTTTTACGTTCATACTTTTGCGTTACATTACATCATTACATTATATCATATCATTAAATGAAATAGAGGCTCGTAGTCCCTATCGTCCTCGTAGAGGCAGTAGGTGGAAAAGGAGCAGATGTACCAAATATGAGTTAAGATATAAGCGTTTGAAGTTTTCAATTAATATAAAACATAATTTTCTCCCCTTCTACCATTTTGCCAATTTTTAACGTGATGCCCTAACTTATCCCGTAGCCAAAACGCACAATAAAAAAGCAATAATGTTGTTTGAAAAAAAGTTATAAACAAAATAATGAGCGCCCTTTCTTTCTGCTTCAGAGTCCCTACTCTCATCGATGCTGCAAGATTGGCAAGACTTCCCATCACAGAATAATTGATATCGGATCGATTTGAGATTTGGACAGCTTATTATATAGATGGCAGTGATGCGAAAAATTCGTTCACCCGCAAAAGGGCACATGCGCGCAAGTGCCCCCTTTCCACCTACCACCCCAATTGTCAAAAAACATGTAGCCTATCGTGAAGTTAACGTCTTGGACTTCTCGAGCTTTCAAGATAATATTTGGTGACGTGGAGTTCCTTTATACGAATATGTCATAGCCCCTGACTGTATGTGCTACTGCTCCCACTTCAAATGGACAGAATTGCAGTTTGTGACATGATGGTCAGAAGTTCATTGCAAAGCCAATATTATGACTTCCCCAACCAATTTAAGAGGATTCTTAGGCAATTCCAAATAATCAAATTGGGTGTTTGGTTTGGTTGTTGATTGAGGATTTCAGCCCATTTTTCAGTTCTCTACAATTTTGTAGAACTAGACACACCCTCCTACAATAAGCTATTGAAACTCTCGAAATTATTTACCTTGCTGTGTAAAATCAGAGGTTCGTGGCAAATCAAATCCGTGGAATCCACAGCTATGATATAGTTTACTTCTGGTATCATGTCCTCTCTTAACAGTCTCATCAGACTAAACGCCTTGCAGTCACAGATAAGGGGGTTGCCTACAAACAAATAAAACACAAGTTTTTAATACTTTTAAAAATTCAGTCTCTTGAATAATGATAGGTAAGTACTATATAAATATTCGTATTATAATATCACCAATTTATAAGCGTGTACATTTTTTTCTGAACAGCATACCTACCCTAGTGATATGCTATTTAATACTGAAATGTTTCTTTATAATACTGATAACAATCTATACACCATGCGTATCCATTCATTTGGTGCCTATGATTAACTACCTAACTATAAAAGTTTGACAAACGCTCACAATATTAATTCTTTAGTGATCAGAATTTATGAAATAAGACCTAGTCGTAAAAAAATTAGTTGCATACACGATTAATCCACTAGATCAATGATATTATCCAGAGAAGAAAAATACTCATAATCAACTATTTTTATCAAGGCAAAGTAGAAAACTTCAACAGATTTGCAATGGCTGACGGATAATTGGCTTACACCTATTACAAATAGGGAGAATGATTGAAATGGAACTGCAAAATTGTTCTTTCATTTGCCTTTCTGATCAAGGACTAATTTCATCGGTCACAAAATTATGTAATTAAGAGAGTTTTGGTGTTAGCTTGGAGTTTAATGACATCATTGTGGTCGTCGTTGTAGTTAAGTGTTGTACCTTTGAGGGACACACGGGTGCTTCGGTTTTCAATTTGAGTGGTAGCGAGTCCAGTGAACTTCAACGTAGCCAACATCTCGAGTTCATTGAGATCAATAACTGAAATGTTGTTGAAGCTGAGATCAAGAGTCGGCCCGGACGAGAAATCGAAATCATCTTTCTGAAAAATGAAATACGAGATGAACAATCACGCAGAAGTCGAATTATTCTGATAAGGTTCACATTAATGTCACTGAGCAGCTTTGCTTAAAATCATAATGGCTAAAATAGAGTATTTTATGCAATTCTGATCCTTAATTAAAGAGATGTATTTTTGAATCTACGTATCTTGAAACGTAAACCAACAAATAAGGAGGAGATTTGTGTCTTCTTTTTTTCTAACATTAAAGGTTCATTATTGGAAATAATCAACCAAATACTTACATCGACATAAGTAAAGTTGTTGTAGCTTAGGTCGATGTTCTTCAATTTTATTAGAGTGTTGTGCCAGTCTGAATAGCTCATCTTGGTGAGACGGTTGTGAGAGAGAAGGAGAGTCTCGAGGTGCACAGAGCGCTGGAATACAGAAGTTGGGCCGAGGGAGTCTTCTGATGGGTCAACAAAGTAAGTCAAGTCTGAGATCTCATTGAAAGACAGGTCAACCATGACGAGGGATCTCGGGAACGGTTGGTGAGCAACGGTCATGATCTGGTTGTGTGAAAGATCGAGGGTAGTCAGGCTTTCAAGACCATTAAAGAACGACCTGTAACAATAAGAGTAATCATGTGCAATTATAAATAAAAATGTAGGTAATAATTCATCGGTAGGAAGGTAGGTAATTGTCGTGATTGCATACGATGATAAACATGAATTTGAATATTGACTGCAATAAGCTCCACATTGGGAGTGGATGTATCGTCTGAACCCTGTGACCGGAGCTAAACGCACAATAGCCTCCTACCTGATGGCCGGACATACGGTAGCTCTAATCGCCGGTGGTTACCGTTGCACTAATCTAATAGCTGGACCATGGAGCCCTGCAGCTCTAACTAATTACCAGACTGCGAGGGCCCATAGCAGTAAACTAGTTGCCGGACCACAGAGGCTCATAGGTAATTACCAAATAATATAAAGAGCTAAATTAAAATGATTTAAATGATGAACTTTAAATGGAAAATGGAAAACGTCCGATATAGAACACTGAGAAAGAGTAAGTTTGAAAGCAAACTGAGGAGTGAGGTTTGTAAGAAAAAGGCAAATTGATGGTTTTAGATGGCTAGACCAGTGAGCTTTGAGGGCCAGAGCAAGGGCGTTTATATATCACTCCCTGGGGCAACCCTTTCTTGTGGACCCATGCCTTGCTCTGTCCCTGGCTCTCCCCTCAGGCTCTTAGACGTGTTTATTTGGAAAACTAGATACATGTGTACAAAGGTCTTAACGGGGAGGGGGCCAGATCATAGCCCCACTGGGCTAATTCCGTTTCTGAGCGCACAAAACTATACACATAAAGGTGTGGCCTGACAGTAATAATTCATCCTACAAACCATTTATAGCTAGGATAAATAATTTAAAGTTCTCAGATATTTTTCCATTAAACTTTACTAGGAAGTACCTAGTTTCTGTCATTTGGGGTTTTTTTTTTTTTTTTTTTTTTTTTGTAAGTATCCATTGGTTTTTATGACTTTGAGATAACGAAATAATCAACAATTTAAAACTCAATAGGTTGCAGAGAACAACAAACTGACACTGTACTGCACTGATTCGAAAACTAAATATTCTTATTACTTACTCTGAAATTTCTTGGAGGTTGTTATACGCCAAATTCAATTTGACAAGATCATTCTGGGACGAAAACAGATCATCTGGAACGGCAGCTATCTTGTTGTGAGAAAGATCCACGTCCAGAAGTTTCTGATTGTCTTTAAATAATTTAGGTGGAAGGGTGGCGATGCTGTTCCAGTTTAGAGTGAGGTTGGTCAGGGCCGGTGAACCCCATAGGAAGTCTTCGGGAAGGGAAGAAATGTTGCAATGGTGCATCCCAACATCATGAAGATTGGGGAGATTCGAAAGGAGACCAGGAGGAATAACTTTCAACTCTACTCGGTTGTAGTTCAACACGAATCCTTCAAGCAAGGTATTACTCGAAAACAGACCTAAAAACAACAGAGAATTGCATTGAAATTAAATTGAATGTAATGATGAAATATAATAGGTAATTAATAAATAATTTCGTACATAAATACTTGACCATTTTACATTGTTTCACAATTATCTAAGACACATATGATGATGAAATGGAGGCATTTCCGAGGGAGAGATTAATGAGCAATAGAATATTTTGTTTGAAAAATAACATTGAAGAAAGTCTATACTACTTTTTTGAAAACAGAAAGAACTTATTCCAACAAGTCAATATCATCCTCGTTATTCGGATGACCCTGTAGGTTCGCTGTGAAGAGTATCAAACTGGGCACTGTGCAAAAACTGCAAAACTACTATTGGATTAGTCGAACCCAGATATTTCCGTTCCTACAACTCTACGCATGTGTATTATGAAATATCAATGTACATTGAGTAGGCTACCTGTGGTGAAATCCACCCCCTCTTGTCAACAGCCCTTTTCAGGGCTACCAAAAAGAGGTAGATACAACACAAAAATATTTACAAGACGTCGAATTATAACTCCGTCAAACAAAATATTTCACCAGAGAGAAAATACTAAATTCTCTCCCAAAAGTGAAATATTAAAGATTAACACGCAAGGCGACCTCCCCAAACATTTACTGGGCGAGATAGATGCGACAAAAAGTTCGAAACAAGTCGCCTTGAATGAGAAACCTCAAACAGGAAAACTCAAGGCCGTTCAGCCACCCCCGGGGACCCCGTCAAAGCAACGGACGCAGGGAAACCAACTCGGAAGACCAACTCAGCTATCATATGCACAGATACTGGGAAAACACTGTGCGAACCAATGAGATTGCACAGTAGAATTAATGAAATTAAGCGGACCAACCAGGAGGCGGCAGGAGGCGGCCACCTCCCTATAAATACCCCGCTAGGAGCCCTCCGAAATTCATTCCACTCTCCGCTCTCGACGACGACACACTCTGAAGTACGAAGATTTCTACACGCACCAAGCTGACGAACCTTCTGCTACACGAAGTCATCTCAAGAACGAGTTTTTACTGCTTTCTACAAGCCAGTCCTCCTCTCCACGCAGATCTCGCATTGGCATCTACGAGTCCAGTGATTATTCATCCTGCTCATTGCCCAACGTAGTTCATCTGTTAGGACGCCACCCGGTGCAGCTATCGATATCCTCTTTAGCTCGCACGCCCGAGGGACGTTCCGAGCCGTGTCACCCGGATTACATAGCCTTAAGCTCGTAGTCGACCGTTGTGGGCACGCCGGTAAATTACTCAGCTCCTCCGCTCTAATTTACCGTCTAAGGAAGCTTTTTTCAAAGCTACGAGGTAGGACCCTGCCATCTGAACATTGGAAAGACGTTCTGGCAAGCGAGTCCACCTCCAAAACCCTCTATTATTCACACATAGAGGCATCGAAACGAGCTAAAACTCGATCAATTCGATGGAACGCCGGCCTTCCTACTTTCCCTTGCAGGGGGAGGAGGGCGACGGCGAAGCTGGGCCGAGTAGTCCACGCAGTGCGCCCTACCGGCCACACGGCGAGCCCGCTGAACCCAGCGACAGCGAAAGGCACGGTCCTCACGTCCGAATCGCCTTCTCGCCCGACGTATTCGTTCGAGAAACTTTCGAACAAGCCTCGCCTATACAAAAGATCGAGGAAACTTTTCAGACTCGCTCTGAAGCCGATCATTACGATTCGACCAAGCTGTCCGAATACCCACGATATTCGACGCAAGCTTACTCGGCCGATCCGAGTGTCAAATACACTCCAAATGCACAAAAAACGAAGGATACTTTTCAGTACCTCAACCAAGCCCAACATATTCCCCTTTCAGATACAAATCTAAGGCCGGAATATTACAAAACGGCTCAGTACAAAACTGATCGAACCCAGCACTTGGTACACGAGCCTAGCGCTCCACGCGGCTGCGACACGGACTATCCCCCCTTTCAGTCCGCGAAACCAGTTGACCTTGGCGGCTCCGCCCGCATTCCTCGCGGGGGTGGCCTGGAGACCAACCCGCATAACCGGGATATAAATGTCCGACTTGGCCTACCTATGCCAAGTCAAACCTATATAAATCCACTACAAATGGTGACCCCGCCTTTGAACAGGCTCAACACGGAGCATTTCGTTCCCTCTTATGAAGCTAGTGGATTTCAGGGAACCACTGCGGGCGTGCGACCCCCGCCGGGCCTCTACGCCCCACATCTCACGCAACATCCCTCTACACAAGGTGGTTTTCAAGCACTTTTAGAGGAGATGGGAGATTATCAAAAACCAGTCTTCCAAAAGAAGAATATCGATCGTGCACTCGCCGAGTTCGATCAATACTGCGTGCGAAAACACCTGAGAACGCAGAACGAATGTTTCTCAGCTATATACAAGTGGGTACCAGAAGAAATGAGGGAAGCTATCGACTCAGCTTACCTCACGGCACCCCACGCACCCTACGAAGAGGCCAAACAGCGTCTACAGCGAGAATATGGGTTGTCCTTACAGGACAGGCTCCTCGCACTCGAGGACCCCGCATCTCTCGCCAAAAAACCCAGCACCAAGTACCACGAGATGTACTCGAAAGCTGTTGGGTACTTTTCGGAAGCTCTAATCACTCAAAAGTGGATCGAGACTCTTCCCATCGAAGCACGAGGTATGGTCGCAGCTCAGCCTACCACGACCTCCCGGCTCGACCTAGCTGATACGCTACACGCGTATAGAACAGAGAATACTTCTCTGAACATACGAGGAGTAGAATCTACTCCGAAACCCATAAATACTGGTTTCAAAAAGGCCCTCTCGAAACAAGCTGAGTTCAAACCACAACCAGTGGAGAGTAAGCCTCACAAACCGACGGCCTATGTCTGTCGAAACCACGCACGTTTCGGTAACGAAACTCGCAAATGTGCAGACCCAGAATACTGCACTTGGAAGACAAACACTGCTTCCAAAGCTAGCAAAAAGGCTGCGACTATAAGCCAGCCTAAAACACGGGTTTCTACCAAAAAAACTCAGCAGTCGGTACAAGAAAGTACCATTCCAACCTCCGACACAGAGAGTTCGGAAAACGAATAACTGCCAGCGTATCTGAGCCTATACGCCGGCAGTCTACTGAGTATAAAAGGCTTTTTTTCAAGTGCAAACTAAATGGCACTGAATTTCTCATTGACACGGGAGCAGAAGTGAACATTCTGCCCCACAATGTTACAAAAAAATTGGGCTTGAAAATTCTCAAGTCCAACGTTAAGCTCACAGCAGCTAACGGAGCCCCTATAGACACACTAGGGCGAGCTGACACAACGATTAACATCGGCCTCGGGGACATGACCACCGAGTTTATGATCACGAAAGTTGATCTAGCGATCGTAGGTATCCCATTCCTCGAGTCTTGGGATATCGGAATACGGGTCAAACACAAGTACATTTATAAAGATAAAATAAAATGCTATGCCGATCAAAATATAGCTGCAGTCATGAACAAAAAGTTCACTGACGAACAAATAGCAGCTACTATCCCTCATCGTGACAATACTCCTCAACCAGAGGACGTGCAAATCACGGAGGACGAAAACATTCGCTCTATCATTGACAAATACAATGATAAAATGAGCAAAATTCAAGGTAAATGGAAAAACAACGGGGTTTACCACCGTATAACCACGGAAGGAACACCAGTACACTTCCGAGCAAGACCCATGGCAGGCGAAAAACGGGCTCAAGTCAAAAGTACTTTTGACGAAATGCTTTCAGAAGGCATAATTGCACCATCGGATTCCGAATGGGCATCCCCGTTACACTGTGTGCCAAAAAAAGACGGGTCATGGAGAATCACCGGCGACTACCGTTTCCTCAACGCGAAAACGAAGAAAGACGCCTACCCTCCTCCTCACATTCGCTCTTTCCAAGCGAATTTACATGATACGCAAATCTATTCGACAATAGATTTAAAATCAGCGTATTATCATATTCCGATGCACCCAGATGACGCTCATAAAACTGCAATTATTACACCTTTCGGTCTTTATGAGTTTAAGAAAATGAGCATGGGTTTGGCCGGAGCGGCTCAAACATGGCAAAGATACATGGACAGCATCATGCGAAAATTTGATTTCGCATTTGTATACCTAGATGACATCCTGGTGGCTTCTGGGGATTGTAACGAACACATGGGCCACCTCAGACAAGTTTTTGACAAGCTGGGGGAGCACGGACTTCGAGTAGGTTTTGATAAATGCATTTTTTCGAAACCTACCGTCGATTTCCTAGGTTTCACTATCTCGAAGGAAGGGATAATTCCTAAACGAGACAAAATAGAAGCCATAGAACAATTTCCTAGGCCAGTAGACGTACGAAGTCTACGCAGATTCCTAGGTATGTGTGGTTTCTACCGAGCATGCTCAAGCAAATTCGCTCACACGGCACAACCTCTGTATGACTCCATTCAGTCAAACAAAAAAAATGACAGAACACCTATCGAATGGACATCAGAGAGAGATAAAGCTTTCAACAGCTTAAAGCAAGCAATGATCAAAGCAACATTGCATAACATTGCTCACCCACACCCTACGGCGGAGTGGAGATTAGTCTGTGACGCGTCCGACACACACATCGGAGCGGCACTAGAACAAGAAATTACAGACAAACATGGCTCGAAATCGTACCAACCATTGGGATTTTTCAGTAAAGAAATTCCAGAACAATGGAAGAACAAAGCATCGTTCGACAAGGAAATGTTCGCCGTTTACCAAGCGTGCATTCACTGGCACAACGACTTGGACGGCAGATCTTTCCATATTTGTTCGGATCACAAGCCTCTGCTAGGCACGATGCTTAAGAAGAATGCACATTTTTCTAAAATGAGATTAAGATGGCTAACATACATCTCTCAAATGACGAGTGACATTCGTCATATTTCCGGAGAGAGCAACGTCGTCGCCGACGCACTCTCCAGACCCTTCGATCCGGTTGAAATTCAAACGAAATCGATTTCAACCCAGACGGACGAGGGTCCACCCATAGCTGAAATTTCGAAAATTACGGCTGCAATAGAATGCAATCTTCTACTGCACATTTCAAATTCACAAATTCGCTCTCCCCCTACCGCGGAGGACAAATTGAAACTCACACGAGTTGAATTCTCTCAAGGAGAAATTTGGTGTAACCTAGACCTAGGACACCCTAGACCTTATATTCCAAACGAAATAAGGGAAGAAATAATAAGCCAAATTCACAATTTGGGACACCCAGGTATACACTCTACAGTGTATAAAGTTAAACAACGATATTTTTGGCACGGACTACGTGCAGATGTCTCAAACTGGGTCCGAGCGTGCGAAACTTGCCAACGAGCAAAAATCACGCGCTCCGTGAAGCTCCCTTACTCCGAATTTGAAACGGCAAACAAATTTTCACACGTACACGTGGATATTACCGGACCCTTACCTTTAGCAAAAGGAGGGAAACGTTACATTTTGATGATGGTTGATAGAGCAACGGGTTGGCTAGAGGCAGTCCCTCTTAACAACATCGAAACAACCACAATCACAAATGCCTTTATCAATATTTGGGTAGCTTCAAAGGGCGTACCTAAATACATCACAAGTGATCAGGGCACCCAATTTGAATCAGATCTGTTCAATTCCATTATGGAACGTCTCGGAGTAAAACATACTCACACGTTACCATACAAACCATCAACAAACGGTATGGTAGAACGCAGAAATAGATCTTTGAAAGAGGCTCTCAAAGCTCAAAACGAAAATTGGCTCGATGCACTTCCCAAAGTTCTACTCGCCATGCGTACGGCAGTAGACCCGGCGACCGAAACTACGCCTTTCCAAAAAGTTTACGGGATTGACGTACCACTCCCAGGAGACATTTTTGTAACTTCTACGAACCTTTCGGAACCTCTTTTCTTCCGGCCTACGCATATTAAACATAATAATACGAAATATGCCGTAAACATGCCCAAAAATTTGGATACATGTACTCATGTCTATATCAGAGTGCCCACACAGCTCACCTCTCTGCAATGTCCTTACACGGGACCATTCAAAGTGGTTAAAAGAGATAAGTTTTCGGTTACAGTGCAAATTGGCGAACATACTAAAAAAGTTCCCAAACAGCAAATCAAACCAGCTTATACTCTACACTCGGAAGAAGCTGTATCACAAGGACAATCTGTGTCACAAAATCAGACAGAAAGTAAGGAGAAAACTCCCCGAAAATCTGCCAGAAGGCACGTCCCCTCTACCAAATTCGACGAGAGGTGGGTAACGGCGCTCGAATCACCCCAACCGGCGTCGTCGTTATTAACACGACGTCTTGGGAGGGCCCCTGTGGTGAAATCCACCCCCTCTTGTCAACAGCCCTTTTCAGGGCTACCAAAAAGAGGTAGATACAACACAAAAATATTTACAAGACGTCGAATTATAACTCCGTCAAACAAAATATTTCACCAGAGAGAAAATACTAAATTCTCTCCCAAAAGTGAAATATTAAAGATTAACACGCAAGGCGACCTCCCCAAACATTTACTGGGCGAGATAGATGCGACAAAAAGTTCGAAACAAGTCGCCTTGAATGAGAAACCTCAAACAGGAAAACTCAAGGCCGTTCAGCCACCCCCGGGGACCCCGTCAAAGCAACGGACGCAGGGAAACCAACTCGGAAGACCAACTCAGCTATCATATGCACAGATACTGGGAAAACACTGTGCGAACCAATGAGATTGCACAGTAGAATTAATGAAATTAAGCGGACCAACCAGGAGGCGGCAGGAGGCGGCCACCTCCCTATAAATACCCCGCTAGGAGCCCTCCGAAATTCATTCCACTCTCCGCTCTCGACGACGACACACTCTGAAGTACGAAGATTTCTACACGCACCAAGCTGACGAACCTTCTGCTACACGAAGTCATCTCAAGAACGAGTTTTTACTGCTTTCTACAAGCCAGTCCTCCTCTCCACGCAGATCTCGCATTGGCATCTACGAGTCCAGTGATTATTCATCCTGCTCATTGCCCAACGTAGTTCATCTGTTAGGACGCCACCCGGTGCAGCTATCGATATCCTCTTTAGCTCGCACGCCCGAGGGACGTTCCGAGCCGTGTCACCCGGATTACATAGCCTTAAGCTCGTAGTCGACCGTTGTGGGCACGCCGGTAAATTACTCAGCTCCTCCGCTCTAATTTACCGTCTAAGGAAGCTTTTTTCAAAGCTACGAGGTAGGACCCTGCCATCTGAACATTGGAAAGACGTTCTGGCAAGCGAGTCCACCTCCAAAACCCTCTATTATTCACACATAGAGGCATCGAAACGAGCTAAAACTCGATCAATTCGATGGAACGCCGGCCTTCCTACTTTCCCTTGCAGGGGGAGGAGGGCGACGGCGAAGCTGGGCCGAGTAGTCCACGCAGTGCGCCCTACCGGCCACACGGCGAGCCCGCTGAACCCAGCGACAGCGAAAGGCACGGTCCTCACGTCCGAATCGCCTTCTCGCCCGACGTATTCGTTCGAGAAACTTTCGAACAAGCCTCGCCTATACAAAAGATCGAGGAAACTTTTCAGACTCGCTCTGAAGCCGATCATTACGATTCGACCAAGCTGTCCGAATACCCACGATATTCGACGCAAGCTTACTCGGCCGATCCGAGTGTCAAATACACTCCAAATGCACAAAAAACGAAGGATACTTTTCAGTACCTCAACCAAGCCCAACATATTCCCCTTTCAGATACAAATCTAAGGCCGGAATATTACAAAACGGCTCAGTACAAAACTGATCGAACCCAGCACTTGGTACACGAGCCTAGCGCTCCACGCGGCTGCGACACGGACTATCCCCCCTTTCAGTCCGCGAAACCAGTTGACCTTGGCGGCTCCGCCCGCATTCCTCGCGGGGGTGGCCTGGAGACCAACCCGCATAACCGGGATATAAATGTCCGACTTGGCCTACCTATGCCAAGTCAAACCTATATAAATCCACTACACTACCGAATCGCAGAAAAAATCTAATTTGGTTTTCTTCAACATTGATCAGGAAGAAACATTAAAATATTAGTGAAGATTACTTTAGATAAAAGTCCGAGAATCAAAATATTTTGTATCAATGGGATTTACTACCATCGCGAAAAACTTGGATGATTGTGATTGAAAGTAATATTAACGGGAGGGGGTTCCAGATGTATAATTTGAATAAAAAAGAGTAGGTATAATAAATGAACCCAGAGAAACCACTGTTTTTCATAAGAAGACGAGAAATGGAATGTTAAGAATTGAAAATTGACTGACATCATCATTGGATTCGTCTTAGAGAGAATGTTGAATATACATCAGGGTCGTTGTGTACCAACAATCCCCCACATCAGTATCCTCCATGCACATTGCCATCCTAAACTCATTTGTATGAATTCGGAACTAAACCAAACCTTTAGCGCCGGTGGTGGACATGAGATGAATAATTCAGATCGAAAATAATATCTCTTAGCTCGAGCAATAGAAACAGAAGAGTACGAAAATGCGCTCCATTTCATGAGTACATTATACTCTTTTTATTAGATACGACTGCATGATAAAATGTCGTCCATGAAATCGTTGTGGACCAATGCCAAACGCAACCCAAAGACTTTGTATGTTGCTAATCCACACCACTGCAACATTGATATAAATGCTATACTGAAGTGAAATTGTAATAATAAACTCGTCAATGTTTGTAATCTTGGACACAAACGCTCAACAACCGGTCACCCTTTTTTGTTCAACTTCAAGCAACCAGTTTAAAAATAATTTTATTCAATACATCTTCTCAGTTAGGTACTTTATTAATGGCTTCTAGTTATCCATTACCACAACCCAAATAATGTTAATGCAAAATTGAGTATCATTATCTTATATTTCACAAGCACTATTCTAGTTGACAGGGATTCCGAAAGCTATTCAACATTGACGTATTTCTGGTAATTGTATATCATATTGATATGTTTTATCTTGAATGAAATGTTTGAATTTTAATTTTATACCAACATTCACTTAATTCCATTAATATTATCAGTATCAGAACTTGCAGTTTACCTTGAGGTAAAGCAAAAAAGCTGTTTCCATGGAGATTTATCTTCTTCAGCTTCTGGAGATCAGAAAATATATCTGGTGGGAGTGTCGCCAGATGATTGGAGTTCAAGTCCAAGGACTCCAGGTTGGTCAGGTCGGAAAAGAGGCTCCTGGTCAAGTTTTTTAGTCTGTTGCCCCAAAGGTTGAGAAGACGCAGTCTGGTCAGATTTCGGAATATCCCAGGTTCGAGGTAGGTTAAATTGTTGGACCCAAGTTCCAATACGTCAAGCTTCGGGACGGGGCGGAATATGTTCTTGGGAAGGTGAAGTAGGTTGTCTCTAAGGTTCAGCCACGTCAAGTTACCTGAATAATGACAGGAAACATTAGCCTTCGTTGGTACATGGTTCGAGCACATCATAATGTATTCAAATGGCTTTAAATTATACGGACTCTTTCCTAACAGTTGGCGACTTTTCGGAAAGACAGAGGCTACTGCAAGGGCTCCAAAAATTTTAAAATCAAAATTTTCGAAAATTTTCTTCATTGAAATCTGTTTTGTGACATTCAGAAAAGATCACTGGATTTTAGCTCATCATTATATACATGTGTGTGTATGTGTGTCATTGATACGATAACTCTCCTCAAGATTGGGAAAAAATCCGTTCTTGCACCAAAATGTTAAGCTTTTGAAATGAAAGAATGAGTACATTGGGCAGCACTTTTTGAGCACATTAAATTGCTATGTTTAAAAAAAGAAGCTCATAAAATCACTAAAAAATGGCTATAAAGTTACATTAACATTTCTTAGCAGATTATTCATTAGTCAAAAGAATCAACAAACAATAAAGCAGACCATTAAAAAATGTATGCACGAAATTGTACTGAAAAATTTACTCGTTAATATTTGCTGAAATATTGATAAAAACTGCAAAAAAGGGAAAAATTCAAAGTCCATAAAGTTGGTAGTTAACAATTTCTTTGCACTCAAGTGCTCACATTTCCAAACAACTTATAATATGAAACGATTTTTTTAATCGAATATCCGCTCATACCGAAGACCGGAACTTCTTCTCAATACAAAAGTAGCAGAAACGGCATAATTCAAGCACCTAACCAACCCAAATGGATCGTACATACCTACGTAGGTATATTATGCTGTGATGAATGTTTGAGCTACTTAAATAAACTTCGAAAATGGATCATTTTCAGTAAATATGGTGGACGATTCATTATAATTAATGCGAATATATAAATGAGCGACTCACCAGCTTCAGAAAAAAGGTCTTCAGGAAGCTCTGTGAGCATGTTGTTGGTGAGAGCGAGTTTGTTCAACTCGCCGAGTCCACTCAAATGGTTTCGCGTCAGGTGGTGGCTGTAGTTGGCGAAGCTCTGAACGTAGAGGTTCACCACATGGGACATGTTGGTGTCTGTCATCAGCTGCCGAAAAGGCACGTCGGGCAGAGGACATAGCTTCACGACAAAATTATTTCTGGGACCTAAAACATGGGAGTAATACTAAATTGTAACTCTTCGGAGACACAGAAAACGTATTATTTATTCTTAAGGTAAAAAGATAACTATGTAGGAATGAAATACGAATTTTTAGGAGTGGATCAATCGATCTCTCTATCTCTCCCTGCAGCTTCTCATCTTCTCCAATCATATAGTAGGTAAATATCTGCACAACAAATATAACTAAAATATGAGTAGGTCTAAGATAGGTATAATATATACCTTGTGCACCCCTTTACATCGGTAGGATAATAAACCAGACCAAGGAATCGGGGTACGAAACTATTTCTTTCTCAAAAAGAATTGAGTACTCTTAGTTCGAAGCAGAATATTATTTAGAAACCATTTTTATACTACAAATTAGAACATTAGAAGTTTCTGACAACAAAACTGTGCCTAGATTTCAATGATAGGTACGTGGATAGGTACGTCCTTATGGGTAATAACCACAATCGAATTTTTATATCAAAACTATATAAGTATTTAAAGTGTTCATATCTAAGAAGAAATTTCAAAAAAGTAGTGAAAAATAACTTGATCAAAAGGCATGACAGGTACATTTTCTCAAAATTTGAATGTTATGTTACAACCATTTAAGTATGGGAAGAAGTATAAGTACATAGGTACTTAGAACGCTCCGATACCGCATTGTTCCACTTATACTTAATCCTAGCTACGAGGTGTTAATGTTTTCAACAAAAAATGTACCTACATATGTTCGACAAATAGATTTACTTTGCGTAAAATATGCCCTCTTTGCTTTACGGCAATGACATCGAAAATCCATTGAAAATACAGGCTTCAGTTGCCATTCGCCGTTGTGATCCGAGTTATCCCCAAAAGAGGGGAGTTGGAAACCTGTCAGACTGAGAAACGGGAGGACAAGTTTGAGGCCATTCAATATTAAAACCCGTTCCACAATTCCACATCTGTCTAGAGTCACACGAAAAGGGAGAAAGTCTCTTGCTTTTAAAGCGAAGTAGTCTGTATGTAGACTATGGGACATACACTTTTATTGGAAATGGAAGGAAAACATCTGGCAGGAGGTCTCACATTAACTTTTTAACACGTAGGTATTCAATTTGAACACATGTGCCCAGTTATTTGAATTAGGCACCTGTTTTTTCTCTCTTCATAAAGGTATTAGCACCTCAACGCATTCTACGTTAGGAGAAAGATAATAATTATAATAAGTTCCAAGATTTTACGTTGGAACAACAATCGGTACGACTTCTTACCCAGATTGAGATTTTTCAAGAGATCATAGTCAGAGGAGGTGTCACTTGAAGTGCACTTGATCTCCACTGTGCCACCCTGGCCGCTGTGGACACTGACGAGAAGGGCTGGATGAGAGGTCGGAAGACCGCCAGGACATAAAAGCTCGTAGTCGCGGTTGCCACCGTGACCGCCATCGCAGGTGCAGTTGCAGGCACCATCCGGGCAGAGGTCATCCGGGCAACCGTCGAATCTCTGGCCTGCGACTGCGACGATAACCAGGAGGCAGGAGCAGACCCAAGCCAGCATCAGCCGCGAGGGAGCCATCCCTCTGGAAACAAAGAAAAACTATTTTTAATATTACAAGCAATGAATGTCAAGCGCTGGGACCATTTTCTATGACCCTTCAATTCCATGAATGATGTGATACTAAAATACAGGACAGGTTTGTTGAGTGAGGCAAGGCGATCTGTTGGTGAACTTGATCCCTCCTCTTCCTATTCCAACAGCACAGATACGTTTTTTCACTATTCCTCCTTTATTTATTTTATTTATGTGCTACAAATAAAATATAAAATTAAACCCTTTAATTTTTGATAAGTAGAATATGCGTACAGTAATATTGATCAAAATTACTCCCATTTAAAAATATGTAAAATGATTGCGGACATAAGGGCGGAATCTATAAGAGCCCAATTAGGTATTTTTTGGTTGTTCAACTGTGTGTACCAACCTTTCCACCTGCAGAATTCAAAAAGTTACCAACAGATAGTGAATCCGAGTTACCTACATGATTCTGAATCAGAAGTGTACATTTCAGGTGCGCATGTAAAGAAATATTGAACATTTATAGCAGGTAGAATGAGGATTAATCACACGACGATGTGCTGATTGAAGTAGGCATATCATCTTCATGCTAATCAATGGTCTATTATTTATCAGGGCCTATAAGTCCATTCTTGTAACAAAAGTTCCGATTTAAGTATCTAGCGTATTTTCTTGAAACAATGGTAGAAGCATAAGCATGAAAACATGGCTGAAGTCAATAGTCATTAGACGTAGGTACATCAATCAACCTTCAATTTATTAAAAACAATAATATAAACCCCCTAGTCTAGAAATTCTTAGATTGTACGACCAGATCAGAAGTCTACCCCACTCATGTTCAATATGTTATTCTCGTTTTTAAGAAGGTAACGGTTGATTGGTTGACAATTTTGTTCTTTGTTTCGGTTAGTGTTTTTTCACGTGCTCGCGTCCACCCCTTAAATATTTTCTTGGCATTTGAAATTCGTCCGGTTCACCGACGACTTCGAACCAACTGACGGACCTTTCAATTATGCACTTCCTCAAATACACTCGACCGGAAACTCAGTGGAAGTACCCTCCGCGTTTCCGACCGGATGAATAATTGCTGAATAGGACGTTGCTGGTGAAGGGCCGCAAAAACTGCATTGTCCCTCGAGGGACCTTTACGATAGCACCGAGGGGCTTTGGGTGTCAGAGGGGGTTCAAATAACAAAACCTAATTTGAATACGCCTCCATCTCCTGCAGGATAATTGATGAGGAAGGGATATTTTTGAAGAGAAAGGGCGCTTTAGGTGACCCTTTGGGAGTCACACCAGGTCCCTTCATCACCCCCAGATGAGATCTCACCAAAGACCCCTTTCGTTTTCTCACCGAATCAAAAATGCAAGAGCCCAGCGTGGTGTCGAGTGGCCTGTTGAGCAGTGACATGAAAATTAATTTCTCTCCCCACTCGTCACCTTTCTTTCAATTCAATGCCGTTGCCATTGTTTTATACTGCGTTTTTTGTTTTGTTGTATAGTAGGTAAATACGTTACTTTCGTACATCAGTTGGTTGCTTTTTTCTTTTTTTCCCAGAACGGTATGCGTTCTGAAAGCATATTGATATTGAAAGCATGAAGCATAATCATGAAGTTTTCGATGTACATAAACATATCTAAAAGTTATAACCCCAAGAAACCAATTGCTTCGAGTTTGAGAGAAACCGATCCAAAAAAGAAATGCTGGATATAAATCGTTCGACCCTCCTAAAGAGTTGGACATTCACTTCCGCAGGTATGTGATCCCATCGACCCTGGTGGAAACGTTCTGTAAATGACACCGCAAATCCGGAGGATGTGAGGTGAGGGGGAATAGACGTCTTATTTTACGTAGTTGCAGGTCTGCGTGTCTCTTGCAGGCCTCAAAGTGGAATCCCTACTAAACGTCTTATTCATTACCATTACAAACAGCATTTACCACTAATACTATAGACAGAAATATACAATACGTTATCATAAGGTGGGCTTGAAATGGTTGACGGTGGATTGGGACCTGCCATTTCAATCCGATTGTTAATCGGTTATTAATGCCAACCTGGCTCGTATAATACGTTTCGCGGGTGCAATGGAGATGTGTCTGAGATTTTGGTAAGTCCACATGAACAAACAGAGAAATATATGTACTTACGTCTACCTACTAATCACAGCCGTGGAGATTAAGTTCATCTATTATGATTAAATGACCGACAATTATGAACTCTCCCGAAATCTGGAAGGGTCAAAGGCAAGTTATGTAACAGGCATGAACCAACATTTCCGAGAACTCCCTTAATACACGTGGCAGGAGCCTAACCAGAAACTCACGTTTAAGAATCAGAGAAATTCATGTACTTGTAACTGCCTTGTCTTTTGTCAATCTATTGAATATGTGTCTCTTTCGCTCTGTCTAGAAGAGGTGATATTTCCATCTCCGACTTTTTTTCATATTTACGATGCCATATATTTTGATAGAATTGGTATGAGTTACTTTTTAGGTATACAGGTGAATGAAATTCGATACTTTGCATTTCGTTCACCAGCGGATCGCTGGAAGCAAAACAGTGAAAACAGAAATGTCCATGGTTTTACGCAGAATAAAACCGATAATGCCCATAAATGAATAAAATAAATCCGGAACTGACAAGTGCTCAATGCTCGTTTGTTGCACTCAGTCTCCTATTTTGTCAATCTCTGAATGGAACTTGGTGATTTCTAATTGTTAATGCGATCGACCTAACGATCGATTGATGTGTTAATATTGAATTAGTCTGCGACTTTTGTTCAATTTAATTATTATTAATAATATTTATTACTATTATTTATGTACATTATTTTATTTTGTTGAATTTAACTCAGTCTTACACTTGCCTGATCACCTATCTTAGATGCATCAGTAAGAATTCTCGGTTCCAGTCCGAAACGAAGAGAACGCTCCTACAAAGAGGCCTCATACTCACTACAAAGAGGACTCATACTCACGTAATTGTGATGGAATAATATTGGAGATCTAATCATGTAGGTATCTATGCAGGCTACTAATTATGAAGGTATCTAGGAACCTACCATTACTGATATAGTGTGGAGCTGTCACACTCTTCTACCACTTTATAGATGACGATCTTGGAGCTGCGGGTCCTGGCATTCCTGTCAAGTCCTTCAGAATCTTCAAATCGGGTGAGAATTTCAAAAGGACAATAATGCCAAGGCACAGCGCCACCCAAAACAGCTTAGTGTGGTTTTGGATTAATTTATTTCTAATATACTAAAATGTGGCATCATCACTTCATCATAGACTCTTCCACTACAAGGTTCGAAACGGCCCTATACAGCGGGGTGAGCTCTAAGGCTAGTTTTACATTTCTATTCAACCTACAATCCTGAAATTTAAAACTGTCCCCTTTTGGGACTGCTGGGCCACGATGCAAATCCGGAGCCATCCTAATCAGCCGAGTGTCCTCTGAGGTAAATTTGATAGGTATTCCATCGAAAAGTAATAATAATGCTACCTAGTCATTCATTTTTTTCCGGTCTTCAGCCTTTTCTTACCCATATCTTGAAGTCTTATCAGGAATAATTTATCATTAATTGAATTTAACAATAAATAAAAATATTTACTCATGAAATGAACATACAGGCAGTTTCAACCAGGTATGAACTCAGGACTGTACGTCCATCTTAAAGTCTATATGGACCATACGATACATATAGTATACTATTATGTACAATCAGATTATATTCATATTATTTTATTATTAGTCAAATTACACATTATCATTAGTCATACCCGGTCTATTTCCTAGGATTAGCCATTATCACGTCCACCCGTGTGGAATCTGGTCCTTTGATGGAACATAAGTACTATTAGAATTATCAATGCAGTCACAAAATTGAAATTCTCATGTTCAAAACAAATAGAATCGATAAAACAACTTACCTCTAGCTGATATAACTACAATTATCGAGTAACAATAAACTCAGAATAAGGAAAATCAAAAACATGGCTGAAGGTTCACTTTGAATGAATATTTAGTTTTGCTGTTGTTATTTAGTTAAGAAGTTATTAATTTACACATTCTAGTAATTCGCTGTATGTGTTCTTATTACGCGTAAGAAAGGTATGGTGGACATAGGTTGTGTAAAAATTCACAACTAAATTAATCCAAGATGGTTTTCCTTAAAAGGCAAAAAGGAATAAATAAGCTATATCAGCTCGTATGAAAGTAGTGTTCAACAATGTGTCCAACGAGTACAATGTGCAATGTGTCCAGCAAGGATTATATAACGTGAAATGAGGACCTAACATTTTTCCTGCTCCACTACTAAGGTACCGACCTACTTTATTATTCATTATTTTACTTAAAACATTTTCTAGTTTTAGTGTCATAATTAGTCAAACGTTCCATTATAAGTAGCCCCATTAATTCATGTATCAGATTTTGCATAAAAATGTTTAGTAATTAGGTTAACATTATGCATCTATGTTATATCAGTTTTGCTGTCTTTATAGCCTATATGACAGACTGTACCACTTGTTATCCTCTGTTGTACTGTAACTCTGAAGATGCTATACAAATATAGCGAAACGTCGGCGTAGAAGAGTTTTTGAATTATTGACCAACCCTCGCTAACCCTAAACTTCATTATTATACAAGTGGTCGAGAAAACTAACATAATTAAGTAATTTATAGCTGTATAATTCAAGAAGACAACTGAAGAGTAGGACTCGAAGAGTGTCGAAGTCGTATTGGGCAATGACTTCCACTGGGTGTCCCACTATCCGCCTAATAATGTTAAGTGAAAGTTGGAAGCCCCCTTCTATTTCTTCGTGGCATTGATGGAGATTCAACGGCTCTGTTAAACGGATAAGTCGGTACCTACTCTTACTTATTGCAAGTCTAAAGGTTCCAAAATCGGATGTTACGGATACATTTTATCATTTTGTTTTTATTTAATTTATACTGGTACATTTTTTATCTAATCCTTACATTAATGCACGCCATCAATTACCTAATTATCAACAAGGACCTTACCTTTATACTGTGTAAGTAATGTGATAATGTTGTTAGGTACCTACCTAAAATACAAATATGGTAGTTCTAGGGCTTTTAGTACCTGTAAGATCAAGGAATTACCCAAGCATAAGTGGACAAACAACTTCATTCAAGGATCCTCATTACATATCTTTTCTGGCTTTACCTTCAACTTTAAGGGTTTCCCAAATTGAACAACAATAGTTTCTCCGATAAAAATACCAAAGCATTTTATGGTTTCCCGTGAAGATAGAGAAACTCTCCTCAAAGCCCATCGTGCTACAAGACCTTTTGCAAGTAGATAGGTAATCATCATCCATGCCATCAATTATATCAAAACCGTTGTATTTTATCAGTTTTATTGTATTAACATGTATCATGTTTTAGCCCTGGGGTCCTAGCAATTTTTGCGAGTCAATTTTTTTCCGCGCACGAAACATATAGTGTTACAGTGATTTCCGCCTACAACCGAGTCGTTGCTAGGGAAATGGTACTTCGTCGTTTTTCATCCCACAAAATTCGTTGACCATTCGTTCGAAAGCTCTCGATTTATCCAACAATATTATGTTAACTACGGCGAAGTGCGTGTCCAACAATATTATGTTAACTACGGCGAAGTGCGTGTCCAACAAACTGAGATATGAGCATGGTTATATAAATAATTGTTTACACACAGGTGATCATTCTCAATAATTGATATTGTGAACATGATTGCAACCGCTTGTTAATTTCTGATGTTTTCATAGAATTTCGAATCAATATCGAGGAGAAAACATGATACATGGTTGAAATTTTTGGTTCTAGAACAGAAATTTTAAAATGCTTTCCCAATAAATTTTATTTTTAGTACTTAATCGTTGTTGTACCTTCGAGACAACAGCGCAAGTGTCATCCGATGGTATTTTGACATTTGCGTATCTTCGCACTGGCACATGAACCGAAAATCGCTCACGAAAACAAGCGATAGGTACGTTACGAAGGCTCAAGGATATACTTTTGATATGGATACGTCTTTTGGCAGGGGTCAATGTACCTATAAATTTCGTGATTTTTTTTTTTGTCCACTAAAAAATTGTAACGTTTAAAATTGATACATATAGAGGGAGAAATTGGCTGCGAGAGATGCAGTGACGTGTCAGTGAGAGCTTTCCAACGATTTTCGTAGGCGAAAAACCGACAGTTATCATTTTCCTAGTCACCGGGATTTCTGTAATGATTTCCCATTGAATACTAATTGAGTAAACAGTAAACGTCGTCGAGTAGATTTAGAACGCACTCAACGCTAAAATCAGTTCTCTAGGAGAGTAAGAACGGGTGACACCTTCTTTCGTGTGTTCAAAAATGTCGTAAAGTGAACCAAAAACACTTTCTATAATATGAATTGAGAAGCCAAAAGACAATTTATCCATGCCATGATTTTTTTCCCGTGTTAAGCGGTAAAATTTTCCTAAAACTTTTCCTGGTTCAGTTTTCCGATGATTCTCACTAGGCTCTAAATCGTTGCGACGAAACTGAACATCTTTGACATTTTTCATCGTGCAAAAATCGTTTTACATTCGTTGGCAAGATCTCAATTTATGCAAAAAGCTAACGCTGTCACAACCGCTCCGAAAATTAAAGCAGCTGAACTACACGCAAAGTTATTGATGAACTATAAAGAATCCTCGAGGACGTATAATGAATTTAACGTTATTTAATAGTAACCAGGTTGGCTTTCTACGAAGGCGAATGTGGTAACCGAAACATGAAAATGCCTCCCCGGGTTTAAGACTCAAACTCTCATGATTCTAATTTACTTATGAAACTAGGTTAACATTTAATTTTATGTACCTACTTCACAAGACAACAAAATGATGATATAAATGGTGGGTTTGACAAACTGTAAATTCAACAGTGAATCTAGATAGTTTCATGTTTTTATAAACACCAAAACGAACAAAAAATGGCCACATTCTTCAAATGCTTGAAACCTTGTGGTCTTCAGAGATGAAAATATCCAATCTCCTTTTTCATTTCACAGTATTCTGAACGATTTTGGTTCCATGCGTTTGTGGTCAATCCTCGTTTCGGTCTAAACTGTACTAAATTACATCTTTGGGACGCTCTACCCAGAGATGGCGGTGGACGGCCTTGTAAGAGGAATCAACAGTCTGGTTGAGGAAGGGGAACCGGCCTCAGAACTTTAAGTTGATAAACATTGGATGGCTCTGCAAAAAAACCAAATTTGGGTGCGGCGGTCAGTGAACCGACTAATGTGTTAAGGTGGAAAAACGCCTGCAAAGTTGATTGGGAAGTATAGCTCCCACACACATTGTAACATGGACGTATAGACTTAGTTGAGAACAAAGTAGGTAAGTACGCGTCGAAATTATGAATGCAAAATATAACAGTAGGTATCTAATACAAGTATTTACATGCTATATATAGTGCACAATAGAGCTATAATTCATGTTTGCATGCGCAAAAATTGTCTTAAGGTTCACACATTACAATTATATTAGTTTTGCGTATGCGCAATAGTTAGGTACCTATCATTCGAGCAAATGCGAGGGCATCATCCTGGACCCAACAACCCCTCGAGTTTGAACGAAATCGGACCAATAGTTGATAGGGAATAGGATATTAGTTGATAGGGAAATATATTAAATTAACGTTCGCGCATGCGCACAGACTACAATTTATGCGACGGTAATGTAATAGGGGACCATCTAGGAGCTCACTCGAACGAGATCTGACAATTTCATCAAAATCGGTCCATTAGACTCGGAATTTTGCGTATGCTAGTAGACTTTAGTTTTGCGCAAGCGAAATGGTTATTACTCCACCAATTGCAATATTGTTTATCAAAATTGGCGCAATTTTGCGCACAATCGCCCGTTAACACTAAATTTCGAGTGATGCGTCTTTTTTCTATGAAACTGAATGTAGATTCCGAATCTGTAATAAAAAAAAAGGGGGTTCCCGTTAGAAAGACGCAAGTTAGGAGTCTTAGCGCCACTGTGGCGCGTGATAGTAAAAATCCTATTTCACCATTGAATAGCATTTGAAAATTAAGGGTAGTTACAATTTAGAGTTTTTTTTTAATATCTTCAAAAATAAATAGCCTGGGGAGGAGCCACACTGGAGCCTGTACTGCAGGAGTCAAGCGAGGAAAGCCCGATGCTCGTGGCCGACATTAAAGTCCAGGGAGTTTGGGATAGGGCGAGGCCAGCGTTTTTTGACACACGCATTATAAATGCTGACGCTGCCTCGTACCTTTCCCAAACGTGGGACTCAACGGCACAGTCTGCAGCAAGAAAAAAACATGAAAAATATGACAGAGCAGCTGAGCACCTTCGAGGTTCGTTCACGCCACTTATTTGTTCGTGCGACGGAGCAGTCCATCGGGAGTATGCAATATTTCTCAAAAGAATGGCAAGTACGCTAGCTGAGAAGTGGGGCAAGCCGTACACCCAGGTGTTAGGGTGGGTTAAGGTACGAACCCAAGTATCAATAATCAGAGCTGTGTCTCTTCGACTAAGGGGCACAAGGAAGGTTATTAGATCGCTTGGGTTGGAGGACGGAGCAGGAATTCCCTACATGGAAGACTGAAGAGAAGAGGGATTTCGAAACAAAGAAAAAAAATCACGTGAAGAAAACCTCCCTGCCACGATAAACCCAAAACTCAAATAAAATACGTTTTCATTATAAAAAAAAAAATAAAATAAAAAAAAAATAAATAGCTGGTCCATTACATTTTAGACACCCTATTATATATATGAAGGTAAGTACCTACCATATGTGCCAATATTCTAATGACTATATATGTAGATAAACTGGACTAATCCGTACGCACGGGATTATGAACTACGGAGTATGAAATGACAGAGTAAACTATTGTTATAGTGATCGTTCTATCTCAAGTTCTCAAGGGAATTCAACAAGTTCAGTGGATCAGCCAGCGAGAATTGGGTAATGTCCTTGAGGATATACTTATGAAATTAGCACGAAGGCGAAGCAATGATTCGAAGGAGCGAGATGACCTCAGAGTGCACTATTATTAGCGACCCTTCGATCGTCCTAAATCTGCAAGTTTAGTGAATTAGTAAAAGTTCAGACAAACACCTAGGGCGTTCGTCCCGGTTAACTAAACGGAAAGACTTGTATACTAGGAATTATTCTTTATCTATATAAACTACTAAAGATAGCCAAAAGTTCAATAATAAACGAGTAACCATTAGTTCGTTAGTTCAGACAATACAGAACGGGTAAATACTTTAAGTTGTAGAGTCCAATTCCGATGACATTTTGAGAGATAGTTCAGATTAGCTCGTACTATCCCTTATCGGATGATATTGAGGCACCACAGAATCATTAGGGGCATATGCGCATGCGCAAAGATCAATTTCATTAGTCAGCTATTTCTAATAATCTAATAGGCGAGATTCGGTCAAAATTAGAGGGTCGTTAGAGGACGGTCCAGGGTGATTAGTTACATAATTGCGATTAGAATATCACTAACATTTCGCAAGAACGCAAAATTCGTTGTCAGACTCAAAACACAAGACACTTTTTGGTCAATTTTGATGACGATTTCTGGAATTGATCGATTTAGCTCGCATAAATTCCCTTAAAAATTTCATCGGTCTGTTAGTACAAAAGGGCAGGCAATGTGGTGACTAATGTTTGATGTAGGCAGTAGCTGATTCAACAAATCTCCGATAAGAATGAGGAAGTAGGAAAGTTATGACACAGTGGATAAGATGTAACAGAGTTACCGTCATCGAGGTCCCGTCAGGGCTTCAGAGATAGCGCTGTCGTCGTCTCGTTGGTGAAACAACAGGCGTCGCTGCCTCTTCTCGTGTTCTTGATGAGCCATGTTCGGAGTAGATTGGTTTTTGGATGGTTCTTGCTGAATCATCAACTCCTGGAGTTTGGAAATCTCCTGTCTGCGGGATGGACTTCCACTTCCAGTGGTCTGTCTACTTCCTTTTTTTGAAGTGGCTGGTGTGACGTGTGATGGGGATAAAATTCTTCTTAGTCGAAATCCTCGTCTGCTATTACAGGGCCCGCTTTGTGTTGTTAGTTTCAGCAGACATAGAAGATTGCATCATTGGCTACGGGTTGGCAACGGGCGTCGCTGCCTTTCTCGTGTTTCCCGATGACGGTAACTCTGTTACAAAGATCAGTAGAAGAGTAGCAATCGGAAATTCGGAGCATTAATGACCCAATTCCTTATTTGATGGGTGGACAAGGGCTGCCTGAGCTATTTTCTGTTATCAACATAATCTGATTCATATAAACTGAAAAAAGCGAGCGTATTTGCAGTCAACATCTACCATGTTGGTGAGTGAAGCGTTCCAAGACAATCTACGATCAATTTGCTTCCTCTGTCTTCTAATTCGCAATCAGTTTTAATTGACTCATCTAGACTGATACTGTTGACAATAGAATGCAATCAGACATACGGAAACTGACGTTCCTCTCTTGCTCCTGACATCATTTTTGTTCTGAATTAAACTCTATTGTACTATCACCCCAATGCATGGAGCTCATACACGTAAATGAACCCCTTTCGACCAATCAACCTCTCTTGTTGCACTAAGTTCAACTTAATCTTACAAAATTAGTTCTTTAATCGTATCAGTATAATGGGTTTCGTCTCATACTAGAGTGTTATATTGGAAAACAAAATAAATTAAGTCGGAGGGGATGTTAATCTGATGAAAATGTAATACTATAGGTTGCAGATAAATGCACGACGCAGTAAGTTCTAACACGTAACATATTGTAGTATGAACATCTCCCTGTCTGTAACATCCCAAGCTCGGAGTACGGGCTATGACCCTCCAAACCTTTAGCATAAATCAGGCAGGGGCTAAACCTTCGGTACTTCGGTACCGGAGGGGTTCGACACTTTCCAGTAATTTGGGTTTTTTAGGTACATTTTTCTCAGCCCTGTAGGACCGATTTTGATTTTCTTCTAAAACTTTGTCTGCTCTTTTTCTTTCATTGAAAATTGAAAAATCAGTCCAAAACAACCGAGAACCAGAGCTCCAGCGTCCGTCTGCCATTGTTTGTAACTTGCGTTTTAGGCTCTACTGAAATTGGAATTTATGCATAATCGTGACTCGACAGATGTGCCTCCATATCTCGAACAAATATAAATATATCCCGAAACATTTCTCATCAGTGTGGGCACTATAACTATATTGTGAGTTGTCTAAGAAGAAGGTAATGCTCAGGCTACCAGACATTTTCCAATTTTCTATCAGGGTTGAGATCAAGAACAACTGTGAGCGATTTTCCGGACGGTTGCGCACTTCTCTAGCCATTTATAGCATTCCATGTTCTAGTTTAAATCGTTTGATAGTTATGACGTAGTTATATAGTTATTATATACCTATTAGTTAAGTTGTAGCATAATTACTTGGAAGTAAGGATTTCTACCATGTTTACTTCCACTTAATTATTCTAAAACTTAACTAATAGGTATATAATAACTATATAACTACGTCATAACTATCAAACTAATTAAACTAGAACCATAAAATTATCATAGAAATTACAACATGCCTGTTGTCTCTATATATTATAGCTCCCTGATGAGGCCCATTAGGGCGGAAGCGCTCGGAGTAACGAATAAATTATGAGAATAGCAGCCTAAAGTTCACTCATCCCGTCACAACCCCCTTCACCATAAAGATTTTTTTGGTACTGAACCCCGTTGAGGGAACGTGAGCAGTTTTTATACTAAGTATCTGGATTTCCGGCTTACAATGATCATCAAAACGAGATCGAAAAATCCGCTAATCAACAATCAGGTTACCCAACTAAATCTCAATCAATAATTTAGTTCTACAAAATGTGATAAATAAGTACATAATTATGTAATGCGATTATGTAAGGCGAAAAAGCCGAATGGTGCGTATATGACGCTCAATCTTGGAAAACAGGTTGTCCCGAGGCAGTCGCTGGAGTTTTATGTACCTAACGGGAACGAACCATTTTCGTTCGGCGGCAAACAGAATCATCGTCACAAATATTAATAGCTTTGTAATTGATGTCGGTAGAAATGGGAACGGACATAAAAGCCGCCACTAACGACTCTGTGATTGGGGGATGTGGGGGCCACACATTTAAAAACAATGAAGGAGAAACTTTTCTAAACCACGGGAATGGTTGATTTGGTAAAAAACTTGAGTGTTATGAATACGTAAACGTTTCGATATCCATGTAAATTACGCAGAATTTCTATTTCGCAAGGTTGCTTAAAAATTTGTTGGGTATATTCAGAAATTTCAACGCCCGGAAAGGTTGAGGGAAGTTATATACATGATCGAAATGAAAAGTTTTTTTCTGGAATCCTCCCAATGAACGTAAAGATATATATCCTATGAGTGCATATAGGAATGAAACGTTTATTTGGACAGTTCAAATTATAACAAGACTTTACAAAAAAAAAGGCCTTTCTGTCCTTGAATTGTTTAAAAAAAATTAAACTGCAACGTTCCCCCTCCCAGGAACTGGGGCTTCTTCAGGGGATCGAAAAATCAGAATTGTCAAATATCTACTTACTTATAGTTTTCTTTTTGTGATAAAAATCGAACGTAAAGTTATCAGTTAATACCCGTTGAATACCAATTTAAGGACAGAAAGGCCTTTTTTGTAGTCTTGTTATGGGAATGAACTCTAATTTCAAACTGTAGGTACGTATTACGGGAATGTGTATTCATAGCATTTAACATGTTACAGATCAATTCAAACCGTTCCCACATCAATTTGAACTTTTAGCAAACCATCTAAACTTTGGACAAATACTCGTACAATCCAATATCCAATGGGTCATTGTCATTTTATATATATATATATATATATATATATATATATATATATATATATATATATATATATATATATATATATATATATATATAAATGTTTGATAAAATTGTTGACCGTTTGGTGAATATTGAAATCGGAGACTTCGGATGTGTGTTGAGGTGAGGTCGATTAAGTACACAAGCTTTTGTAGCCAACGTTTCGTACGTTTATTCGTACATCATCAGGGTTACGAGAGGTGTTGGAAGGTGAATAGTGAATAGCACAATATCTGTAAACTGGTAGATAGTAATGAGAATTCACTGCAGAGTTGTTGTGTACTATCTACCAGTTTACGGATATTGTGCTGTTCACCTTCCAACACCACTCATAACCCTGGTGGCGTAAGAATAAACGTAAGAAACGTTGGTTACAAAAGCTCGTGTACTTAATCACTTAATCGACCTCACCTCAACAAACATCTGAAGTCTCCGATTTCAATATTCACTATATATATATACCTATATATACCTATATTAATTGCTATGCAATTCTTAGGCCGACCCCCAATAATTTTTTTAAAATGTCCACTTTTTTTGTGTAACGTTTTTTGTCCCGAGATGGGAAGCGAGAGGTCGTGGGTTCGAATCCCGGCCAGGCCTGAAAAAAAAATTTTTTTTTCCCTCGTGAGACGAAGGTTGTGGGTTCGAATCCCGGCCAGGCCTGAAAATTTTTTTTTTTCTCGTGAGACGAAGGTTGTGGGTTCGAATCCCGGCCAGGCCTGAAAAAAATTTTTTTTTTCTCGTGAGACGAATTGCATAGCAAATTATCCTCGTTTTCTACACAGTAGAAAAGATCCGGCGAGGCGCGAATCGCCGAGTATAGATTAGGGGGGTCCAGGAGGGCGAAGCCCCCTTGGCGGGGTCAAGGGGCGGAGCCCCTTGCGAGGCCCGAAGGGCTGAGTTATATATATATATATATTTCCCCGATGACAGGGAATAATTCTGCCGTCTTAAGCACAGTTACCGTATCTGTATTGTACTACTAACGGAGATATCAACATGCCCAAGTTCAAGACGCTGCTCTACTTAGCCTAACCGAAATATTTCCACCCCAATGATCGTTTCAACTAATTTTTAAATACTCCCCAATCTGTTCATGAGGTTCAAATACATAATAAATAATAATTTCATAGCAAGGCAGCAGATACGATTTGGTTACTCCTTTATTCTTGCTAGATTTACTAAGCTTAGAATTCGTATCTACATTTTCCTAAGCAATAATACAGTATCTAACTGGATACCATAAACATTATGAGGGTAAGTTAGCATTGTTTCGAACACCTAAATATCCTAAATTCTTGATACACTTATCAATAAAATAGGTAGGTATCTAGTTCTAATATTCGTAATGACACAATACCAAACAACGTCAAGTACTATAAAGTTTTTTATTGGAGGTAAAAATGTTCATCTATGGTACCTGTAATAAAATATAATATTGATTTTTCTACAATTTATTCTACAAATGGTATATTATTCTCTCCTTCTTTAGTCATAGAAACTTTCGCTCTCAGGAATATCTGCATTTCCCCTCCGCATCTGTTGTAGGCAATGCTAATCTTGACGGAGGAATGTTAGATGATTTGCTGGAGATCAAGCTGATGAGTGAATCTTTTCTATCTTGTGTCATCCCTCTGGGCTTGCTGAACTCACTGGGTCTGGAAGAGATTTCATGTGTTTTACAAGGAAAAAGTGCAGTGTCTTCCACTCTTCATTAAATTTAGTTTTGCAGTTCAAAAAGAAGTTTCCTCGAAGTGCTTGAACAGCCACAATATTTTTAAATAATACTCTGCCAAACGACGTCTCAAGTTTCTTCTGAGAAACTTAACTCTTCCATTTTTGACATTTTATGTCTTTACTATGGCACATAACTCAAAAAATGTGACGTTACGGTGTGAAAAATTTCTTATGATTTTCACGTACAACCGATTCGTTGCTGAATGTTGTTGTTGTTATTTTTCGAGTATCCCAATGTTTTGAGGAAGAACACTTTACATACTTTTTGTCCGTGGTTATTGGTGTCATTCAAAAAGTATTCACTCGTAGATTGCCTTCTGAAGTATAAACGAAGCATAAACGATTAGAAAGACGAGTCAGCTTAAGATAAGAAAACCAGCTGCAAACTAATTGTAACTATACCTGATCGAGCCAAATTACTAAGGTGGAACATACTAAGCTAAATTATGGTAACCAGTTTTAGATACGGTATAACGACTTAGTAAGTACTAGGAACTTAGTAGTACTAGGAACTCTCTATATAGTCAGATACAATGAATTAGCTTAGTTTTTTCAAGCCAAATGGGTAGATACGGTCAAAGCGTGAATTAAAAACGTTGATATTTTAATGAATGAACCATATTTATTCAGTTTTGACTATTATAATACACTGAGGATGGCCCAATTATGAATGTGAAGTCAAAAAGTGAATTTCGAAAAAAATGTTGGTTACGGTATCTGTGCTTAGTACGGCAGAATTATACTATACTTACCTACTGGTTACAAAAGTAGGTAAGGTATGAAAGTTGTAATTCCTATGTACCTAACCTACACCCAAAATTCTGAGCAACGTGTTATCTGACATTAACGTCACATGGAGATCCTCTGATTCTCTCCACTTTTCTGTTGGTATCTTTAGATCTACGGAGAACTTTCGGGAAGAGTAAAATCCCCCTAGGTTGACTCATCCGATGATGTTAATTCCACGGAGAACAAATAGACCCTACAAATCCTAACGATGGTGGAAAAGAAAATACAGGGAAAACATTATTCCTCGCCAAGGCAGTTGAAAAGGGACTAACGGATGAACTCTTGTTTACGAATGTTTAACGTCCCCCTCCGTTGTTTACTCCGGGGTCCCTATATATTTAGCTTCGGAACATCACAAAAACTAATCTAATTTGTCAGTTGAGTGATCCAGAAGCAAAAACACAGCACGAATAATTATTTTTGGAGAGAATTGAATGTTTCAACCTCCAAGACGGGTGACAGGCAATGCTGGATTTATGTTGAAATCTGTGTACGAGTTCGAAGAACAAATTAGGTATACACCTAGAAAAAAAAACCTTGCTGGCATCAACATTCCTGCCTATGAGTTCTAGGTATAATGAAAAACGGAAAAGAAGAACGTTGTCTAGTTCCACGAAAATAATAAGTTACACGACCAAAGTAACAGAGCTATAGTTTGTTACTGATGATGACCCAACCTTCGAAATCGATTCGAAAGAGTAATTATTCTTCAATATTCGTGGGATTTGACAACGTTATTCTTCAACTCTCACTTTTCATTGAAATGGGTTTCAAAAACTTCGACGCGACTGATTTAGTTCCTATTAGTTCTATGTATGGCCTAGTATTTAAAATCAACATCACATGTTTCATTAAGCATTTTGAAATGCGTCTTGAAACCTGCCATGCCTAAAACGAGTTTATAATTGGTAATTTCTCTCTCCAGTAATTGTTGACACATCCTGACCCAAATAGAAACAATAATGTTACTTTAGATTGCAAACATTTGAGAATGCCTCCTTGCTTCTAAGAGGTGCACTTGGGGAAACAAAAGGGAGTAACGATTCTGAGAAACCTTGCCTTAACTGGAAAAAAAGGCACAATAGAGTTGCAGGAGTAAATTCTTCGTTAACCATCTACGTCTTTTTATGAACTCAGCAAAAAAAGGGAACTTGCACATTTAGTTTTTATTAGGTATCCAAATAACAGGCAAATTCGGCATCGAGTTTTCCATTATAGTCACCAGAACAAAAAGTACATTTTTACTGTTTCAAACTTTTCCCCTGATTATACTAATTGGCATTTTGACAAGTATAGAAATCCACAGAACAGAAACCCCACAGAACACACCCCTTTCCTACAGTATAGAAATCTACAGTAGGTACCGTACAAAATTTTAAAAGTAGTGACATACTCAATTATATCGAGTAATACTTACAATACGAGGTACGTCCTTTAGTGAAATCATATAAATTTTCCTCAAAGAAGTATAGTCATAATTCAAAATAAATCCTCCCCTACTAATCACCAAAATTGTTTTGAGTTCTAAATCCGACATCAACAAAACACATAGAAAAATCGCTTGAGAATTGAGATTAGAGGATAGAATTAAAATTTAGTATGAAATTCAACATACATTTGTTTAGGAGCGCAACTCTAATGAACGATTTTCAAATGCGAAGACTCATCTTTTTCTCCAAAAAGCAAGAGTCAAGTGTCATGTATTAAGACTTTACCAGGTGGTTACCTAATGATGATTGTTGAAACACATTATTTTAACTGCGATTGTTAACCGTAAGATTTTTAGGGCTGGACGACGGAGGCCAGCTTTGCAAAGGAGTAGAAGAAACGAAAAGAGTAGTAGATTATGGAAATCGTGATAACTATGCAATACATTGACAAATCAAATTGTTTATTCTGTGTCAATTACTATCAAATAACGTAACTAAAATTAGAAGGAATCCGAAACAGACGACTAGGACATGAGAAAATGACGCTCGATGGATTAACGTTTGCGCACGTGGAGTGAAAATGTATTATTTTTGTACTGATAAAATTGATAGGGAACCATCCAAAGCCTAACCCGAACATTCCTGCGGATTAAATTTCATCAGAATGGAATGAAAATTGTAGAAGGGATGCTTGTTACAATGATTTCTCATTCGTGCATGTGCAGTAGTTACAAATGATCGATCGTGTTGAAACTGATATCTCTCACTACATTCCGAATTTGAACGAGATGGGACGACTAGGACGTGAGAAAATTAAGCAAAATAGAAAATTTATTATGGTGGATTCTTCGTTCGCGCATGAGCAGAGTGCTATGTATTGATTTGAGAGCAATGAAACTGATAGGGGACCATCTACCGCAAAACCCGCACATTTCAGGAAAACGTCATCAAAATTAGATGGAAACAGTAGAAAGTTTGTTACAAGGATTCGCGGACACATGGACAGATAGACAGACACAAAACCAGTGTTTCACAATGGCCCAAAACGTAAAATACGAGCGGAAGTGTTGATTTCAAGTGGAAAAACGTAACTTTCCTGTTATCCGACCACCAGCACTGCCTCCAGATAGTATACGACCGCCAATGATCGGAGTACGAAAATGAATGTAACCAGCACCGTGTATTAAAACATTCAAATAAAACCCAAAACGAGGAACAACAGCTAAAATTAAAAGTAAGTACCAAAATGAAATATTGAGTACACGGCATGTTTTTCTTCAAAGTAGAGTTTGCATTGGTGGTCTTATTAAAAGAAACCAAATTCCTTTTAGAAAGACGACACACACTAGAGTGACGGAAGGCTAATGAGACTTATGATTTCCAGTTTCATTGGTTAAAGTTCAATACAACCACAATATTATACAATAACAACCACTAGATAACAATGCTTTAGATTACGTTGGCGGACGCATACTATCTGAAGGCAGCGCTGGAAGAGCTGGCTGTCGGATAACAGGAAAGGTCCGGGAAAACACTTTTTTTTTAATCTCCCGCAAATGAAAACAGGTTCCGCTACCTAACGTAAACTCGGAAGCTAAAATCTGTGTGACGATGGGACGTACAAGTCTCCATAATGCTATTCACATTTAAGCAACATTGCATGAGAACTATAACTATTCTTCTGATGGGGCTTTGACGATTGCGCAAGAGCAGTTACTAGGTACCTTACAACCACAAGCCTTTACACGTATACATACATAGGCGAAACCTCAACGACGTACATGAGAACAACCAGTTTGCGGTTGCTCAGAGACCTCTACCGATCCGAATGCGTTGAAATCTATAGGAAACCATCAAGCGTAGAGGACCGCACAATCTCTCTAATGCAGGGGTACTCAAACGGTCGATCGCGAGTGCTTTTTGAGTAGATCTCGAGAAGAAATTTTTTTTTAATAAGTAGGTAACTAAACTACAAAAATTTATTACGTAATAACACTGCGGACTGGAAACAAGAACGGTTTTGTGGCATTGTGTCGAGCTAATGAAGAATTCCCTTCATTTTTTTTCATTCCATTGTATTATACATCAACAAGTTTTGTGTTCAAAAGTTTTAAACACGGAGGAAGTTATGGGCATTGCAACAAAAATAGTGAATTCCATCCGTGCACGTAGCTTGCAACGGCGGCTCTTCAAGTTGCAGTTGGAAGATAGGGAGTCAGCTGAACACACTGATTTAGTTCTTCACACGGACGTCAGGTGGCTGAGTCGCGGAAAATTCCTAGAAAGGTTTCAAGAATTATTGCCCGAAATAACAGCTTTTCTAGACGAAAGAGGTGATGACACTGAGATGTTGAAAAACGAAAAATGGCTGACTGATTTGGTATTTTTGACTGAAATCACAATGCACTTAAACACCATTAACTTGGAGCTTCAAGGTAAAGGAAAAACTATTATTGAGAGATGATAAGCGCAGCAAACGCATTCAAAAGTAAATTGCAGCTTATGATAGATCAACTGAAAAGAAAGGATCTGAAACATTTTCCGTCTTTGAAAGCAAGGATTCCTCAGTTGAATTATGATACGTATGAGGCTGAATTATCAAATATTTTGGGATAATTCGAAATGCGTTTTTATGATTGCAGTAAATTGGCAAATATAGCATCATTTATGAGTTATCCTTTTTCATGTAAAAACATTGAGGAATTAGCTACTGAAGTAGCAAGTCAGTTTAATATGAACTCATGTTCTGTTGAAAATGAGTTGGTGCAGATTATATCAGATATACATCTCAAAGCTACAGCATCTGATACAAATTTCTGGTGTTTTATATCTGAAGATAAATATCCGAATCTAAGGCAAATCGCCCTTCAACTGACGGCAATGTTTGGGTCAACTTACTTGTGCGAGTCTGCATTTTCTGAAATGAAGTCAAAATATCGCAATCGACTAACTGACGATCATATGTCATCATGCTTGCGATTGGCACTCAGTGGTTACGCACCATCTTATGAAAAGTATTCTGAGGACATGCAGTGCCACGCTTCAACATCCAAAGTCACTCCTTAGTTGAGTTTAACACCATATGTAACTCTTTTGTTTTGTAACAACGAATAAACTCGCAATTTTGAATAACTAGGAGTTTTTTCATTGATATTGTAGAGAAGAACTCAAGTAAAGCTAACCCAAACCTTGACTAAAATAATGTAAATTGTGCGGAAAGCTAATATCTATATATGCTAAGGTACACCCTACCTAGGTAGGTAGGGTGTATCGTGTATGTACGACAACCCTGCAACACACATACTTGCAGCCTCTCAGAGTCGATCGTAAGTAGTCTAAAAATATTGAGGTAGATTGCCAGCAGTTCAAGTTTGAGCACCCCTGCTCTAATGTAATGGTAAGGTCCGACGGAATTGGAAATTGAGGGTTTTTTGACTCGGATGTTCCAGTTATTTCAGTTATTTTCCGAGGAGAGGATCTCAACTATCGTAATAATTGGATGATTTCCCAAAGATGCCGACAATCAAGAAAGAACCGTAAATTGACCTTACGGGGAGGAAAATTTGTATCTGTGGGGGCTCATCAGAGATCTGCTTACCGGCCATCTCGATCAGGTAGCCTCCGCTAGTACCTTTTTTTCCTTTCATGGCCCTTCATAAATTCCCATTCCCAATAGCGCCTTTCCATTGTTGAGCCAGGTATATACCTACTTAACCCTCTGGTACCGACTTCATTCTTATGAATGAATTGAACAAAAATGTCTAGAGCGGGACTGCACACTGATTCCAACACGTAATATTGAGCACGGCTGCAATCTCTGAGTTATACGCAAAACATGCAATTGATATTCTCCAGGATAAATCTATGGAACTATCTGTTCTTGTGGATACTTTAGCACTTTTTGATCTCCTCAGGGGATGTTGTGATGAATGCGATTTGAATTGGTACCCTCAATTTTCAGCTTAAAAGACAGTTTAGTTTGACCAATAAACGGGTCGGTACGAAGATCACGCGCGAGGTCCGTTGCGTAGTGCAAGGTTCAACCCAGGAGGGCGGGCGGGAGCCGTGAAGGCATCGTGCAAATGAATTTCAAGAGCCGCTTTACTAGTCAGATACCCATCATGTGGCACCTTTTTGAAAGCTCTCGCACAGATATTTTTATTGAGCAATTCAAAATAACCATGATAATTCCCCATTGCGTTGGGGGGAGGTGTTAGTTCCTCGCAGCACATTCAAGCATCCAGTAAAATCCACAATCTACGTATTCGCTATTTTCACCAAAATAATATACAAACCAGAGATGGTTTGTATATATGGTGGTCCCTGTAATCCACGCATTACTTACGAATATGTTTTCTGCCAAATTACTGTAAGTAATACTTTTAATTAGCCTGAATTTTTTAAAATGATTTTCCTCTCTGAGCCTCTAAAGGATAAATACCTAATAAAGATAGAAAGGATAATAATCCATTTTCTGTCTAGTTTATTCAACATTTTGAACCTACCACCCAGCTGTACGTTCCTTTAACTATCAAGGTCAAGTTGTCAATCTTTTTCATCAACGGTCACATCCTGTACTCCTGATAAGCAACCGAAATTCGCGCCTTACTTTATAAAAGTTTTTGGCGATAGTATTGAGGAAAACGTGGAAGGTTGACAAACGGTGATAAAACTTGACCAAAGTGAATTACATTTTTGTTCAATTATGTTGTGTGGAGTTAACAAAATTATAATAATAAACTAAAAACAGTAATTGCATGGGCCCCTTTAAGTATTATTAGTTTTCCTTAAAACCATGAAATTTCCAAAAAATTGATAATTTTCTTTTGTTTTCAGAGCCTCTTAGTGTTTGAACGTTGAATTCCTCTCCCCCACAATCCCTGTGTTTCATTCATTTCATCAACCGTCGTGTTTGGACACCTTGTTGCTTGTTCAATGCCGCTAATGACTCTCCTGGTCAAAGTGCAGCATAAATAAGTAAATGAATGAATATAAATATTTTAAAAACCCCTGAAAGCTGACAGACTACGTATGCAAATGCGCTTCATTGATAGAAAAGATTCAAGAGATAAAAAAATCAGATATACTTATCCCGAGCCCCACCGAAATTGATGTACCTGCCTAGGTACCAAAATACAACCGTCGCACAAGGTCACATGTACCGATCCAGAAAGCTTTGAAACGCTGAGTGCTAATGGAAAATTTGTCACTGGATAACAAGATTCTCTGTCTGCAAAAACGACCTAAAGGATTCTGTATAGTTACGGTGACCATATTTATCTTAAGCAAAATCGGGACGGATAGAACTATCAAGGGGGTCTGAGGGGTATACAATACCCTCCATGGGGAGGAGGGTCCGGAGGTACCTTTTGCACGAACAAACTGAACTTCACTAACGACAGGTAAGTTTTTATAGTCAAATAAACAAACATTAATTTTCCAAAAAATGAAAAAATAAAAGTTAACAGAGCAGTCTGTTTACATCATTGTTCTTGTTATATTTTTTTCACTAGGGCCAGGGGTACTCTTTTTACTCCAGTCGTACTTCTGCGTTGAGGAATGTGCTCTCAGCAAGGAGTCGTCTTTTCTTATTTTGTCGTACATTTCAACACACGACAAAGAACTGTTCATTTCGATAATTAGTAATGCTTTAACACAGTCTAGTGCCATTGAAGATTTTTCAGCGCTATTAACTTTTCATAATGATTTGGTTTGAAAAAATCTTTATTGGTGAAAATCGGGACATTTCTTTCCCAATTCGGGACCCCGGGACACAGGCTTTAAAATCGGGACTGTCCCGATAAAATCGGGACGTATGGTCACCGTGTGTATAGTGGTTGATTCAATGCGAATGAACTTTGCAATGCTAATGAGAGTTTATCTTGGCACTTGTTTGTAATGATGCTTAGTGAATTTATTAACTGTAAAGCATACGTTCCTTGTTTGCAATCAATCAGGATTTTTTTCTCACCTGGTGGCCTTTTTGGGTATAAACGTTGATCAACTGCTAAGAGTGACATTATATAAGTACCTGATGTTTGTAATAATATAGGTATGTAATTAGTGATATTTATTAAATTAGCCATGTACGTACCTCTAGGATAATGTGTCTGAATGAGTCAAATGATGAGGTAAATCCAACTACAACGCATGTAGTAAATGTTACATAGGGGAGGAGAAACGCGACAGGTCGGCGAAGGACGCGAACGGCAATTGCACAAGAAACGATGAAATACCGCGACAAACCAACAGAGCGGCGGCTGGAACAGAACTGGTTGGTTTGGTGTTCGAAAGTGCGAGAGGGCGAAGTGGGGGCCAACTCTGAGGTCGGCCATCTGCCTCTGCTGCCCCTTCCACGATCACCCGCACCCCTTTTCGAAATCAAGAAGGTAGGTAACTATCAACCTGACGACGGCAGGAACTTCCGAAAAAAATAACATTAGGAACTAATGGGAAAACCGAAAACCCATATCCTCCCATATCCTTTTCACGAAAAGAACTAGCTTGGCTGCCTACCTAGGGGTTTTCAAGATTAGGAGATTATGGGTCATCGACCTCGTCGTAAATCAAATAAAGTGGTTTCCTTTTGGTAAAACGACGTTACAAACGACGAGGTAGTAAGTAAGGTTATAAAAAAAAACCTCAGCAATTCAAGAAATACCTTGTATTGAAACCAATAGGAAGCCAGGTAAATCTTTTTCGTAAACAGCAAACATTGTACCGAAACTGCTCGTATTGTAAAAATATACTTGGACGAAAATTACAGGCTTCGTTTGACGTACTTACATAAGTAAATGAATTGGTCGCAGCACATTTCGACAATTGGGTTGTCGAAGTGGGACTGCACTGTACTTATCAGTGGGGCCAAATGCGAGACAGGTGGATTATTTCATGAGCTATTCTCATAGGAAATTCTGTGCTGATTCCGAACATACTTATCTCCTTGTTCCTTTACTAAAATGGCTCCATATTGTTTTTCGTGGATACACCACGTTTTTAGTTATTACTATTTCTATTATTATTTTAATGTACAAAAGCATCCATCTCCTTCCATTTTTTTCTGGTATTATTATTATTATTATTTGATAATAATACTAGTTCAGCAATAGCGTAGTTAGGTGGGCTCAACACTGTATTGATTTCTGATTGAACGCAACACTGTATTGATTTCTGATTGAACAAACACTGTTTTGATTCTCTCGAGCTGTAATTCTGTTGATATTATTATTTGATAATAATACTATTTCAGTAATAGCGTAGTTAATTGGGCTCATCACTGTATTGATATCTGATTGAACTCAACACTGTATTGATTCTCTCATGCTGTTCAATCTAGTAACCGGAAAAAAACTTCCGGCGTCGAAATGTTGTGAAATGTGAAAGAGACACACCTCATTTGTGCTGAACTAACGTATTTAATGTGGTGATGTGTGGCTGGTGTGGAAAAAAAAAAAAAAAAAAAAAAAAAAAATGCTTCGGTATTTTCATCAAATGTTGAGTCGATGTCTATCAGTTAAAAACTCATATTCGAGTCTATAACAATAAATGCATCAAGGGAATGAGAGTCCTACCAATTACTTCATTTTTTTCCCAATGCATGTACAGAGTAGGCATCTAGACCGAAAATGGGAGCGAAACGCCGCCAACTGCAGTTGCCAAAGGTAACACTTGCAGAAATCTCCAACTCCGTTATGACCGAGTTTTTCAAGTTTATTTGTTACTATTACCTGGTTCACCCGTGCGTTGCACAGGTGAACCCCCATCACATTTTGGGACACCCATATGGTCCTGATTCAAAAAAGTCCTTACCTAAAAGTATTTATTTATAAATTACCTATTAGGACCAAACTACTGAGATCAACCCCCCACTCCCTCTCCACAAACACCCCCCATATTGCAAATTAAAAATATTCTTGATAGGTAACCCAAAAGAACGTTCAGACTAATCCAATTTCATTCGCCCGAACAACAGATCACCAGTTCGTTCGGTGATGACCAATTTATTCTATTTAAGCACTTTAGCATTTTTTTTTCCATTTTTTTTTTTTTTTTTTTTTTTTTTTTTTTTTTTTTTTTTTTTTTTTTTAGCCTGTAAACGTTTTCGCCCAATCAGATCCCCAGTTTGTTCAGTGATGTCAAAGATACCCCTTTCTAAACCCCCTCCCCACACAACACTCCTAGGGTCGGAATTTTTAAGTAGGCTGTGGTTTTTTAGTTAGGTTAGGTTTTAGGTTGTTTGAGTTATCAAAACATATTTTATCAATCAGGTCCTCAGTTTATTCAGTGATGTTGAAGATACCCCCATTCCACCCCCACCCCTCCATCAAAATACCCGTTATGGTTCAGATTTGAAAATTTCAAGTAGTTTGTGATTCAAGTTAAAGTATTTCAAAAATATTTAATCAATCAGGTCCTCAGTTTATTCAGTGATGCCCAAGATACCTCATATACCTGAGACATAGAAACAGACAGACAGAGAAAATTTGAGGAAATTGTACCAATCGTCAACAAATAAAAAAGAAACGCAAAATTTCATGATTCTAATCAATGTACAGACAGCCATACTTGGGATTTTATTAATATAGATTTTTATATTTTTTTAAAATTTTTTTATTTTGATATTTTTTATTGATATAGGTTTTTGGGATTTATCAATTGTCTGTGTTTTTAGGAATACAATTAAACTAGTTCAGTGTAGAACTTGGTCATAAAGGAGTTCATAAAAGGAGTTCATAACAGGGGTTCGAAGAACCCGACTCGACCCCAAACTGGTACGTTCATGGAAGTTCATATTTCGAGAGAATCCTCGATTCCATTGAAAAACCAAGTTTGTCAACATTGAAGCATAAATCCCCTCCACACCAGAAATCTAGCAAAGTGAAATTCCACTTTTAAATTGATGTGCGAACTGGAAACAATTTCTCCCGTCAAACATTCAACATTCAAACATTCTCTTGTGGAATGTTGGAATCGTCTCCATCGTAGTAGCATTGACGCAATGAGCCCGAAAATTGTGGAAGAACTGCGCAATCGACTCATGATTCTGATTAGAAGTGTCCCTCTGACCCCGCCTTAGAGGTCTCTTATCAGCACTAAGCGGAAAATAAACTGCACCCCGACTCCCGGAATCAAGTATTCAAACAAATGAGTCTTTGGAACCTATCTCCAATCCTGGTCCCGGGAGTTTTTTTCCGCCTCTTCCAAATCGCGGGAGTTATTTTTCCGTGAGCTTTCATTCCGGATTTTTGTGAGTTTTTAGGACGTCCCTCTGAATTTTTGTCTTATAGGCAAGGCTTCGTTAGTAAAAGAGACGCCTATTGGAATTGAACCAGAGGGGGGGGGGCCCAAGCATAAGGAAAAAAATCTCATACAAATCCGTTTCAGACCATTCTAAGACCGAATTCATGAAAAAAACCATAGGTGTATGTCTGAATGTGTGACAAATTTCGCTGCCCAGGCCGCAATTCTCAACCGATTTCCGATATTCTTTCTTTATTCGATCCCAATTTCATTCTAGTTGTGCAAAAAAACCAGTCATTAAAATACTGTGATAGAAGAGGGGGAACGGAGGGGGTAGGTAACGTCGAAAAAGGTGGTTACAATTCTTGACGATTTTCGTGAATATTATTTGATTCGATCCGAATTTTAGTCTAGTTGTGCAAAAAACCTTGGGAATTTCGGATTTGCTGTCGTGGTAAAGGGTGGAGGGAATAATTCTTACCGATTCTTTCAGAAGCTGCCCAATCTACAAATTTCGACCGATTTTCATGATTCTTATTTTGTTCTATTACGAATTAGATATAGTTTTGGAATGTGTGTCAGGAGTTTCAAATTGCATCATGGGAGGGGAGACAGGAGGGGGTAATACTGATAAATCAAGATGTTTTAACAATTCTCATCCGATTTTCGTGACTATTTTTTTGTTGAACTATGAATTCGTCCTAGGTTTAGATCGTATATCAGGAGTTTCAAATTTTATTATGGAAGGGGTTAATGGAGGGGGAAATAGTAATAAATCTTGATGTTTTAACTGTTCTCGTCAGATTTTCGTGATCTTTTTTTGTTCAATAATGAATTTTGTTTAGTTTTGGACATATTTCAGGAGTTTCAAATATCATGCTGGAAGTGTTATGATGGAAATTTACTGTCGGTGGAGGGGGATAATGGGGGAGGGGGTAATTTCGAGAAGTCATGATATTTATTTTTGATTCTCCTATTTTAACTCTCACCAAAATTATATACAATCCGTTCATAGGTACGTCCCTGCAATGCATGCATTCTCTAACAATCCCCTTACCTATTCTCTACACTGTGTCTACTGCCTATTTTCTGAAATCGAATGAATCAATCCGATTCTTTTATCAAAAATCAGAAATTCCAAACAATGCTCATTATACGAATTTTAAAGAAGGAATTGATTGTTAATTGCCACAAATACATTCCACAGTAGTTAGGTGGGAGTTTTTACAAATATTTCAATGGTTTAGGACGGTTTACTCATTCTTAAGAATATATTTTACTGGATTTGAGTTAATATGTCCATCATACTGCACTGTTTAAAATCACCTCATTGAAAATATTTTTAAAATTAGGAAGAGTACCGTTTTGTGAAATGAGGCAGATTTATAGTGGCCCGTGTATGCTCACGTATATTTCACGAAGAATCAATCAGGAACCAATTCAGGAAAAGCACTGATTATAAAATCCTTTCAATATCTCATCCGTTGCTGCACGTGAATTCTGATAAGATTAGTGTCGTAAACTGGATTTATTGGGAGAGAAATGAGAATGAGGTGATTCATGCGTAGAGATTGCGTAGACCCTCTTGCGTTTTAACCCATGGGACCAGCCGCTCATTGCCCTTGAAATTGAATTTCTCTTGCCAACCTCTCCTTATCCTCCCTCCAAGGGGCTGTTGGAAATTTTGAAAAGAAAAGTCAATCATGGGAATCTTAGAACAGAATGGGATTCAACTCGATCAAATGTCATGTAAGGGCAACTTATGGAGCTGATATTATACGGAGTCGGAAAGAAGTTTTTATGTAAACAGGAGAATAGCGAAAGAAACACATCACCGTACAATCAGGGCCGGCCTGAGGGGAGTGCAACGCACTAAGGTCCAGAATACCTGAAAAACGGCAAAAACCTCCTAAAATGGCCCAGAAGCGTAGAAAAATCTGAAATTTGGCTCAAAGGTTTTGGTTTGGTCCCTAGTTGGTCCAAATCACGCCAACCCGATTGCACCACATCTATGGGTGAAAAATGGGTGTCAAAATCGGTTTTCGGCGTTTTTTGATACATAGGCATGTGGGGTGTCGTTTTTTTACCTTAATTTTTTTACGTATAGTTAGGGAATCAGAAAGAACGTAGAAAAATGATGTACATGATACACTATGAACTTTTGGTTCATTATTTTCAAGAATGAACCTTTGTAATCAATTATGAAAAGATGATAATAATAATCCTTCCTCAAATTCAGTTTTTACGTTTCAAGATATATGAATATTCGAAAAATCGATGAAAAAAAAAAAAAAAAGAAAAAATCCTACTCCGTAGTTTTTCTCCGGAACGACAGGACCAAAGTTTATGATATTCGGCTCAAAAATCATAGTATATCAGCTGATAATCTCGGCATTACTTTTGATCCACCCCAAGGGATGGACAATTGAGGGCTGAAATATAAAAAAAATGAAATTTCAAAAACATTCGGAATAAAAACGGTATTTGTTCAATTGATTTTTGCTTATATCATATCTTTTTTCAAATCTCCTATCCCATGCTCTCGAAGTTCTTGCCCCAAAACTGCATGGGTGCAGTAGATGGCATAGCCGGTTTTTTTGCGGTTTTTAAATTCTATACATTTCAAAGTAATTATGCAAAACCGAGTATACTGGTAGTTAGATTTATCTTAATTAAGAACTCAAATACTCATTTTGAGACTTCATGTGATAATTTAACGTTTTATGAGTTGAATAATTGTACTGTCAAATAATTCCCGCACTCGTTGCCTAATCCTCTCACTACAATGATTTAAAACATGATCATGTATCTCCTGGTTAACAAATTTCTATGAACTAAGTTTTCTTGAGCATGATCAGTAGCCTAAGTAGAAAGGAGCAACGGGGAAAAAATTATTTTAAACCAAATCTTTTAAAATGGAAACGAGAACTCTAATTTCGTACGAAATGGGAGAGTGACCCAAATGAAAGGATGAGTTTGTTGGCCAGCACTTTTTCAGTACATTAAATTGAGCACAAAAAATATCCTTAAGAAATCACTAAAAATGGAGAAAAATGGCTAAAAATCATTAAATTTATTTTCTCTGGTACAAGGGAACTTTAAATAATGAACAACTTTGAATCTTGAATCGTTGAATTTATTTTTGTTGCAGAATATTGCTCAAATAAAGTTTATTAACTAGAAAGTAGAACATTCAAAAATGTATGCACAAAATTATGCTGAAAAATGTACTTACATTTCATAAATATGTAAGTACTAAAAAATCGATACAAACTTCCAAAAAACCTAAAAATCCAAAATTCACTTATGAATAGCAAATTATTATTTAGAATAAGGTTTTTTTTACCATAATATTAATATCAATTTCTTTGAATTCAGAAAGCTCTCAAAGTTCAAAACAATTCAACAGTATACAATACGTTAATATACGAAAATTCGCTCATACGATTATGCTGCATGGCTGGATTATTTGTATTTAGTTTAGTTTTGAGATTTAATGTTATCCATTGATTTAATTTTGAGAATGTAAGTAACTAACCTACCACTGTCTCAGTTCGTAGGAATCATTACCACTCCAAGCAATCAGATGATGTGGAGAAACCACGTTATGAACGTCAGATCAAGCCGCGTTCAGTTCCAAACGATTCGAACAATGGTTCGGTCCTCCCTCTGTCATCACCTATGACAGACGATCTGTCATAACGCGTACCCTACGTTTAGCCACCCTAATTTCCATATATCCTTGCAAAACACCCCCCCCCCCCCCCCCCTTTCACACACAAAGTTTGGCTGTGATCTTTCAAAGTGAACCTAGCATTATAACAATTATAATGACGTCATTGCTGAAGGGGAGAAAGGTTGCATTGTGAACGGAGACGAGATTGATATATATTTCCCTATTACTTCCGCAAGGATGATTCCTATAATTATAGGCACCGTAAGGGCAGCTGCGCTTTTACGTGATACGGTTCCTTTCAGGGCAAGCTGCAGCAACATCTGGAAGCGAAGATATTCACTGAACTCAGGCAGTGAAAGTCAACGGAACGATTCGGAATTTAGACTGAAACGACAAATGAAGTAGAATCGTCGTAGAATGTGATAATTTTGCAATGCAAATATATGAAATATTATACGGCACTCCAATGAGGCGATGAGGTTGGGCCATCAAAGACCCCATTACGACGAAACTTGAAGAATCAAGAGAGAATAGATTTTTGCTCATTAATGAAATACCCCCACCAAAAGCGGGGTCCGGAGGCCCTCCCCCGGAAATTTTGTGAAAAAAGACCTTAAAAAAACTAGCAGTTTTAGAGGTTTTAGACCCACATTTTATCCGTAAAAATTTAAAAGTAAAAAATAAATTTTTATTTGTACAAATATTAGCTTGGTAACCAAAAATCCATGCACACTAGAAAAAATAAATAAATAAATAAAAAAAAAAAAAAATAAATAAATACATAAAGTTGAATGGAAATAATTGATCATAACTTTTTTGGCAAAATTATATCGAAAAAAGTTCCAGTCATGCAGCATGATCGTATGAGCGAATTTTCATAAATGGTCGTATTACATTTATGTTAAATTCTGTTGAAATTTGAGCACTTTGGGGACAAATAAAAATTTTATTATACATTTTATAGCAAACTAACTTTTTGTCAGTGATATTCCAATGAACAAACGATTTTGTGGATTTTTACAATTTTTTCAAGTGTTCCTGTCGATTTTTAGCTCATTTTAATGAAATTTAAGTACATTTTTCAGTACAATTTTGTGCTTAAATTTTTAAATGTCCTAGTTCATGTTCGATTAATTTTTGTCGATTAGCATTTTGCTAAAAAATAGAAATTTGTTAATTTTTAGCGGTTTTTTGCCTTTTTTAGTGATTTTTTAAGTACATTTTTTGAAATTTGACCAATTTAATGTGCTCAAAAAGTGTTGTCCAACGAACTCATCCTTTCTTTTGAAATGCTTGATTTTTTGGCGAAAGAACGAAGTTTTTATCTCAATTATATCGAGAGTTATCGTCTGGAATGACACATACATATATATACTTATATATATATATGTATATATATATATATATATATATATATATATATATATATATATATATATATATATATATATATATATATATACATATATATATATATACATATAAAAAAGCGTTAAAATCCAGGAATCATTTCAGAATGCCTCAAAACAGATTTCGATGAAGAAAATTTTTGAAAATTTTTATTTTAAAATTTTTGGAGCCATTGCAATAGCTTTATTTTCTAAGAAAATTCGCTAAAACCGATTATCACATTTTGTCGAACGGCAAATTTGCTGAAAATCGGGAGGTTTCTTCGAGTTTGAGGGTATCCAGGTTTGGTCAAACCTTAGCGAGTTATTGGACTCGTCCCCGTCAGGCACACCGAGCCGTCACGCTTCGCCTTCGCCACTCTGGTATGAGGGACCGGAGGCGCATTCTAACGGATGCCTATCCAAGCCTGAACCTCATTACCGAAGCTTCCTAGATGCAACGTTCTACGATTTATTACATTGTCCTGGCAAAAAGAAAGGCCTTGTAACGTCGATAAAAGAGTTTCGTACAGGATTGCTATGTCGAACCACTACAAAAATATAGTTGACCGTTCGACTCTATTGGTACAGTGGGTACCGTTCACGTGTTGTGAATCGGTCTCGAACTCTGTGACGAATGCGCCATGGGGACGCAAGAGTTCTCTCTGGGTTCACAATCAGCCGAGGTTACGTGTGGACGATTATCCCTCTCGGACGTGTGGACGTCAAACAAGAACTGATTAGAACGACTAAGGGCGGTAAGGGTTCCTACGATTTGTGGACCCCACCCCCAAGCGTACCTCAAGCCGGCCTTGTCACCTGACCTCCGTGTAGCCGGATTACAGGAGCCCGCCACAGCCCCCGGTCAATGAAACATTATCGTTAGCTGTCTATTGGGAAACGAGGAAATTATGCTGGAAGTAATTTATGCCTTTCGCATGCACAGAATGAAGTAATGATTTGCGAACAATGAAATTAGTAGGGTCCGTCTACAATAACAGTGGTTTCCGACCAGGGCCGCTACCGGGGGGGGGGGGGGGGGGGGGGGTTGCGCCACTTTCTGGCAAGTAGGCAATTTGGGAAACTCACAAACTGAAGAAAAAGCGAAGAAAAGTAAAAGTATAGCAATCTTTATTCCAATGATCGGTCGTAACTAGGGTGTAGGGATAAAGAAATCATAAGAATCGCTTGCATACGAGTCTGCAACACATTGGGACATTTTATGTCTTTACTTGCAGCCTCGTATGTGTTGCAGACTCGTATGCAAGCTCTAAGAGCCTCTCAGCTGATCCGGACCCTGGACATCGTCAAGTAAATGTCCTAAAGAGGCTACATAAGAAATTACAGCTTCCTAGAGTTTTTATAAAAATTACCTATTAAAATGATTTAACCACCGCTTCACAAACCAATCCGTTCTCGCAATATTCGGATCACCTGCTATGAATCAAATCATCGAAACACCAGCTCAATGAAATTATCAGAAATTAACAAGCGGTTGCAATCATGTTCACAATATCAATTATTGAGATGATGTACACAATTATTCAAATAACCATGCTCATAACTCAGCTTGTTGGCCACGCACTTCGCATTAGTTAACATAATATGGTTGGATAAATCGAGAGCTTTCGAACGAATGGTCAACGAATTTTGTGGGATGAAAAACGACGAAGTACCATTTCCCTAGCAACGACTCGGTTGTAAGCGGAAATCATCAGAAAACCAACCGTAACGCTTTTTTCGTTTATGTGCCAAAGTAAAGACATGAAATGTCAAAATGCAGGGAAAGAAACATGAAACGCTGGAGTTATAAATCAAAACTACATAATAACTTGATGTAACATTATTTATAGGTACATTACGTATTTATATTGTAAACACAGGATTAAATTATAATGCACTCTTTAATTTTTCAATTTGCTTTTTAGAAACATAACTTTTAAGTAATAAACACTCACTATAAAATTAAATGAACTAAGTACATTCTTCATTAAAGATGAAAATTCAAATAAAATATTACCTTGTTGAAATTTTTTAATCTATTACTGGTAAAAGTAAAACAGTGAATAATTCACTTCAATCGAGAAAACACTGGTTGCAATCAGTTAAAAAAACATGATTCGTTTCTTTCTTCGTCGAAACGGTACTGATTATGTATTCTTACCGTTACCGAAAGCGGTAGACGAGAAACAAATACAGTACCGTAACTTGTTAAACTTATGAACACAAACATATACCTGTTGATAAAAGTTGACAATGGTAAGTAAGCAGTGGTGGTTTGAGGGGATGAGCATTTTGTTAGGCAAACCCAGATTCATCGTGGTTTATTAGTCAGACTGATCAGAGATCTGAAATATAAATAAGAATACGCTGCTCTTAGTCATAAGTTTTAGTTCTAGGGTTCAGATTGTAAAGAGTTGACTTGAGTGACAACTTATATGGTAGGTACTGGTTAGGGTACTTACATGTAAGCAGTTTGGGTTTGTTTTGGTCTTCGATAATACCATTGTATAAATGTATCATAATTCCATGATAAAATCATTGTTGCGCCAGGATGTAACTGGTCTATAGGTAACGAATGATATTACAATGTTGTTCAAATTATGAGGTAATAGTAGAGAGGCAATATGTCAGGGATATGGGCTTGGTTAAGTAATGTTAGCGTCTACTCACAAGTACTTTGTTGATTGTCCACTCTTTATAGTCCAAAAGTTTTTTTGCTACTCCCCACTATATAATGAATTATCTAAATATTTACTACATCAAACTTTTGCAAACTTGCACCAAAGGGAACTACAACCAGGCAATAATTTCATCTCATACAATCAACAAGTACCAGTTCTCTGCTATTTACCTCATAATTTTAACAACATTGTAATATCATTCATTATAGACCAGTTACAACCTGGTGCAACAATGATTTTGTATTATTCAAGACCTAGAACAAACCCAAACTGCTTACCTGTAAGTATACCCCAACCAGTACCTACCATGTAAGTTGTCACTCAAGTCAACTCTTTACAATCTGAACCCAATTAATAAGACTTATGACTAAGAGCAGCGTATTGTTATTTATGTTTTTAGATCCTTGATGAGGCCTGTTACAGGCGAAAATACTTGGACACTAATGAACCACGATGAGTCACAGCCTACCAAAATGCTCATCCCGCCAAACCACCCCTGCCATAGTCAATGAAAGGCAACACACCGATCATATGAATGAAAATTGTATTCCTTACCTGCTGCCTTGTGTGTTTTAAAGAAGAAAGATGTTATCTTCTATGGTCGTTTGATAAAGGGCTCTAAACTCAAGCACTAAAAACAACTTAAGTTCGCTTTTTATCTGAAGTTTGTTTTTCACGAAATGGCGACGACGGACGACAGCACGACGCGCTGATGATATTTCCCTCAAGCGCTTCTGGAAATCTCCGGCTCATGAACATTCTGACACCTACCCGCGTCAATCCCCAATTGGTTCCCCGTTGACACCGACACAGTTTGTAGGGCTACCGAAATTCAAACGCATAGATTAGTAAATTGGCCGTGACAGATTAGTAAAAAAATGACTTCTGCCTCTCGTGGGAAGGGGGGGGGGGGGGGCGCCCCTCTTTAATCCGTCCCTGGTATATATATATATATATATATATATAATGTCCTTCCAGACTCTCCTTAGGATTGAGATAAAAAGTCCATTCTTGCGCCAAAAAACTAAGCTTTCCAAACAAAAGTACGTGTTTGTTGGCCAGCATTTTTTGGGCACATTAAATTGGTCAAATTTCAAAAACATTGCTGAAAAAATAATTAAAATAGCAAAAAACGCTAAAAATTGTTAAAGTTATATTTTTTAGCAGTAGAAATAAATATTATTAACTAGAAAATAGAACATTCTAAAATTGATGTACAAAATTATGCTGGAAAAAAAACTCCAAAATACTTTTTTGAATAGCAGATTATTATTTAGAAAGAGTTTTGTGCCATAAAATTGATAATTAGAATTTATTTTCACTCAAAGTGTTCAATTTTCAAAACAATGTAACAGTAGCAGTGTGTGTATGTAGAGCGATAATTTACAAAAATTCGCTGATACGATCATGCTGCATGACTGGAACTTTTATTTTAAATTAAAATATATGCTATTTTCATGAATTTCATTCAATATATTAATATTCAATAATTAAAACGAAGTGTCCGTTGCACTGCATTTATTTCGCAGCAGAACAAGATATAACCCATTAACGGTAGTAAACATTCATGATACCTACTACAACTTGTACGTAACCTCAAACGTCGTGGGGCACCCGGTCAGTGTACTCTCTAGTTATTGTAGCATGGACAACAATAGTCATTCAAGTATAAGAGAACGTAAAGGAGAAGTGACTACGATTGAACGAATTGAAGCCTTTGTTTTTTATCGAATTTCCAAAGAAACAATTGGCTATTTAGATGGCTTCAAAATTTTAAATGGGATGGGAGGGGGAGGGGGCTACAAATCCGTTTCATACATCAAAGAACACAATCCAAGATTTTAACGTCGTATAGTCGCAGTTGGCCAGCCCGATCGCTCCAGTATTTCAGGTTCAAATTTACAATTTAGAGGCCCAAAAAATGCTAATAAATCGGTTTTTTGACAATAAGGCATGTAGGATGTCATAGTCGAGGTATTTTTCAGCGCTGAGTCAATTGCAACCACTCCCAAATCTCTGAGATTCAATATAAGTGAGAAAAAAGTACAAGTGAAAAATGCCCACAATTGTCTAAAATTTTGTAGTTTTCGAGTTGTGCTGCGTGTCCTAAAATTTTCTTTACGATCTCGTCAAACGGCTGTCCCCTCAGTGTTGTTCAGGACATGGTTGGCCTCAATTATCAGAATTTAAGAACCTGATTTAATTTTATCCACTTTTATTTGAAAATTTGCTTTATTAGCCATGCTGCATGACTTCGTACCTACTTTATCTTTTGAAGCGCCTGGTAACTTGGCGTTGCCACGATGTTAGGATTTCAAATGCACATGAGTGACGAGTACCTACTAATAGTGTTATGCGTGTTTTCATTATAGCTCATTCTTCTGTGGGAACGTCTAACTCTCGTTGAATTATTGCGTCCCTGACGAAGCCTTTTGTAATTCAAAGAGAGCGGTGATGATGTTCTCTAATTTATAAGTGTTCTTCAGATTAGTTACTTGAATCGGTTCTGAGCATTCTCTAGCTAACAAAGAGCGCAAGAAAAAGTTAAATATGGAAAATATAAGTGAAATCTGATATTCTTTCGTAATTTCTCCAAATCACAGCCCCCGAACAATTCGATTTGATTAATTCGTGGACGTAACGTTAGATCCGAAGACTTATGACGGGATATATGTGCATGCTTGTGGTACCTGCATTGTAAATACGTGTAATAAACGTACATAATCATCGGCGATTTATTAAATTGAGGTAATAACATAATTTATGTAACTTTTTCAACATTATTTAATGAAATATCTAAGTTATCAAAACATACTTTTTGATTGCTTAATCAGGTAGGAGGATGAAAATTGATCTGTTTGGGATTCAGGTGTCGATTTTGAATACATTAATTCAGCAAGTGTAAGATTTGCAAGATCAAATGAGATTTCTAAGAGTCCAGATATCTGAGTACTATCTAGAATGCACTCCTGTCAAATGAATGCAATTTTGAAACGTGTTTCTGACTACTACTATGATTTATGGTAACTTAAGTGCAGTAGAAGATACCTGATAATGTTAATCATAGAGGATGATGGTGTAGAATATTGTTGGGTAACTGCGAAACGAAACGTATTTTGAAATAGAGAAATTAGAAGGACCTGAGCAGCGCATCGTCAATGGAGGTTAATTATGTTTCCGAGAGAAAAATTACTCGAAGGTCACTGCTCCGTCGAGACGAATTCTGAGAATCCAGTATCTCCGGCACTGGCCTCAAAAGCTGACAGATGATGTTAATGCCTACAGTTTGTCATAAAGAAGAGTGAATAACTAATGGGCAAGTTCATCTGTTTTATTATAGTCTATCCACTGAAAAATCTCAGAGCGTTCCAAAATGGTGTAATACCGGGTGTTTCAAGATAACTTTATTCCATTGTATGGGTCGCCTTTCATTTTCCATGATTATGGGAGTATGAGGGGATGAGCACACTCACCACTCTGGCAAAAGCAGCAGGGAAGAAAGGTAAATTATAAAACCTCTAATTTTTCGATCCCTAGCTCAAATTAGTGATAAATCCAAATGTGGCCCCTGTTATTTCCAACTTTTATTTTTTTCTTTATAAATTATGCATGAACCGCTAAATACTAATGCACCTTATAAATACTTCAAACCTTAAACAATTGACTCTCATAGATCTCAAAACAAATATCAAACAGTGGTTGGTAGAATTACTGATACTAAACTATACCATTGGCTTATTGCATTCCTATTACTCAATGCAAACTATAGTATTTATTACACAATCCCCTACAGGGTCATACTAACTGATACTATAATAAAAAAATACTCTTTGACAATCATAAGATATATATACAAATACCAATCCATCTAACTAAATCTTAATAGTAAGTTACCTACATCCTTAACATTGTGCCAACATAATACCTAATTCTAACTGTACTTAATCCTTACTAATTATACCTGCAAATTACATGTAATAATAACAAGGTACCTGAATCCTAACCTATAAACTAAATATTCTAGAGCCTAACACTAACAGTAACCTGTAGGATTAAAACCTTTTAGATTCCTGATGAGGCCTATGTAGGCAAAAGTGCTTGGATGTCCAATAAACAAATGAGAAAACTTGCCAAACAACTGCTCATCCCCTTTTATTGTTTTATAGCCATTACAGTTTTTACAATGTACTAATATAAGCAGGTGTACGTAACATCTTAATTAACACAGTTACATAGTTGGATCATAAATAAATGGTTAGAACACAACATAACGTTGACTTCATTCAACACAATGTTGGTCTAATGAACAATTAAATTTAGTGATTCAAAGTGTAGCAGTTCTTATTACGATCAAAATTTACAGGTTCGGCAGATGAATTTATTCTTCTAAGAATTCCACGATATTCGTACAGTACAATGTGCGCCTTGCTTATGAATTCTCTCCTTCGGAATCTTCTTCGATTGAACCGAAGTTGTGGAATAATAATAAAAGAATCACCTCTCGAGCAAAGTGGGACCATCGTACCAGAACACCAGTCAAGGACAGCAGGCACGAATGGCACCCCTCTTCCCACTGCCAACTTAATCTTCTCCGCAGCAATTTCATCGCCATTATCGTTGACCGAGTTCTTCTAGATACGATAAACTTCCATCTCTACCGCTCCGCATTCCCCTTAAGCACTATTATTGATGTAGACTCCATCATAGAGTAGTTGCACGAGTAGCATTTCCAAGACGTCTACGAGTAGATATAGTAGCCGCCAATTTTAGAAACGGAATTGAAACAGTCCGCGTATCAAGGTATTACGTACATCTACCGATGTACCTACCATAAATTTGGTTGAAAAATTGGGAGAGGAGGATTATGTTCAATTTTGCAGCGGTACTTGCATCTATTTACAACCAATTTCCATCTGTCTAACAAACATTTCCTTCGCCACTTTAATTTTCTTAAGAAAGAAGATAAGGTGCGAATTGGTACCCACTGATCACTGCTGCGAGTGAATAGGTGTTTGTACGATACAGTGCAAGAAGTTCAGAACCGTTACTGACTGAAGACATGGAAGAATCAAGTATGGAGTATTTATGGAGAATTATTAGAGATCACGTTTAAATCTTCACTAGAGATAGAAGAGAAAGGCAGTTGACAAATTGCATTGTTGGGGAAAAATAGGGAATATTTTAGAAAGAAAGGTTACCAGTAAAATAATTGAAGGAATGAGAGGGAACTTATTGTATTTCCTAATTACTGCTAAACTGTTGACTATCATAATGAGAGATAAATAGGTACATTCGATTAAATTGAATATAACAGTTATTTGCCGATGACCATTTGCACGTTACCTATCATCAATCTCACATGAATTACTCGTACCGATTCATGATGATAGAAATTCCTTCCTAACTAGTTCATACCAAATACCTATATCCTTCCTCTCACAGCCAAAATTACACAATTCTGTGAGTTCTTGTCCCATCCAATATAGGTACAATCGGCTAATTGAACTTGCTAATGACTTATGCAAATGGGTCCCCCCTGTCGAAGGGGTACATAAATTAGTAGCCATCTGTGAACTAATTGATTTATACATCTTGATCCCAACTCGGATGGTGTTGTGGTTAGTGGGCGTTGAACTCAATACCTATCCCAAAATTCTCTTCCTTCGGTCTCGATATCTATAAACTCTACATGGATTATATAAATATATTTCAAAAAGAAACAATTTCCCTCAGTGAGGGCTGCCCAAAGACAAAGCATACCGGCACATGCATGGTAGTTGGAACACCAATTTATGTGTCTCAATGGTAGAGATTATTTCTCAGGATGTTAGCTGAACCTTTCAACGTGCTCATCACGATTTCTTCAATTACTACTTTCCCGAGCCCTAGTTCGTATATTGTCTTCTCGTAAAAAGACGGGATTGTCCCAAGTCACATAAGATTCCTAAGTGACACACCAATTCAAATTTTTAATAAATTCTAATTTATAAATTTTAAATAAATAAAAAAACAATTTTTAATTTAATGATTGTTTTAAATGAGCCCATTTTCAGATGAGTAGAGACAAAATTAATTCATGATTAATATTCAAATCTTAAGAAAGGACAATGAAATTCGTTAAAACCTTCGGGAGAAATATCCCAGCCCAAGCCAAGATGGTCAAAAGAAAGAGAAAAAATTAAATATGTAATAGAATTCAGAGGCTAATCCTAGGGATTCCGCAAAGTAGATTTCTGCTTGTTGCCTTCATTTTTGAACATAGAGCTAATCAAAGAAAAAGCAAATTCGATGAACCCATGTAAATAAAAATTATCTCAGGCCTTTACCTACCACCCTGGATGCTCAACAGGTTTTTTCGAAAAATTTTATTTTTATTTTCTTTTTTAACTGAAACATTTGTCGAAGAAACAGAACTGAAAGAGCACAGAAAGAGAACTGTGCGTCGCTCGTAAAGCTATTCTGGGAGGTTAATAGGAATCCTTCATAAAGTAACATTATGGATTTAGACAAAAAAACCTAAGTACCAATTTAAATTGAATCTAAATCGTGAAAGTTGTGTGAAGCCTTTCACTAAATGTTTTCCTTTAGATGAGCGATTTTCAGTTGCTACCGAAGGTTACGTATATCTATGGAATATTTCAGAGGTTAGTACGCATCATTTTGTAGACTGGCTGGCTCACGCTCTACACCCACCGCTATTAAGCATCGCATAGAATAAGTACATCCAAATCGAAATATTATTCAAAATACGTTCTGATTTAAATGGAGAGTTTACAGCCAAGCCGGATGCGACGAGGTACTGCGGCCTACTTGATACTCGAACGGTGTGCAAGGGACTTCCTCATTAAAAGTCTCTGCACGTCCGTAACCTCTTTTCTTCTTTTTCTGGCTCTTGCAGTGAGCTTACGGCTGATCGGACAGCAGCCCCAAATGAGCAATTGATTCAAAAACTAAAAATCCATTAAATTTCATAATAAAGAGCGCAATATAGGTTTTGGCATCGTTTATGGTGGAAGTTGCAGGATGGGTAACTTTTATATAAAATGTAGAATCCTCTTCATGTTACTCTTGTCGATTCATGAAAACTTATTCATAAGACAATCGCTCCTATAATTACCTATCTACTAAGCATGTCCGCTGGTATTGGGGGACGACCTATTAGAAATGATCCATCAGTAGGGTGTGAGGCAGCCCAAGCACGAGAAAAAGAAAATAACCAAATACAAATTCTTTTCAGACCGTTCTAGGGCTGAATCCGCGAAAAGCCCATTGGTGCATGTATGAGTGTGTGAGTGTGTATAAAAAGTTTTGAAAAACGCGTTGACAAATTTTGTCGACGTAGCCCAGGTCACAATTCTCAACCAATTTTTGTGGTTCTTATTTTGGTTGACCCCAATTTTAGTTTAATTAAGCAACAAACCTTGGGAATTCAGGATTTGCTGGTGGGAAGTGGGTGAAGGGGGTAATTGTAGACACTTTCAAACGCTCCCCGAGCTACAATTTTCGACCAATTTTCATGATTAAAAAAATAAAATAAAAATAAAATAAATAAATTAAGATATTGGTTTAGTTTTAGAACATTGTGTTCAAACTTCATTATGGAAGGGAGTAATAGCGATAAATCGTGATGTTCTTACTATTTTTATCTGATTTCAGTAACTGTTTTCCTTCCGAGTCTACCTAAAGGTAACGGAAGCATTGTTTTCACTTGAGAAAGCAAATTTTTAGTCTCCAAAAATCAAAATTTCCACTCGCATTTTACGTTTTAGATCATTTTGATCAACTTTGGTTCCGTATCTGTGGGTGTGTGTGTGTGTGTGTCGTGTGTCCGCAAATCCTGGTAACAAGCTTATTTTCCAAAGTTGCCATCCGATTTGGATGAAAATTTCAGGGGATGTGCGGACTAGAGGGTTGACGGTCCCTTATCAGTTTCATCGTTCTTGACTCAATACCCCACTCTGCGCATGCGCAAGCGCAAACGAAAATTCTTTCAATCATAATTTACTTACGCCCTAGTCGTCCGATCTCGCTCAAATTTGGATCATAGTTGGGGGATGACAATTTGATCATCTTATATCAATTTGAAATCCTTGTAACAAGCTTATTTTCAACAGTTTTCATCCGATCTGGATAAAATTTTCAGGGAATGTGCGGGATAGGGGGTAGACGGTCCCCTGTCAGTTTCATTGTTGCGAAATCAATACTTCATCATGCGCAAACGTAAATTCCATTATGCTCCATTTTTTCACACTCGTAGTTCGATTTCGCTTAAATTTGGATGACAGTTGGAAGAAGATGACTTGATTACCTCATATCAATTTCAACACGATCGTATCATTAATAGCTACTGCGCATGCGCCAATGTGAAATACTTGTAATGACCCTAATTTCCACAGTTTTCATGGAATTCTTCCTTCTTCCGCTATGGAATTTTTCAAGATCATTGAAAACTTTACAATTGATACCGAGGAAGCAATGAGCCACATCCAACTTGGCAGACAGTTTTTTTTGTTAGATCCAGAGTTCAGACAAGTTATGCAACAAGCCCTAACTACCTTTGGAGGTAAATGGAGGGGGTGATTCCGATAAAATCATGATATTTTCGGTTTCTTTTTTTTTTTCCAACTTGTATTTATTTATTTATTTTTTAATCATTTGGTTGAGATGTGCGAAAAATCGGGGATTTAATGTTGATGAGGGAATTTCCGTGAGGAGCATAGTATGTGAGATGAGTTGTTAAATATTTATAAATAGGAAGTCCTCCTTTTTCATCTTGGTATGACCAGTTGTGGTTGGTCACATTACTTGGAGTCAATTTTGCGTATAAATTGAGAAAAATACAAATTTAAGTGGAAACACACATATAGTCAGTTTTAGAAATTAGAAAGTGTTAGAAAGTTTTCTCATTTCTGACTATATGTGTGTTTCCACATAAATTTGTATTTTTCTCAATTTAAACGCAAAATTGACCCCAAGTAATGTGACCAACCACAACTGGTCATACCAAGATGAAAAAGGACAATAAACAGCTGCAAGAACCACGGTAACCAGGGAAGTACTACGATGACGCTTGACCTACGTTGAGTTGAAGGTAGATTTCGATGAGGGGCCTATTTCATCAAGCAACAAGTGACAAGCCGATTTTATGTACAAGTTGTAAAAAATGAGTGTGCAAGCGTTTCATAAAGGTACAAGCGTAGACTAGTTGTAGAAGAGAATTTGGACAAGTTACAAGTGTTTCCCCATCATTTTGAACAAGCCACTGTTTTACAGATGTAAAAAAAAGGCCGATTTTTAACCTACGTCCATTCACTTGTAAACTTGTTATTTTCCAGTTTTTTGAGTTGACAATTTTTCGGTGTTTACTGTGTGGGAATCATCTTCTGCTGAAGAATACAGACAAGAAAGAAGCATTCAGCGTAGAAGACACCAAAGATTTTTTCGGCCACGAATAAACGCTCATTTCGTGGGTATTTTTGAATTTAACGTGAGAGTCAGGATGTCTTCCGAGATCCTTGAAAGATTCAAATGGTGCGTGACCCTATGCAATTTTCCCTGATCGGGTATTGAGGATCTCCGTATCATTGAAGAACAAAGTGCAGATCACCTCGAAGTTACAAATGACATTCCTAACCCAGCAGCATTATGACTTGATGAACTGATTAATCATTTCCGCTGAATGAAGGAGAAAAATCCGATTATGCCAGCCATCAGAAGAAGTTGAAATCAAATACACACTTTCTCCACTTTTCAGTTTATAATCTGTCTGTCTTCCAATCATTACACCTTGTCATGGACGATGAACATCCTATCGTGTACTTAACACCGTTTTTATATTATGATTCGCTGACAAAACTTCAATTTCGGCATCCTGCTTGACGTTGTTAATTTCGTTTGTCGCCACACGCCATTTTTCTTTTCTGCTACACTTGTAAACTTGGCTTCTACAAGTGTAACTTTTCTACACGTGTACTCTTTGTTTTGGTGAAACACTTGTTACAGTTTACCGTGCATTACAAGTACCTGTACTAGTTAACTTGTACACTTGAAACTTGTTGTTTTATGAAATAGGCCCCTGAAGGTTTTGTCGAACCACCAAGCACCCGAGAGGCAGCATTTCCGGCGATTACGGTCGACTCCCTCGTAGGGTCTCGCTAATTGTTTAGTTTTGCCGTTGCCCAACCTGTCATCCTCTAGAACCGTTTCTTTTCAATAATCTCTAAATAATAATGATAATTTTCCTCCTACAGCAGGTGCTCCCCGCTCATCTTTAGTGATTCATAGTAATTTATCGTTATTTTCTCAACTTCTAGGTATCAAACTCCGCAATGGTAATGGCAGGTAAGATTTTCAATGATTCAAGTTCCAGCCATAGACCTATACTACTATACTACAAAGAAACTTCATACATTATATTAAGCTATATATTAGCATTATACTTTGGTCCATTGTTCCAGCCAAGTACTAAATTGTGACATCCTACGATGGGGGAATCTAATAATAAATAGAGTAAATTCAATAAAAACCAAAGAAAGCCACTCAGAGTTGGGTTCTTTTGGAATTTGTTTCAGATGGTAAATACGTCAATAATGAGAACGTACAACACAGCAGATAATGTTGCAGTAGGATAAAGTAGTAGAGTAGGTATTATAAATACGTACCAACTATAAACATCTACTTATCTACATGTCCTAGGAAAGATAACGACGAATTGCCAGACATGTATAGCATTTCCCAATTGAGTTAAACTTTTTCCATTTAGGTTTAGTCCTTTTCCATTTAGGTTTAGTCCTTTTCCATTTAGGTTTAGTCCTTTTTCATTTTGGTTTAAACCTTTTCCATTTAGGTTTAGACCTTTTCCATTTAGATTTAAACCTTTTCCATTTAGATTAAACCATTTCCACTTAGATTTAAACCTTTTCCATTTGGATTTAAACCTTTTCCATTTGGATTTAAACTCCATCAAAACGTCAGTAGTTAGCCCCATCATAGTAAGTAAGTGCCTATCTACTAAAATTTCATTAGGCTAGAAGTAAAAAAAAAAAGGAAACGGATAGTTTTAACTTAATTTATAACTTCCGTTCATGAGAAATTCTTGTGTTCAAAAAACATTTGTTCATTATTATATTATATTACATTTCTGTGCATAAAAAAACACTTGCATGATTTAATTTTCAAGTTGTGGCATAATAACGTCGGGTTAGAGGTAAAAGTACCGAAGAGGTAAATTCATATTGTGCAAAAATCAAATTAAAATTTCAAAAGTTAGTTTGGTAAATATGATTATTTTCTTAGGTTGGATACATAGTTTGATGATATTGATCACCAATAATAACAACAGTTAAATAATCATAATATTCTCCATTTGATTTTCCCACGTGTTGAATTTGTGACTTGGGTACTTTTACCTCTAACTCCACGATAATTTCCTGAGTTTAAATCCAAATGGAAAAGGTTTAAATCCAAATGGAAAAGGTTTAAATCTAAGTGGAAATGGTTTAATCTAAATGGAAAAGGTTTAAATCTAAATGGAAAAGGTCTAAACCTAAATGGAAAAGGTTTAAACCAAAATGAAAAAGGACTAAACCTAAATGGAAAAGGACTAAACCTAAATGGAAAAGGACTAAACCTAAATGGAAAAAGTTTAACTCAATTGGGAAATGCTATATATAAGAAAAAGTGAAAACTCTAGTATTCGTTTCAGAATGTCTAAAAACAGATTCAATGAACAACATTTTTTGAGCCACTACAATAGCTTCGTTTTTTCTCGAAAATCCGCTAAAACGAAGAGTGGTTCAGTGCCTACATACTTTTTGCTCTCTTCACTACCCCGCTGAGAATTAATCAGGAAATTGACATTGAAAAATTGCCATCACCCGCCACGAAAATCGACTAGGGGACTTATGAAAGGATTATGATTTATAACGTGGAAACCACCGCCATGCGAGGGCCGGCCACACTCGGACCCCTCTTTATTAATCCGTTAAAAGGCAGTTAAAACCCTATAAATCACTTTTATCGCCACCCAACCTCCCACTACGTCTGAAAGAATTGGGAAAAGTTGAAGAGTGAAAGCCCACCACTGAAACGAGCCGAGGGTAGTACAGTCCTCGTAATCTCGACTGCGGGCCATTGAGTCCGCTAGTGTGTTCCCCAGTTCTCCCCTGTGGGGCGTGGTGTATTGTTATTGTTGGACTTGAGGAAACACGCGTTCATCGATTCTCTCCTTCCTCTTCCTGCATTCGTTCAACAAATATTTGTGTGGAGAGCGGGACCGTTAATTTTCCCTCAACAGTTTACACAAATAGAAAACTGGCCGGACACTGGGGGAGATCCATTTATCTCTATTTAGGGAAGGGACCGGTGAGTTCTGGACAACAATAAACACGAATACCAATGAATCTACAGCAATTGAACGATTCCACGTTAAGTACTTCAAACACTTTTCTCCAACGTGTGATGGATAGATTCTACTTCTCGATTCTTGCAAATGCTATACCTTGGCATATGCTTGAGGTTATTCAACCTTCAGGATATCCTCTAGGTGTAGCAAATTAATCGCCTCTCCCCTTTGAAGGAGGACTACTACATTTCCATCACCTCAATTGTCATATATGGATTCTTGTAAGTAATCCTACTAAGTCCAGCTTTAGGGATGTTTCTTCCATTTGCAACACGTCAACACCATAATAAATTAATAAACCGTAAACACTTTCTGTTCACAGAAAGTGATGTCCTTCAAACTCACCCCTCATAATATTGGAGTTTGTAGGGCTAGTGACAGAAGCTGTGAAACTGTGGCACAAAGAACGAAGATGCACTCAGATGTGCTTGAACAATTTGCCACCGATCGCACAGCTTCTGTCACTAGCCCTACAAACTGCCGACCCCACTGGTCCTTGGGGTAAAATTATACTGCTTTCCTCCGAGCCAAACGCTCTTCCTCCACCTTTCATATTACGGTGATCCCCCGTTCGGTCCTGGTGAACATAACATAGCAGTTCCGAAACCCGCCATGAACAAATCCGGAAAAGAAGTCCCATTGCTGATTTGCTGTGTTTGTGATACAGGCGATGTAAGTCTGATATGTGGATTTTGAACGATTGTGCTTGGTATCGGTAGAGTCGTCTTTATTGAATGAGAGGCCCGATGTGATTTGCGAGGCCTTTTCTTGTGAAATCGCGAGAACAATGTGGGCAGTGCACTCGATTTATTTGTAAGTCATTCATTGTTGCCCATCGAATACTCTAACTACCATGCAAACAATGACAATTAAAAAAATGTTCGGCTATTTCTAATTATTCAACAGAAAAGCAACGAAATGTCACTTCAAATATCTGAGACGAGTCACATTCCTCTCGGAGCATGTTAGATCTTCGATTAAAAAATATTCTTGCACATTTTTCGAATAAAAAACTCTCGTTTTACCCGATTTTTTAACGTAAAATTTCGCGCATTGAAATTCTACACGTTCCGTTGCCGCTGTTTCTCCCATTACGAAAGACATTATACATAATTTTTACTTATTCGATTTTCGGATTCCCCTCAAATCAACAATTTTGAGCGGGGAGGGTGGGTGGGGGGTGAAATTTGTTTTGGTGTATCAAAAGAAAGCCATTTATACAAATATAAATGAAGTTCTACTAATAAAAAACGCCTTTTTTCTCGAGTTATTATTACGTTGTTCTTCCAGGTTATTTATACAAAGAAAGGATGAAAGGAATTAAAATACCTTGCAGGGATCCGTAGCCATTAGAGTCACCCCATCAGAAAATCACATTAGTCGTTTCTGCCTATTTATAATTCCCTTATTATGACTTGTCATCCGTCACGGTTGATATGTGACAGCCGGTGAACTTGAAAAATATCCGGAAACACCGTCCACCTTTTGGAGCGCAGCTACACTTCATTAAACCCGCATGTGAATGGTAGGTGTGTGTGTATATATATATTCGGATTTCTACTCTTTTCGGTAGAAAGATTAAGATTTATATATATAAAACTTTTATTTTTTATTTTTCAGAGGCGACGGAACAAACGCCACAAGGTGGTTTCACCTTGAAATCTTATTTATAACGTAACCAAAAAGCCAACCTTTTGGTCTGGAAGAAGAATTATACGAAAAGGATCCATCATTTTATCCAATACCTTCGTCACAGCTATGCAGCACGATCGTATGAGCGAATCATCTTTAATTACTTACTGTATTATAATATCTTAAAATTTATGGCAATTTAAAGGTAAGGAAATTGTTGGAAATTAATTTTATGTCAGTTAACACACAAAATAAATAAAATTCTGCGATTCAAAAAAGATAATGGATTTTTAGATTTTATGTGTGCAGGTTTTTATAGTTTTACAACAAAAAATGACATTTTTCGGAAAAAATGTAAATGCCCAAGTTAGACGTTGATGATTTTGCTTTGACAATAATTCTGCAAAAAATTATAAACTTACCGAGTTTTGGCCGTTATTAGCCATTTTTAGTGATTTTCGGAGCGTATTTTTTTGAAATTTGACCAATTTAGTGAGCTCAAAAAGTACTGGCCAACTAGCTCATTATTTCATCTGGAAAGCTCGATATTTTAACGCAAGAACGGGATTTTTATATCAATCTTAAGGGGAAAAAATATATATATATTTATTCATTTCATGCCATACGATAACTATTCTTAGAATAGTTGATCCAGTTGAGGAACGGCTTCAACCACTATATTAAAAAAAAAAAAAACCGTTCCTCAATGGATTTTTGTAAGTATTGATTGAGGAATCATGGTGAATAGAAGTGATATTGATCAAGCACGAATTTTAAACGGATCGAGCAGATTTTTATTCAAATAGACCAGTACTACCTAATGCTGAATAATAAATATTTTTGTAGTAATTTTCAACATTCCGTTTTCAGATGAAATCCGCCCTTATAAACTTGGATGATGAAAGAAAAAATATAAAAAAACAAATAGGTACACTAATTACAATTTCATCGTCAACCGATGAGGAAACGCAAAGTACCTCTTTCGCTTAAATGGCCAAATGGCACCGATAAAGTTTTTGCATTATAAGGAACGGCGTATTTTGTTTTGATGGTCTGAGAAACTCAAAGGAACAGTTCAAAGAAAGATGGTAATGAGGGAGCAACCGAGTGCAAATATCTTTCCAAAAGGAGATGATAAACGGGAAGGGGAGAACTCCATAGATTTACTGCCCCGGCAATATTCCTGTTTAAAAAAAACCTTCTTCAAACGATATTTCTTTTTTTCTTTTTCCAAAGATATAAGCAGTAGGGTTTTACGATGTGAACGAGTCCCACCCTCCGGGGTTAAACGTACTTCTAGCGCTTACTTCAGAATCTTTTAAACAATCGTTAAGGAGAGACTGGTATCTTAGTGGGAGGGGCGAAGATGATATTTCGTTGATGAAAGTTTTCTAGGGGAGAAATAATGTCAGCTACTTGTTTAAAAGAAGAAGAAAGGTTCATAAAGGTTGACAAAAGGTTGAACTTTCGGAACAAACCGTACTTTCGTTCTTTGAGTGTTGTCAAGCAGATTGTCGACTTCAAAACAACGGAATCATTCGAACGCGATAATTTCAAGATAAAACTAAGAACAAAACTTCCACATTTCAGTGAGCATTCCAAAGATTACGATACTTGGCAGCTTTTAAAATGCGTCTCATATGACCAGCGTTCATTTAATTCGTACAAGGATATTATCAGGTACGTCCAAAGCTATTAATTAGCTTCATTACAACAAATATTAATCATACATGTACTAATCACAATTAATCATATCTCTCTGCCATTAAATTCCTTTGTAAACGTTAGAAAAAATTTAAATTGGTGTTGGCCTTGGAACCCCCCTTAATTATTTGCGTAGATTCCGACACTTCTGCGAGCGTGAGTACCAACATTATTTGGAGATGTTTTTATTGTGGTTCAGAATCTAGGTAAGTACATGAAATTTCATGAAAAATGACCCTTCATTCGAAGTTTTGAGTCCGTAAAAACGTGTGCAATTGCGTGCAAAATGTACGTCAAATGTAAAACAGGTAGATGGATAGATATCGTTTATTTGTAGAGGTCATAGACCGTTACAAGAGTAAAATATAAAATATCGAGTACCTATTTGGGTGTTTTCATTTCAATAGCCACATTACATTATGATTTTGGGGTATTTGGTTACTTTTGTGGGAGAGAAAATCTGTCTTTATCAACGAAACTGAAACCGCGAAGGGTTGGTTTTGGTTCATAGACAGATACAAATTTTTTTATTCATGCATAGTTCGTCTCTAACATTACCTAGTGACTTATCAAAACTATCCCATACTTACTGAACATCTAATATCAGGTTCGAACAAAAACAAACCTCAAAATTGGTTGAATATTTAGCTTGGACTGCGCATGCAGTTAAGTTTCGATTGATAAGAATGACTTTTATCACTGTAGTTGACCCCCGCATTCATCCCTTCCCGGAGCAAATTCCGAAAATCGGTTGTCTAAGGCCCACTAGGGAACCCATGGATCTGTGGTTGACTGTTCTACCAAACTGACTGGTCTGAATAGGAATCAAACTAAACTTGAAAAAAAAAAAAATAAATAAATAAAATAAAATAAAAATAAATAAATAAATAAATAAAATAAGTTTCAGTTATGCAGAATGATCGTATGAGCGAATTTTCTTAAATTATCCATCGCACTGTAATAAGTTAAATTGTATTGAAATTTGAGCAATAGAAAGAAATGATTAAAAAACAAATTTTGTGCAAAAACCTCGTACTAAAGATTTGGGATTTTTAGGTTTTTTTGCAGTTTTTATAGATTTTTCAGAAAATATTAATGAAATTTAAGTACGCTTTTCTGCCAATTTTGTGCAAAACTTTGTTAATGTCCTAATTAATTGTTGATAATTTTATTTTGACAGAAACTCTGCTAAAGATTATAAATTTAACAATGTTTGGCCGTTTTTAGCCATTTTTAGTAATTTTTTGAGTGGGTACATTTTAGAAATTTTACAAATTTAGTGTGCTCAAAAATTATTGGCCAACGAATTCATCCTTTCGATTGGAAAGCTTGATTTTTTGGCGCTAGAACGGATTTCAATGGAGAAATTTTTCTAATTTTCTGAGCCAATGGCTATGGATGGGTGTTGGCTTCCTTCTTTGTCCACGTCAGTTACCATGATTTTCTACATAATTGAAATCAGCGTAAAAACATTTAATTCTCGAATGAAGAAAACGTTACAGCAATCAGCTGAATTGTCGTGTTACGTCTCTAGCTATCTGAGGATAACTTTAACAAAGAAGGAAATGTTATTATTATTATTTTAATTTTTGTTTTGTTATATCTACAACCACCATCACAACGTAACATCCAAAACCACCACTATCATTATGGTTATCCAAGGGATTGCAACTAAAAAGTGGAATCCGAAAAGTGTTCCGCGTTTTTTTATTTGGAAATTTGAAATTCCAAATTGGATTTACCTAATAGAATCATGATGTATTTAAGGTAATATAAAACGAACAGGTTTGCTAAATAAAGTCCTAGTTGAAACAGATCAACTTGTTTGGGGGTTGAAGACTTGCCGGGCTTCACTTGATTTTATCTCACAAACATTCAAGCAATCGCACAAACACTTTCACTGATCTTATCGCGGATTTGGATTCAGATGTCCTGAAAAGGACATGGATTTTTTCTCTTTAAATTGAGTGTTGCCCTCTGACCCAAATCGAAAACATATGGACGAATCAAACTATTGAGGGACGACCCCCAAGAAAAAGAAAACACGTCAAACTGTGACCGGTAAAACCCCACAATCTTCTGCGGTGTATATTCCAAGAAGAGTCCGAACTTGATGGCAGTTCGGAGCGAAGATACACCTTGAAAAATTATCAGGAAAAGGCCAACCGTTGTGTTCAACGATCCCGCTAAGTAGAGAACAAATTGCGTCCGGGAGTCACGAGGACTGTACCAGCCTATCTTTAGAACAAAAGTAACTAATGAAGCCGCATTTCGAGTAACAAGCCGTCCTTGTGTTGGATTCTTCGTGAACAGTCGGAGATGAAGAAGGTAAATATAAACTGAATAGAGTGGGGAAGAGCAGACCACACAGGCATACACTGTGTTATCATTACTGTGCGTTGTGTACAAACAACAGCTTCCAGTTTTATCTAAACTTGCTAGTTCTCCATGATCGATACTAACGCTCAATTAACAACTAGAACAAGTTGATAGCGGGAAATGTGAATGTAAAAGCCTGTTTTCCGTTCTGAGTGGGAAAATCTTTGTCTGCCATCTCGAAATTGTTGGAATACAAAATGGCCGCCTCATAAAGATGGCTTAATTTCCCCGTTTTAAAGTTTTTCTCCTAAAATTCTTAAACCTTACATCCTACAGAAATTTTTATACGTAGCAAAGATGTAGAGCGTAAAAATCCAAAGCGATTCGACCCAAAAATTACAAAAATTTGCTAACTATTAATTATCTCCCTTCAGGGTGGCCAGCGAATGGAAATTTTTAATTTCCCTGACCAAACTTCAGATTTCCTTGATAAAAAATATCAAATTCAAATTTTTTTTTGTTTTCTCGTCATTTTATCAAACCTTTAATGCTTCTAAAACAAAAATCGTACAATTTAAAGAAGAAGAAAAAAAAAAAAAAACAACAGACTACTTATATGTAGTCAACTTATATTTAACAAATTCATTACATGGATTTCTTAGCTCTGGGGATAATTCAAAATTTTCGTCCGACAGCAAAAAATGTCACGTTTTTTTCACCTAATAAAAATCGTTGCCAGAGAGAGTATAACTTCCTGACTTCCCATCCCAAAAAAATCGTTCGTTGGAAAGTTACTCTGTGAATTTACAACACATGACTCGACATTCCAATGGGCCAATTCCCCCCTCCTTAACACTCCTGAAAATTTCTAGCTTATGTAAACAAACTAGTTTTGGGACTCTTACTGAATCAATTCATTACTCTGCTGGCTCTTTTCTTCCTAGTTCAATACTTAATTTATTGTTCTCACAAATGAATTAGTCTAGATGATGTAGTTACCAAAGAAGCCAATGGCATATCCCTTCACTTTTTATGTGAGTGTAGCGTTGTTACTTTTGAACAGTTTAACCACAACTCTTGATAATTATTTTTGTCATTCGTATAATTCACCTATGAAATAATATGATGTACCTATTATGATAAAGTACGCTATTGAAGTTTGATTGTTTAGGAGTTATAATATACCTAAAAACGCTTTAAATTATTACACCAAGTTTTCATTTAAAAAATTCCCTGACATTTGGTGGTTTTTTCAAAGTTCCCTGACATTTCCCTGACTTTTGAATTCCCTGACAATTCCAGGTTTTCCCTGACTTTTCCAGTTGGGGGCCACCCTGATATATATATATATATATATATATATATATATATATATATATATATATATATATGTATATATATATATTGCATTTGTTAATTTATCTGTTGACGGTGATGACTACTTTCCAAAAGTCTTCACACCTTAAAATATGCCGCAGGCCCCGTACCTAAGCGTAAAATATGAATCACGCTAATAACATTTGCAAAAAAGAAAACGTCACATCTAATACCTACCTTCAAAGGAGCATTATCATCACTGATTCAAACTCGTTTTACCAACCTGTAACAAAAAAGTAGATTATTACCAAAAAAAAAAAAAAAAAAAAGTGAATGCTACATATTCATTAGTATTTTACCACAGAACATTTGTGATAAAAGAATAATTGGGAAAAAAGTTTGCTGGGTGGTTGGGCCTCTTTCCCACTCTTGTGATACAGACGTTCCGTGATAAAATGTTGGGATGACATTGTTGCAAGTTTCTAATCTAACTATATTACTCCTTAATCGGTGCAATCTAATGGTTACAATATAATCTGATGGCGATGAAACTTTCTTGATAGACAATATCTATCTAACTTCTAACAAGGTTTCGTTCACAGTGCAGATATTGAACCGTTCCAAAACTAATAGTTCCGAGTGAACTCAGAACTAAGGCAATACAACTAAACGGAACTCTCACTGCGAACACTTTTCCGGCCCGAGGCAGAATAACCGAGTACTAGCAGTTTAGTTATCTTCTGGTCATCTTGTTACCTCCGAAAATGTCTAAATTAGACCGCTTATATACGTAACAGTCTTCTTCGATATCTATAATAGTGTACCACGAAATCTAGGTGTCCAAGGTGCTAAACTATGTACTCACCTAATGATTTCATAATGAAATACTCTACCAACCTATAAATACTGCCATGAATAATGCTGAATGCCTAGGAGTCCTGACTAGGGAACTTCACTTTTAGTACCTACTCATTTATATAAATACTGCCATGAATAATGCAGAATGCCTAGGAGTCCTGTCTAGGGAACTTCATATTTAATACCTACTCATTTAAAACGGTTTTGTTCCCCAAAACTAAATAAAAAGCGTTGATTGGAAAGAAAAAAGCAAACAACGAAAGTATGAGGCAAATACCATTAAACTGACAAGACCGTTTCGTTAGCAATTAATGCAATGTTTCCGAACATTCAAATATGCCTGTAGTATGTCAAATTAAACGTTTTCTTCGTTTTGGAAAAAAAAAAAAAAAAAAAAAAAAAATTAATGCAATGCCCATGTAATGTTCTGAATTCTGGAAAATTTTCGGAACAAAACCGAGGAACAGTTCCGGTTCCGGACTAATTGGAAGCCCGGTTCTGCATAGATGCTGAGAAGAAGCAAACGAGAAGTAATCTGAGCATGTACAGATCGGTTCGGAAAGGTTCTTCTGTGCATTGCGATTCTTGGTGGATTCTTGGCAATGTACCTTGTTTTTGAAGATGTTTCACCTTCAATGCAGAATAAATCCATTGAAGATGTTACTTCCCTTGCAGTAACACGTCTAAATTCCATTCAGGAGGCCGGGAATCAACCATTACCTCAGGCTTCTAACAGCCTCTAAAGGAGGTAATAGCTCTAGTAATGCCCCAGTGATAAATGATGGGCACAGAGCGTATCGCAACAGTCTCAACCACCCCGGTCCGTTTCCTCCGACAAAGGAGAAGCAGGTGTCCACCGGAGGGGGACCCAAAAAGCAACATAGGCGAGAAGGGCGTTGCTCGCTTTAGTTCTATACCAACTTCCACGGTTCTTTACTACCTCTGACCCATCGAACCTATTTGAACAGAAGTGAATAATAGGAGTTGGTTCCCATTCCGTCCTCACCTTTATGCTGTACAATAAACCAGTTTCTTGTCAGGGGGTCTTGGTTTCTCGCTCAGATGCAGAGGTACAGAAAAGGTGGTTTATTCTTAGAGAATTCCTCTCGCTTTTCAGGAGTCTTGGAAGGGTGAGTTGAAGTTTTCGTGAAAATGACCCCGAATTCCACGAGTGGAACAATAAATGCAGTCGTTCCAAATAGATCAAATGGTATTTCGCATGAAGCACGATCCCAAAGGCACTAATCATATCCTTACCATCCGGTTCACTTACTGATTTTGACATTCATTAATAACACTTGGACGAAAATATTTAGGTAGATTTACTGTTAGTTTTAACACGAACGTTAAATTTATATAACCATGTCAGAAATGATTAATGCTAACGATGAACAAAGAAACCTGGAGCCTAACCGCTGCTGTAAATTCCAGACGGTGCAGTCTGAGGATTTTTTCAAATAAAACCAACTGGAAAAGATTCTATTCTTGATTCCACTGAAAAACATTTCACCTTTTGGAAGAGAAACGATTTTTTTTCCTCTTCCAATATATTTTACGAAGGGCGGCAGGTGCTCTCTAAAAAGGGCTATCACGTGTTTAGCTGGGCAAGGTGTTGGTGTTTACTAAAACGCCTGAGTCATGGTCTGTTTTGGCTATTGAAGCTGAGTGAGTGCCTCCAACTTTACTTTAAATCAACTGCAGATAGGAAAAAATTTATCTAAAAGCCTAAAAAAGGGTCTGAAAATAGGGTTTCCGTGTACGTGGCCATGTGCCTTCGAAACTAACACAAGCACTGACTAAAGTGCATCCACATCTACTCGAACAGCAATCTATTTAAGGAAGATGCTGACATCAAAGGGAATGAGATTTGTGAGTTCGTAACGAGGTTAGGCGCGTGACCGTACGTAGATTTCCGAAGGGAGGCCACCCTTTCCAAAGTTCTGAATAACTTAATCAGCAGCCCAAGATGTAACATAACTAATTTTCTCACGTACATTTTTTTGTTGTTCATTCAAAAGAATTTAATTTATAACAATCTTTTCGACTTAATATTCTCCAAGCTGAGAGACATTTCTACACAGTGATGTATCTAACAAGTGTTATATATATATATAATCAAGTGATTAATATATATATATATATATATATATATATATATATATAAAACAGGTCAGGGTTCATTTTTTTTTGCTGAAAATGGTCTGTGTTCAGACCGAAACCGGTACAATAATAAATTGACGCTCCCTTACAGGGGAAGTAAGGAATTAAAAGACCTTTTCGTCACTTCTCACACCCCTGAAGGGAATAATCCGCAGATTCCGCCACCAGTTTTTAAAATATAAAACAGGTGTTAAATTCAAAATTTTCTGGAAATTAATTGTTATTTTGTTCCCAAGTTACTAATCGATTATTACATATGGTACTGGAAGGAAAATCTTAGCCTCACCACAGTAAGTATCAATTTTATGCTTTTTGAACTTCTGCCGTTTATCAATTCTAATCTAAGTTACATAAAAATCGTTATATATTAATGATATAAAAATAAACTACTAGTTGTTGATCAATGCAAAATATAAGGCACATGTGAATGTGTCACGTGTAATGACCAATCAAATAAAAGAAGCTCCAGTCAAACTATGTGATTGTATGAGCGAATTTTCGGAAATTGTATTATAAATGCGTTACATTGTTTTGATATTTGTGTATTTTGAGTGCAAAGAAATGTATAACTACCAATTTTATGACAAAAAAAAATGTATGGCAATTTAATGTACACAAAAAATCATCATCATCTTTCAGTTGGAAAACTTGATTTTTTGGTGCAAGAACGGAATTTTTGTCTATCCTAAGAAGAGTTATCGTCTGGGATGATACACATACACACACACACACGCGCGCACACAACACACACACACGCAATTTATATATTTTGCGTGCAATACGTTGATCTATTCTTTATACCTGTTATAGCATAATTTTTATAAAAATTCGCTGAAAATGAGTGAAATAATGTAGATATTGTTAGTGAAATAGTAGATACAGTCAGGGCTATAATCACTTTATGAAAATGCCATAAGAAAAACTTGGTTAAAAAGCTGTTTGATATTATGAAACTACACTAGTGTCAAATTTGAATACTGAGTTGGTCTCAGTAAAAATAAACTCGCAGGTTCAAGTCGTGAGAAACTATTACGGCCGTGGGATTGGAAATCATTCTTCATGGTTCACGTGGGATGGTGTCAAGAGAACAAGGAGGGTCTGTGGAAGGAAACAATGCGACGCAACAGATGTCTACGGTCTGACCACCCGCAGTCGGAACGGGGAAGTAACATCTGGGAAATGGTAAACATTCAAACAAACGTAAATAATAGTGTTTGGGGCGTTTCGACTGAGGTGTTGACTGCACTAGAAATACAACTCGGGCAACAAATTGGTAGAAAAAAGTCAGCTGGATGATGAATAAACGGATGAACTGACTGATGAACAAACATATTGGTAAGTAATGCATGCATTTCAGGAACGTTCCTACGAAAAACAAAAGTTCCAGTCATGCAGTATGATCGTATAAGCGAATTTTCGTAAATTACCGTACTACATTATGTTAAATTGTTTAGAAAATTCAGAACTTCAAGTAAAAAGGAATTTTTAACTACCAAATTCATGGCTAAAACCCAGTTCTAAATAATATTTGACAGTTTAAAAAACACTGGATTTTCAGATTTTTTGTTGCTGCAGTTTTTATCTATTTATTGGCAAAATTAATGAAATTTAAATACATTTTTCAGCGTAATTTCTGCATGGATTTTTTAATATTCTAGTTCATTGTTAATAAACTTCTTTTTACTAAAATCCTGCTAAAACCAATATAAATTTAAAAATTTATAGCTGTTTTTGGCCATTTTTAGTGATTTTTTTAGCACATTTTTTGAAATTTGACCAATTTTCGGGCACAAGAACGGAATTTTTATCTCAATCCTAAGGGGAGTTATCGTCTGGAGTGATATGTATACATTTATTTATAAATATATACATGTGAAAAAGTGTTACAATCTAGGAATCGTTTCAGAGATTTCAATGAAGAAATTTTTCGAAAATTTATATTTTAAATTTTTGAGCCATTGCAATAGCTTCATTTTCTACGAAAATTCGCTAAAAATGTCACGATTTCTCGGAATACCTCTCTCCCCCCCATTTAAACCCTTCGTCATCAGTCAACTTTAAACTTCCGAGGTTGCATAACTCGACTTAAATCTGGATGGCAGAAACAGACACACACAAATGTAACCAAAATCAGATGAATATAATAAAAATTGCACGATTTATCGCTATTACGAGTACCACCTCCATTTAGCCCTTTTCATCATAAAAATTGAAAATCCTGACAACTATATCGAATTCATAATGAAACAAAATAAGAATCACGAAAATCGCTCGAGATTTGTATGTTGGGCAGCGCTTGCAAAAATCTGTAATTATCCCCTTCATTCCCCACCCCGACTGCGAGTCCAAAATTCAAAGGTTTGTTACACAATTAGACTAAAATTGGAATAACAAAATTCAGAATCACGAAAATTGGTTCAGAATTGTAGCTTGGGTGGCGTCGACAAAATTAAAAAAAAAAAAAAAAAAAAAAACACGTTTTTTTTCAGTTTTACCACTATTCCATCTTTTCAATCTTGAAATTCTAAATTTCCGAGGTTAACTGTACAACTAGTACTAGTACTAGTACATACACACACAGACCTATGGTTTTTTTTCTCACGACTTTGGTTTTAGAATGGTCTGAAACGGATTTGTTTGCTGTTATTTCTCTTCTCATGTTTGGGTTAACCCACACCCCATAGATCAATTCCAATAGGTCGTCACTGTATTGACGAAGCCTAGCTTCATAGGGACGGTCTAAAAACGGGCTCTGCGCTCCTGTACGTCCAGTATTCTTTCGATTATTGAAGCCCGTTAGCTGAAGCTATTCAAACTGGAACTTGCTTCAGCCTGCTGGCTGTACAGATCATTCAGCTGATTTGGGTAATGAAGAAGCTGTGCATTTTCCCGAGATTGTCTATGTGCATAACTATCGACGACTAGTTATACGTGAAAAGTATCCACCCCTCCGTAACATGTGTTTGTACGGTGATCACAAGTATCCCAAGCAAAATTGATAACATTCCCTTAGCAAGTGATAGCAATATTTGGGGAAAATAATTTTACGAATTTACCACAAATCTTTATAAGAAATGTAATTTAGTTACCAGACATCAGCTTATGTGACATACCCTCATTAAGGTTTTGGAAAAAATCTTCCATTCTGGCCTATTTCGAAGGTTTGAAAAGGCCTTTGATAAACTTCCACTAAAAAAAGTGCTTGTCAAACTCATCAGTAGGTCCGGAGCGACAGGGGGTCAAACTCCCTTACGCAGAAGGTCTGGAGCGGCCATAATTTATTTTTTAGTAAGGAATTCTGGCTCAGCTATTTCATCTTCATGGTCCGAGTCAACCAGACTAATGTGGAAGGTCCAACAAAGCGAAACCGGTAACATTACGCCGAACTCCGACAACAATACGCGGGGAAATTTCCAGGAAAACGTCTGTTCCGTTCTGACGTTTTTGATCGCAATAAGTGGGTGATAATCGGTCTGTTCGCAGAGGTTCCAAAAGTAATTTTCAACTGGTTGCTGATTGTCAAATCGATTAGGGCTTTTTTCCCCTGACCACTTTCTGACTGTTTACCTCTCTATTCTAAACTCACGGTAGCCAATGAAATCATTCGAAATTTAGTCTCTGTTTTCGCCACTGTTTCACGCCTCTGACAGTTTTGCTCAAACATTCAATCATAAAATGGAATCCGCTCCAATCCCAACCGGTTTGAAATCACTTCAAAAGTGGCTGAAGTCACATAGTCCTTGAACTACCTCTCACATGGAAGGCTCTTACTCTTGCATTTTCCAACAATTCCGTTTCCGTAAAGGTAGGAACAACTCATCTGCAGCCTCATCGCTGATTTTTCATGTACTACAAGCATTGGAAAGCCAGCACCATACCTCATTAATTCAACATGATCACACCAAAGCATTCATCTTGTGACTCATAACTTGCTGCTGAAGAAATTATGTATTATGGCTTGACACCACTGACAGTTTCTTTCTTCAGGAGCTTTCTTGACGGATGGAAACAGTTGTTTCTTATAATAGTTCACAATCCTTCGAGGTCGACATCCCGTGGGATATTAAACAGGTGTACTTGGGCCCTCTTGCTTTCTAATTTTTATTAATGGTTTAGCCTATCAATTTGATGAGTCCAGCAGGGCATTTTTGTTCGCGCGTGGCGTAACCAACTTGGCTGTTGGTTCTAAACCTGACGAGCTGCTGCTGAATTTGAGTGTGATTAGAGCTTTAATTGAAAGATGGTGCACCGCTAATGCCCTATTATTAAATAGTGAAAAAACTCAGATCCTCAATTTTGGTCTAAATCGCCAGCAGGAACAGTTCGTAAATTTCCTTGGATTGACAATAGATAACCGCCAATCTTGGTTGCCCCATATCAAAGCTATTGTCCCTAAGCTTACGTCCTGCACATTCATGCTTCGTTGATTATCAGGAGTTGTTTCAAAAGATATCCTTCTGGCAGTTTACCACGCCTGCTTCGCTAGCAGAATGTCCTACTGCTTGGTGTTATGAGGTAATTCAAGACACTGTGAAGAGGTATTTAAAATCCAGAAACGAGCGGTGCGAATTCTGGCAAGCCTAGGGTGAAGGGATTCCTGCAGAGGCTCATTTGCTCTGCTTAGCATCCTAACTCTACCAAGCGCAAACATCCTCGCAGTTTGAACCTCTTATCCGTTTGAACCTGTCACATCTAACATCTGCATCCGATTTTCATCGATACAATACGCGATCAAGAAACGAGGTTTTCATCCCATTCACACGCCTTAGCGTTTCTATGCGATGTGACCCATAGCAAGTTGGTTCTAGACTGTTTAATTTGTTGCCTATGGGGATTCGTAACCTCCCTAAAAAGTCTTTCATCCGGATTATGAGTGAAGTGCATCCTTCTACATTCTAAACTGTATTCTGTTGACGAATATAAAGTGGCCTTCTTCGTTAAAATGATGTCATATTTGTATAATGGATCTTAGTAGTTTTGAGTTAGTTTAGATTTGGTGGTTTTGGCAGAGGAATCTTATTTTCATATTGCTCCGTTTTCTAGGGTACAGCGCCTTATCTGTGATATTCTCTGTATTCTTGTATTTTGTTCTCCTTTTATGAATGTGATACCGTTTTCCCTTTAAATGCATTGTATAATGCTGTACTTTTGACGTTTGTATTGCCTATTCAAGTAAAGTAATTGACTAATTCAAGTATTCAAATAAAAAATATTTGATTTGATTTGTACGCACTTCACCAATCACCAACTAGTTTGAAACGGTTTGTAAACCACCTCAGCGAACAAATCTCATACTAACCGCAATCACATTAAGCGGGAGCTACTGTATTGCAATATTGTTGCAATATATCTTGATGGATCTTCATATTAATATACCTATAAATAATGAGGCACGCAAGCGACATCTCAATATTTCCACAGAATCTTCACGAATTAGATGGGCACCAAGCGTTGCTAATCGAACTTTTTTTTTTTTAATCTTAAGACCTCCATCAAAACAAAATTGAAAGAAATAAACAAAGGTCTTATGAGATGAGGCGCTTTTTCTCTTGGAACCTTCTTGGCGGCCTTGACAAGCTGTGGACCCAACGTCGCGGCAGCTGCTTTGAACTTTCGTGTGAGCGCTTCGCAGCTGACGTTTTTTTTTTTCTCCACGCAAACTGCCGAATCGTTAAGTTGTGAGCATTTTACGGTTGGAAACACTGATGATTTTGCAGCTAGAGAAGGGTTAGAGATTCATTTGAGATTTGGTATTTACTTGATGAAAGTTATCAATCAGATCATGAATTTTAATCAGTTATCCTGAAAATAATTCGTAGGATACTGGTAGCCATTTGAAAATAATGTCACCCTCTTACTTTACTCTCCAGCATCACTGAACATCCCAAACTAATCTTTGTCCCAGTAGCACTGGAAACCTTCCCAACACGCAAGACTTAACACAGTTTATATTGCGGTGAGTCTTCTTAATGAAAAGGACCTCTGAATCATGTTTTCTCTAAACCAGAGCTCTAATCCGAGAACGCAAAAGACACCACAACTGGTTTCACCATCGTGTTCAGCACTAAAAAATCTTTAAAATGAGGTGTCACTCCGTAAAAAATGGTTTTTCTAAGTACCCGATACTTACGCCCCCCTTTGGGTAGATCAAAAATTTTGGGATTTTTTCCCCGATTTTCATTTGTTTAAAACTAGTATCAGGTGATCCGAAAACGCTCTCCAAGTTTCATTTTGATACCCCAAAAATTTTGAAAAAAAAATGGGAAGGGGGTTACTTTTGGGACACCCTGTATAAGTCTACAGAGGCTACTATTATCTATTATGGCTAAAGACATAATAAACCTTTGTGTAATAATTTGCAGATTTTTTTAATTCTTTCAAAGGGAGACAACTACCAAAATGGTAGGAATTATGTTGCCATGCGTTCAACTTCCTAGATTTTACTGTAGTGATCTAAAATAGAAAGTCGACAAAGTGAAATAAGAGCTGAAGAAACGAAACTGAGCAGACAAGTGACGCTTGAGCGGGGAACGACGGTGTGGGTCACGGACTACCAGTTCCCCAGCGGCTAAACTTGACATTCTTTGGCGGACGATGAGTGAGTCACATCCAGTCACGTCCTCAACTGACCGTTCGAAAGTAACAATAGTAAATAACAGGACTCATCTCAACGAGACAATATTGAGAAACCACACGAATTATTAAAGAGTACTAATCACTTTGTCTGAAACAAATCGCAAAGGTATTGTGTTCAATTCTATTGTGTAGCTACTCCTTCAGCTATACTTCGCTCCCAAGTTTAGGCATAGACGACTCCGTGACGAAGAATTCCTGAGAAATACCCTCAATAACCGTTAGTTACTATCCAGCAGACAGTTACTGTCAGCTGGATGACTCGATCATCATTTGGACACAGTAAAACTGATGGTTACGATGTTCAATATTCTGTACATTGAAACATTCACGAAAAAAGATGGGTGATTTGTTCTGAGTGAAACGAGGTAGGTATGTAGCTGAAACTTATCATTTACACACCTTTAAGAGGGGTCCGTCGTCACTAGCAAGTCCAGTGTCGCAACAGTACTTAGAGTACTTGAGTACATGGTTTGGTAGTATGGTTACGATGTTCAATATTCTGTACATTGAAACATTCACGAAAAAAAGTATGTTTTTTGTTCTGAGTGAACCAAGGTAGCTGAAATTTATCATTTACACACCTTTCAGAGGGGTCCGCCGTCACTAGGAAGTCCAGTACCGAAGGCGATCGCTTTCGATGTAAAGACATCAGGCAGTCAAAACAGTACTCTGGGTACTGAGTACTGTTTCGACGGCCTGATGATGATGTATTTACGTCAAAAACGCTCGCCCCCCGTACTCAGCTTGACGACGGACTCATCCGAAAGATATGTTTAAATGATAATTTTACTATTAGGTACCTACTTGTGCTACTAGAGGAAATGACCCTTTAGATTTAATACTACCTGAAAATTGATTAATTTCGAAGAGGAAAACAAAACTTTGGGTGTTGATGCTTTATGGACGAATTAGGCCTCCACGTCTAGCAGTCCACGTTTTGGCAAATCCTTGCATATGCTTTAATTTTCGTTAGGTTTTGAAGAAATTTAGCATACGTAACTCTCAATTTCTATACGGTTAGGCTGAGATTTAGATGGTGCCCGATTAAATAATAAGACGTTTGCTGTTTGAATCAATGGTAGGTACCTAAGTAGGGAGCTAATTGGCTTGCGTATACATGGAATTTTACTAAAGTGAGCCATCATGACGGATGATATGATCCATGAAAATCTCCCAATATGCCAGTGCCACTTGATAAACATTTCCTATAATCAACTACTGAAATCGACCAATGAAACTCTTCTTCACATTCAGCAAACTTTAAAAGAGGTGATGTTAGGATAAACAATTATTTTCAAAAGTCGTAGCTTGGACACTTGGTTCGAACTCGGTCAGAATATTCATTCTGTCAAATAGTCCTAGAACTCGGCATAACATTCTGTCAACATTCGAATGAAGGTATTATTATGGTTTATTTCTAAAACGAACTTTTGTAATCGATCACGTACATTCGGAATTATGTTCAGACTTCTTGGGGTGGAATTTTGGAAAATATAACGGTGAGAGCACAATCGGTATATATATCGGTAATAGGTATATAATCAATTGATCTGTCAAGCTTGGTTATCCGATAGACCTCGTTCAGGTAATTAGCCTAGTTCAGCCCGGCCGAGTTTCGTACCAATAGGCACTACCGGAACTCATCACTTCGGTAATTAGAACGCTCAACGCTAACATGCAAATTGTATATACAAAGAAACCGAGGGTTTTAAAGCTCTAACTGTATGCCAATCCTTTGGCAGCTTCATGTTGGTCACCCGCAGTTCAAACCCTGAATGAGGTATGAGGAGTCTATCGCGAACGCGAGTTATCAGTTTGGTTTATTCTTGAACAATTTGGCGTCTAAATTCGAATCTAAAATTTCTACCTCTATAAACAGCATATGATACATTTCGGCCCTAAATTATTTCACTGATGTAATTTAGGAGAACGATTATTAATTGAAAAGAAAGTTCACGAGATACCGGCTTATGACAGAAACGATTGCCTATATTGTATCTACAATATTATTGTGGATCAAATTTCTTTCCATTTCATGTTTTAGAAAAAAGTACAACCTTTTACTTTGAAAATTCAAGCAAAACTATATTTTCTAATTAGCAACACTTGTTGTTTACTTTATAACATTTGCCGAAACACCTGAATTTAGTTTCAATATTGAAGTATCCGAACTGTAATTTAGAGAAATCTCGCATTTGCGACAGCCTACACAACGATCTCAATCTCTCATGGGTTAATGACTTGTTACAAGCTGCATACACCCATCTCGCCGTTAGAATCAATACCCATCCTAGCACCTTGGTAAGGAGAATTCTGAAGGATTCTCGCCCATCACGAGCATCGCGACGTCTGAAGAGAAAATGGCATTCGGTCCTCTTATGACCACTTTTGCGAACTTTGCAATCAGAACCTTTAATCAATGGCATATCAAACACACGGACCCAATAAATATTGCTCAGAAAATATCTTTTAATATTCCCCCATTATTGATGTCATGTTTCATGTCATGTTATATTACTATGTTCCAATATGCACACTTGATAGTGGTCCTCCACAAAAAGTAAGTAAATGAGAAAAAAAGAGATACAAATTAAAATATTTATTAAGAATCAAACCTCTTTCTATAATATATAAAACTATATTATAGAGACAGGGCTGCACCAGTTCGCCTCATAGGTCTTCATGAGAGAGTTTTTGCAGTTTTCCATCTGGGTTGTTCAGCTAAGTCGTAGTATGAAAAGAGATTTTTCTAGCGCAAGCGAACCAGAAGCTAACCACCGAGTCGTGGGTACTCTACGAATAGGGATTAGTAGTACGATTGAATGAAACGATTCAAAAGTCACACTAACGTGTGTTTAATTTTATTACTAGAAATAGATGTGGTAGAAGAAGGAAGGGACCTTGGAAGGGTGGTTGTTGAGGCAACATCGAAATTCGCTTTGGGTTAGGAGAATCTCACTTGGGAACTTCAAAATGATCAATGATCAAGATGTACCTACATTATAAAATATGTACCTACCTGAACCTATTACCTACATATGTACGACATTCTACACCGTTTTCCCTTGGCCAATTATGTTTCATTATTGAAAATAATGAACCATTATTGAAGATGTGGATACCTGCTAATACGCGACAAGAGGCGAAGACAGCAGTTTCTGTCTGTGTCATCTTCTCTGCAATGTGGCAAAATCCCTACCAATTTAATCAAAATCGATCAATATCGGAGCTTCGTCTATAACAACCTATTTGAAGTTTGGCATGTGCAATGGTTACCTATTTCAACAAAATTAGTAGGATGCCATCCTGAGACTAGTACCCAAATACCCTCGAACGAAATTGTACTGACGGTAGGTGAAGCTTAAGAATCCAATATAATGTATCAGCATTATCAAGTGAGGATGAATCCTACAAACCAACCACCTTTATTGAAAATCACGAATATTACAATGTGCATGTCATGCCACCTTGAAATAGGAACCGAAAAAATTGATTACATATAGCATCATAGGTTATCGTCATGGAAGGTTACATGCGTATTCGGGGCTGTATTCGGCTTCCCTTGAGCTCTGAATAGGATTTTTCTATTCGTAAAACGAATAGACCGTGAACCGTTAGCATATCGCGCGCGCATGCGCAATGCTCTATTTCCATTCGTAGATCCTCCCTCTTGCCTACGACTCAGCGTTGCGAATACACCCTATTAATTAGCACATATTGAGTAATTGAGTGTAAATTAGCATAAAGCACTATTTCACTATGACGATTGTAACTGATATTTGAGTGATTTATAAGCACAACTCCTTTCACCAAATAATTTTAGATCTATCTCAATAGCTCATTTTTAAAATGGGGTACGCCAACTGCAGTTTCTGCTTTGCAGGGCTATCTCAGTTTGGTTCTCCACTCACGTCAGTACTCTGCAGGTCCGAGAGTTGAAGTTCTGAAACCCCCGATGAGTTGCCCTGGCTTTATAGGTATCGTAAAAATATATCACTGACCAATGGGTAAGGTTTCAAGATTAATTTCTGAATTTAAGTTCGATATCGCCACCATTAAACAGATTGATTCTAAGAACTCCGGCCGAGAAAAGCCTTTTCTTTTTGGTCTCCGTTCTTGCTATGTATTCTAAAATGGAAATATAATAAAAGAGGACAAGAGATGATGTTAGAATGTTTGTAAGTGTTGTAAGTCTTATAATTATGTCAGACGCCGACTCATAATCATGTTAGTTAACGCGCTTAATGGGTACATCATGATGATGACGCGAGCAGCAGTTGGGTAGATTTATTGTAAATTATATTTTTTGGATTCTGCGAATTTTGAAAAATGAAAAACTAATTTATGGGAAAACCTGCGAAGATTTCTATTAGCGAGCATGAGCAAATTCTCTCTTTTTCCCAATTCACTTTATCATTAAGTCCACCATCCAGGTTTTTGAGCATTCCGTGTATACAAACATTGTTAGTGCTCAAATGTACTCCTGAATAATACCAATACATTTATTCAAACGAAATAAAATCGTTTATTTAACAAAGTTCTACAAGTTCATCGATATTTTTTAGCTCGTTCTAATGAGAGTTGAGCTCAAATTTTTGTTCAATTTTGAGTACAGATCTTTTTAACGTAATGCATTGTATACAATAATCTTTTGCCAAGTAAAAGCGAAAATGAAATACAATCCAAAATTTTTTAGACATTTTATGCCGTTTAACTGATTTTTTAGCTTTATTGTGTTTATGAAGCTTGAGTTTTTGAGAAAGAACGGATTTTTCATCTCGATATTGTTCTTATTCTATGAACGACTAACATGTGAAGAAATGCATAGGGGGTATAAGCCTTTGAGCACTTTGAACAAGAAAACTTGAAAATGAAAATGAAAATTTGATGGAAATTGACAATCTTAAGACAACTTTCATATTTAGACGATGATGTTGATGTCAGTCACCTACTCGGGTGAGGGGGGAGGGCTATGTATCAGTACCTATGAGAGGGTTGTTGATATACATTCACCATTGATTTCATTTACCTATCAAGCTACAACCAACATCATTGACAAATTGATTACGATAAGTAACCGGGTAATGTCAAAATAAGCAATACAGCTCCTCCGTATTCCGTTTAAGAGGTTAGTTTTAACACGGAATCACTATAAAAACGACCAGGCTTATATTAATTTTACAGAGCTCAGTGTCTTGACTGGAGAAAACTCTGTAAATATTTTGTTCCTCGCTTAGTCTGGCTGGAAATAGCCGTACACCTCATCAGTGGTAGAAAATATGGGAACCCATCGTACGAGTTCATTGATAAACAAGTTCCATCAGTCTTCCAACGAAACAAACGTTCAAATAATTACCTACGGAACGATAAGAGTAATAAACAAATTACTGAGACTGATTAGTGCTCCGTAATTATGTTACCTTTACTTTACATTTCACGTTATCAACCAATAATGGAACTAGTCAGCTGTGACGGTTGGAAATGTAATCGGCAGAATGACTCAGAGCCGTACCGAAGCAAAATTTACGACACTGATAGTGATAATGGCGTTGAATAGCCAAGTGAAAACGAACCGTTCATTAGTTTGAAAGTTCGTTGATCAGAATAATTTTGTTTGGGAAATGAGTTGCCGGTAAACTCTCGATTCAGTATGTATCACTGATTTACTCCCAATAATGTCTTGAGAATGAGATACAAGTAAGATAATACCATTTTATTACCACCACAGAACATAGAAACAACATGTTTCTTGCTGTTTCTATGTTCTGTGATTGCCACCTTTGCATTATTAATTAATTACACTGCAAAAAAAAGTCGTGCCCCCACGAATCTGGTATTGGTACTGTGGGTGTTCGAGGGAGCTTAATCCAAATCCCGATTTTCATGTAGGCGTCTAATTTGTGAGGTACGGCACCTGCATTTTTGAAAAAATCACTAAAAATCTAAGATAATTTTTGTTAACAGGTGCTATTCTTGTTGGCAATTTAACGCTGAACACGCCTATACCGCACATGATGGGTCTGAAATGCCTTCATAACGTGCCTTTTGTCTAAAAATCGCCCAAAAAAAAAAAAAAAGTGGGTATCACCGATTTTTGAAGATTTTTTTTGAACATTTTTGTACAAATTACACCACTTGGTGACCTAAAAAAATTGTGCTATTACTTGGGCTATTTCTGCGTCGAATGAGACCAACAGCAGCTCTGGAGGTGTCATAATTGATTGTTTGCGATTTTATCAAAACATCTAAAACACCATATTTTTAATTTTTCAGTTAAAAAAAAAAAAAAAAAAAAAAAAAAAATTTTTTTTAGAGGCAATTTGATGCTGATCACGCCTACACCACAAATGATGGTCTAAAACGCCTCCTCAACAATTTTTTTCTTTTTCATGATCCAAAATGATGATATGTATTTTGTGAATATACCGAAAAAAATGAGTTGTCGAAAAATGACAAAAAACTCACTCGTTTTTCGGTGGTGGTTTTTTTTACGAAACAACATGTTGAGGAGGAGTTTTAGACCATCATTTGTTGTGCAGGTGTGATCAGAATCAAATTTCCTATAAAAATGGTGTAATTTGATTCTTAAAAAACCGAAACATTAAAAATATGGTGTTTTACACCCTCCGGGTTAAAAGTTCAAAAAATCGCAAACAATCAATTATCACACTTGCAGAGCTGCTGTTGGTCTCATTCGACGCAGAAATAGTTCAAGTAATATCACAATTTTTTTCAGGTCGCCAAGTAGTGTAATTTGTACAAAAAGCTTCAAAAACTGTTGAAAAATCGTCAAAAATCGGTAAAAAACTACGTTTATTAGCATTTTTTAGACAAAAGGCTCGTTAGGGAGGAATTTCAGACCCATCTTGTGTGGTGTAGGCGAGTTCAGCGTTAAATCCCCATCAAAAATAGTAGTTATCCTAGAATTTTAGTGATTTTTTTTTAAATGCAGGTGCCGTACCTCAAACATTAGACGCCTACGTGAAAAACGGGCTTCGGATTCGGATTGAGCACCCTCGAAAACCCCAAGGACCAGACGACTTGGATTTCTTGCAGTGTTTTTAATTATTGTTTTAAGAAAAATGATTTCTTATTCAAAACTTCAATGCACATAACGAAGTTCTTCGCACCCCACAAGCACTACTGAACATGAATAAATTCTCGAGTGGGGAAAAGGAAATACTCCCAGAAGATGGAAATGACATTAAGATGTAATTTAGGATTTTCGATTCAATTTCCAGGTAAAAGGAAATATCCTGCAAAATGTACTTGAGAAGGCTGGAGAATACCGACTTGTCAGACACAGCTGGCGGAGGAAGCTCATATGCAGACGGAAGGGGCAGCCTTTCTTAAGGGATCGTGTGCGTGAATGAAGAACTCAGGCTGGGGACACAAAGATGGGGGAACCGGCGAGCAGTTGGCGAGAAATAATTTCGTATTTCCGAGTCAGAAAAAATTAAAGGGGAAGATGTCAAGAGATCAGTATTCCAAATTCGGAAGTGTATAAACCTCATCAGATACCTGAAAGAATGAGTGAATCAGAATGGGTGTATAATTATTTACTATATTGCAATATGGAAAGGGATCAGCTCTACGCAGGGAGTAGTAAGCGTACTTCTGTTTACGCCTACTCACGAAGTAACAGAAGATGTGATCAGGCGATAAATGTGATGTTGTACCCAACCTAGTAGAGTGAAATATCGTTAACAATGTAATGCTAACCAGTTGCCATTTTCTGTGCACTGAATGAATCTCAGTTTGATTCAATTCTATCCTGAAAAGTAGGTATATTATTCTGAAAAGATTCTACATAATGGAGACGACGATGGGATCTTGCGTACAGAACTTTATGCCATTTTCCCACCTAATACTCCAAGGTCAACCACCGCTCCCATTCCTGTGCGATCTTTATTGGGGAGGGGGAGTTTCCAGGTGTGATTTTACCAAAACAATTCTAAATATGGCAATTTGGCGTGGTGACTGGGTGCCTTTACAACGTCAAGCTGGATTCTATAGACGCATATTCAAACGCCGCATCAATTAGCTCTGCCCATTTGGTTCCGATTCCATAGACCTCAAGCAACAGGACAACTACTGCAACAGATCAGTTGTATTTGACATTCCAAGCAACCAGTGTCACGACAAATACGCATCAGAGGTACCTACAACAGCAGGGCCACCTACACCGCAGCCATAACCTTCACCTCACGGAAAACAGATGACACATCCTAACCAAGGACAGCTACGTCGTTCAACGACTAAGGGCCACTTTCACCAACAACTTATAAATCCGAGATTGGCCAAACTCGATTAAATATAATCTCGGGGATCAAACCTTGGCGTCTTTCACCAACCCAAAATTCGTTTAAACCAAGATTGGAATAATCGAGTTTCCCTAACGGAGATTCCGGAAACTGTCCAATGAAAACAATTTGAAACGACAGTTAGAAAACCCGCCATGTGTCCGGCATATCAAGACAATAAAGCAGTGAATCACAACCACGACCCGTTTTTACCCGCGCCGTTTTTATCTAGTTACCTAGTTACTATCTACTCGCAACTTTTCGTTGACTTCCAACAAAGAAAGTGTGACACATCATTTGACGGAAGCAGGACGGTTGATCACCTTATTTAAATGTACATAAGTTATTTTATGTGGTATAGGTAGGTAGGTACATACTGTACAAGGGATAGCAATTCAACATCGTATTATAACGTGCAATCATCATCGATTATACTTTATTTTCCTACCATCCTACATCAATTTCGTATTATAATTCATCGATTTGATGGTATAAAAGCCTTTTTCCAACTTATACCTGTTCGAAGGGAACTCCAGGTGAGTGTCGATAAGCTCGAGGACTTTCAAAACTGTCGGTTTTGGGAGCCGGAATCTCCGCCGAAATTCAACGTCGTCCAACCCGCCGTCGGATCGTCCTTGGGCGTCTTTGCAGGACATCGTTCTCATCCAAGGAATCAAATTAATCCGAGCGATAAATCGCGTGAATTCATCATCAAAAACTTGAATAACAATAAACTATATATAAACTATAATAATAAACTGTGAACCAAACTGTAGAGGTATGAGGAATCAGCTGTTGGTGCGCGGCCATTTTGCTCGATATCATTTTTATCACTAATCTGAGATTGGCAAGAGTTAACTGGCCGAGATTGGGAGATTAACCTCAAGCCACCTCGTTAGGAGTTTAAACTCGTAAAGTGGTTTGGTGAAAGACAATTAGCTGGAATCTCGATTATTTGTTAATCTTTTCTAACTTAAACTCGTTTATGTTGTTGGTGAAAGTGGCCCTAAGGAGTCAAACTCAGGACCATGTTCTGTGAAACCCTGTGATAGTGGGCCTGATGCGTGACCACTCTTTAACAAATCCATAGATACAAAAGAGTTCTCCATTTATACGTTCACCTTATACTTTTGAATAACTATTATATTAGTAGTAGAGATCTGTTGTAGGTATCTAACCTAGTAGATTGGAACAATATGTGATTAACTCTCAAGCCGGGTCGACTTATAACAAATGAAACGTCAGTATCGTATCACCGTTGCGTATCAAATAGTAAGCAAAGCCCTGTATCTTTTCATTCATAAAGATACGCAACGGACCCGATCGGCTAGTTAACGGTTTTCCTTGTCACATCAAAGGAATGATACGTAAAGGAGTCGAGAGTAGTGTGGACGCTCCGGCGCGCTGAACGCACAGCGGCGTTTGTTCTTCTATTTCGCCGATCTTTTCACCGTTGCATCCTATTGACACGGCTACGCCTTGAGGATCGGATGGTTTGCGTGGAGGACGTTTCATGTGATTAGATACGCAACGGTGATACGATTCGGACATTTGATACAAGAGTGGACTCTGTTTTAGCCATGTACCTAATGCTTACTACTTATAATTTTCTGCGCACTTAAATCTCAGTTTGATTCAATTCTATCCTGAAAAGCATATCCTTTGTTCTGAAAAGTTACATGTGAGTTCGCTCAGATGTTAGCTAACCCACCTAGGTATTAATATCTGCAGAAAATGTTCAAAAATTAAAAGCATTAAATAAAAACAAATCTAGTCATGAAGTTCAATTAGAGCCAAAGGAACGTATTTGAAAAGGTTATTATATGTTTTGCATACAGCGGTTGCAAGTAGATTCCCGTCACAAACGTCTGCTATGTACCTACCTAGTCCGTTGTATGAAAGTTAGTCATGCTGGCCGTGCGCACAGGACCACTGAAAAAAGTGGCTCCAGCCATCCCGCTGACTGTCAGAAAAGTACACAGCAAACCAAGTTAATAAAGAAAAATGTAGTTGAACTCTAAACCCTCCTTGACAACTGAACCATCCATTACGACCCCGTTTTCCGCATCATTGGACACACAAGAGCAGTTGAGCCTTCACAATGATCTCTTCTACGCGTTCATATAACAGCTGAAGTATACGAGTATAACCTATAACGCCAAATCCCCTTCTCCAGACAGTAGTTAGTGTCACCCACCGTCGTAAACTTGGCCAGGAAGGGACGGAACGTGACGTAATAATACGGCGCAAATAGTCCGTGACAGACCATTATCGGCCCATGATTCCCTTTTCGACCGTGAACTGAATTATTGGGCTGATGGTGCCAGCTGTCGTTGACATTGCATCCATTTCCTGGATGTTTCAGTATCCATCCAAAGTGATTTGTCGATAAAATTTTACTTATAACTACAGTACAGCGCCGTCTCGACTAATCCGGCAGTGTATCAGTTCGGCACACGCAGAAATCAGGTGTTTTCTCAGAAGGCAAACCTGCACATGTTTTGTTGGCTTCATTCTCACCTACTTGTGGATATTAAAAGTTAGAACAAAATTGAATTTTTAAAGCAAGGCTTCTTTGGAAATATTCTCACATATACCTACATAAACCTACGTTGTATAATAAATCCTTCTTACGTCCATGATTAGTGGCTATTGTCGGACCAACTGTGAACATATTCAAGTGTCGCCTCATATTCTTTTCTCGTGGAGCACTCAGCTTTGACCCCTCGTACTCCAATTATGGCGCCGAGCTGTGAAGAGTGGACGAAGTGAAGGACTCATTACTATTGGATTATTACATAGACTATTACATTACTATTGATTGAGATTTTTCTTTTTCATCATATATAATTGATAAAACCGCAGAGTCTCAAACATGCCGCTGGTGTTTCTCTAACATGCTTCGTGTTCATTTAGAAGCTTCGTAACCATGATTTTCAGTTTTCCTTCGTTGTGAGGAATCCTGTACACTTGGCACACGTCTGTTGGTTGGAACGTCTACTGTATTGATTCCAGAAGATGGCCTGCCATGGAAACCAATACTATGAAAGAATTCAGAGATAAATGATGTTGAGAATTCCGAATCTTACTACGCTCGAGAATAGCCACCGAATGGAAGTTGATTTGCAATTAAATCAACTGTTAATGAAGATAACAATAAACCAAGTAGAGCGTCATCCACTGACATAAGGAATGATGTGTCTTTCGTCGCCGAGCAACACGGGAAAAATTATGGGGCAAAGAGATGTTTTACCAGAATGCAGAACTCTGCTAACGAAAATATCCACTCCCTTGATGTCACCAATGCACCCCAGCTGGCATCAGGGACGAGGATCGGAGGATCAGTGATAAGTTAGGGATTTAATGTGAAAATTTCTCGATTTCGTGCTCTGATATATTATTTTTACTTTAGCTACTTAAGATTTTGACAATTTTTGATCTTGTCAAGTGTACCTACTTCATTTGAGATTAATTTTAATATTATTCTGTTAATTGACTAAACTTGTTCTTTGTTCTATAAAAAGGGATTTTATAAGATTTGATTTTGTAGTTTGCTTCCAAGTCTACCTATTGTTAGCGGAAACAGTGTGATTAGTTTTGAAGGTGACTTTATTGTTAAAAAATCAAAACATTGATTTGTAATTTTCATTTTAGACGCCCCTGAACAATTTTGATTTCGTGTTCACTAACCATTGATAAGCTACTTGAAGTTACAGTATAATTTCGTTGATATTTTCAGGAATTGCGCGGCAATAGTGTCTCTTATGAGTTTCATCGCCAATAAATCAATACTATCTTCAGCGAAAGCGCGAATGTTAAATACTTGTATCAATCATAACTTCAACTGTTTACATTCGGGTTCTATAGGGTAGATGGTCCCCTATGAATTTCATCGTACCAGATAACTAGTAACCATGCGAATATATATTGTGCAACAATATAATTCCTGGATGAAGTATAAGTAACTTCTCAGATCTAGCGAGTTCAGGAAAATATGTCTATATACATATCTATACAGTCAACAGTCATGGTAAGGATACGGGAAAGCTATGTAGCACAACCAGCTTGCTACTGGCAGGGAAGAGATGATAAAATTGAAATTGGTTTTAGACATTCTACAAAGTAGCGGTACTTGAATCGGAAGGGACCGGATGGGCGGTTCTGGTGTTCGTTTCCTACGCAGATTGTACACGTCGTTGACTGAATCATCACGTGTAGGTACATACCAGCCACGAAAAAGGTCGGAAAGGTGTAGTTGAGGAACATCTGAATAAACATTGGATTCCAGATGGGATTACATACTGCGTTGTCAATCGAATGAAGGTTTATTAGTCCCAATTATGAATCTATATATTCGCTCACAGCCACTATTTCCAACCATTCCTTGTTGTTAATGTATCAAGGTACGTTGATTAAAAAAAGATCCACTTATGCAGCATAATCATATGAAAGAATTTGCGTAAATTATGGTATTACATTTAGCTATCGTATAATAAGAGTTAACATACACACACTTTTTTTATATTTTTATTTCTTTTACAAAACTCCCCTCAAAGGCGGAGGGGGCACACCATTAAATTGAAAAATAAACAAACAAAATAAAAAAGTGAGGAGGACGCCCAGGTTTACCCGACGCCGGCTCTAGGGATAAGGGATGTTGCAGGATGAGGAGGAAGAATGGGATGAAAGAAAGTGCCCCTATAAAATGACCACCAGTTTAAGTAAGAACCCCTCAGGACGTGAGTGGTGATACCTCGGAGCACTCCTGCACCTGATGAGATGCCCAACTCGAGTAACTCCGTGGCGCTTTTCCCGCACCACACCCCGCGCCATGACACGGTGCAGCCGTAACCTTGATGGCGCACACACACACGCAACGTTAAACACATTAATTAGGATTCTAGGATTCGTTTCAGAATGCCTCAAAACGGATTTCACTAAAGAAAATATTCGAAAATATTGATTTTAAAATTTTTGGGACCATATCTATATCTATAAAAGAGGATGTATGTATGTATATTGCCTATAGACTCCGAAACCGCTCGACAGATTGTAATGAAACTTTCAGGTATTATTAGGCATGATTCAAGGATTGTTCCTATAAAGTTTGGTGCAAATCCGTTCAAAGGGCAATGACCCAGAGGGCATAAAAGGGTGCAGTGTCAGGTTTTAGAAATTTATTGTTTATGTTTATGTTTCGGAGTCTATAAGCAACATAATTAATAAAGGTAATTATAGCGGCTTCACTCGGGCCGCGAGGACAGTTGATGCAACCCGCATGACTCCAACTAATTTGGGCGCAGCAACGCGCGCCGGGGAACGCTAGTATATTATATTGGTGTGTGTGTCATTCCAGACGATAACTCTCCTCAAGATTGATAAAAATTTCGAAAAAATCAAGCCCATTAAATTGGTCAAATTCCAACAAATGTGCTTAAAAAAAAAAAGTTAAATCTATATTTTTTGAAAGAATATTGCTCAAATTAAGTTGATTGACTATAAAATAGAACATTAAAAATTCATGTACAAAATTACGCTGAAAAGTGTACTCAATTTTCATTAAAATTTGCTAAAAAATCGATAGAAACTACACAAGAAGCTAAACATTCATAACCTCTATTTAGATAGTAGATTATTATCTAGAATACGTTTTATGCCATAAAATTAATAGTTACCAACTCCCTTGTACTCAAAAAGCTCAAATTTCAAAACAATAAGATAATTTTCGAAAATTCGCTCATGCGATCATGGTGCATGACAGAAACTTTTGTTTGTGTGTTTCTTTATTATGATAATATAGTATTATTCTCATGTTTGACCAGTTCTGATGAGATTGATGGTGCAGATAACTGATTGTAAAGCAAAAGCGTTCCAGTCATGCAGCATGATCGTATGAGCGAATTTTCTTAAATTACCACCTTTCGTATTAGGTGTATAATATTTATGTTAAATTGTATTGAAATTTGAGCACCTTGAGCACAAATAAATTGTTAAAACCCAATTTTATGGCAAAAAACTCGCACTAAAATAAATTTAGCGATTCAAAAAAGATTTTGAAATTTTAGATTTTTTTGCAGTTTTTATAGATTTTTTAGCAAATATTAAAATGAAATTTAAGCACGTTTTTCGGCCTAATATTTTGAAACATTTTTCAATGTCGTATTTAACCGTTGATAATCTTGTTTTGACCTAAATATCATCCTTTCATTTGGAAATCTTGATTTTTTGGCGCAAGAACAGGATTTTATCTTCTGGAAGGAACATATATAAATAAGTAAATATATATCAATAAATGAATTAATATATATATATATATATATATATATATATGTGTGTGTGTGTGTGTGTGTGTGTGTGTGTGTGTGTGTGTGTGTGTGTGTGTGTGTGTGTGTGTGTGTTAAACTCTAGGATTTGTCTCAGAATGCCTCAAAAAGAATTTCGATGAAGAAATTTTTGAAATATGTTGATTTTTAAAATTTTCTGACCCATTGAGATAGCTTCATTTTTTACGAAAATTAGCGAAAAGGGTGATACAAGGTACCAACAAATGTAAAGTCATGTCAACCAACATGTTCCTTAGTCCTTCGCCTAGTTAGTTCGGAACCCCATCTTGCTGCACGATTGGAACTTTTGTAACCCACTCTGTATTACCTGTGAGAAAGCTATACTACTTGGCAGACGTTATAACGCAAATGTCTAGTAGCCACGACCTATACAAACATACAGCTATAATCACTACGATTAGGGGAGTCCCATTTCGCACTACATCCGGCCGTCCCACGTTTTCCTCGTTACGAATCTGTGCTATCATATCAGAGGTTTCCTCCACAAACTGATATAACGAGTTGTACCAACAAATGCCTTAAGGATAGCATTAAAATTGCTGTTGATGTTTTTATTAGCGATTTTTCGAAGAAAAAATTAGCTATTTAGAGAGCCTCAAAATTTTAAAGAGGGAGGGGCGGGGACACCCTAAAAATCCGGTTTAACGGTCGTATATATATATATATATATATATATACATATATATATATATATATATATATATATATATATATATATATATATATATATATATATATATATATATATATAATTCTGAAATGAGCAAAAATAACGAAGTAAAAGTAGCGCTTTTTCGACAGAAAAAAGCAAAAATACCAACCTAGAATCTTATTAAAAAAAAGAAAGAAAAAACAAAAAAAAAAAAAAATAATAATAAAAATAATCCTTTAAACCTCCTATTGACAGTGAATAAAAAACTTTCTGACTGGTCTAACATAACCTTAATTTCTGACGCTCCACCCCAACATATATATACATGGTGTATTTCCAGAAAATAACTCCCTTAAAATAAGGCGTAAAAAATTCGTTCAAACGCGGACTAATCCGTCTTGGCGAAAGATATGTCGGGTTCATTCGGTAGCCCGATCGCTCCAGAATTTCAGGCTTAAATTTACAATTTTGTGTCCCAACAAATTCTAGTGAATCAGTTTTTGACAGTAGGGCATGTAGGGTGTCACAGTCGAAGTATTTTTCAGAGCTGTGTCGATAGCGACCACTCCCAGATCAAGATTCATAATGAGTGAGAAAAATAGATTTTTAGTTGAAAAATGCCCATAATCGACCAAATTTATGAGTTCAACGGCGTGATCTAAAAATTCCTTAGCGATCTCGTCTCACGGCTGTCCCCTCAGTTTTTGTTTAGTTAAGAAAAAGAAACCCTTAATCCAAAGAATGAACAATAATTAAATTTAAATGAAGGAATACATTTTTATAATTCATGAAAATTCATAATAATAAATTACTTAAACTCATACCTACTGTGATTTTTCCATGACCAAAAAAATCCTTAGCAAGCTCCTTTATTTGAAACTTCAAGATTGAAGAAAAGGTTGTACAAAATCAGTTCCTCTATACGTTCATTGTTCATTTGATTAATTCATTACATTAACATAAATTTATTAAATTACATTTTTTCTGAACTGAGCGAGATTTTCCGGTGCATTGAACATGAACATACTGTAAAGCCTCCATGTCTTAAATTGATTTTGCCAAGGTCAGGAACGAGAGTAGAGAATCAATTTCATGGTTTCAACGTCATCGGGCGAAAGAAGAGGATTGTTATGCAACCCACGCCAGCGACGTAAAATAGTAATAAGAGATGATTTTGACCTCAGATCACGAGATCACGGAGCAGACGTTTCTGTCTCACTACTTACACGTTTTTTTCATAATTTATATGGATTTTGGTTTTCGAAAAATTTTAAAATAAAAATTGTTGAACAATTTCTTCTTTGAAACGATTCCTTGAGTTTGCGCTTTTTCACATATATGTACATATAACTCTCCCTAGGATTGAGATAATAATCCCGTTCTTGCGCCAAAAAATCAAGCTTTCCAAATGAAAGGATGAGTTCGATGGCCAGCACTTTTTGAGCACATTAAATTGATCAAATTTTAAAAAATGTCCACAAATCACTAAAAATGGTTAAAAACCAAACATCGTTAAATCTATCATTTTCAGCAGAATTTAGGTTGAAACAAAATTGTGAACCACTAACTAGGACATTAAAAAATTGTTGCCCATAATCATGCTGAAAAATCTATAAAAACTGCAAAAAATCTAAAAATCCATAATCTTTATTGAAATGCCAAATTTTATCTAGTTCGAGTTTTTCTAGCCATAATATTGGTTCTTAACAATTTATTTCTACTCAAATTGCTCAAATTTCGATAAACTTTAACCTATTTTAATACCGCAGGTAATTCAAGAAAATTCGCTCATACAATCGTGCTGCATGACTGGAACTTTTCAAACGGTATCTTCAAGAATACAAACGTCTGCCAAGTTGGGTGGGCAGTATAGCTTCCTCACATATTGTAACATGGGCTTATAGAATTAGTTGGAGAACCAAGTACGAGTCGACGTTAAAATTAATGTTGGCGTCTGCGCATAGATTACTATTAATCCAACGGCAATGAAATTTATAGGGTAACGTCTAGGAGCTAAACTGCAAAATCCAAGAAAATTTCATAAAAATCGTTCAATTAGATTCGGAGTTTTGCCTGTGCCAATCGATATTAGTTTCGCGCATTATTACTCTACCAATCTCGACATAATTTATAGGACATTCTTCTAGAACATATACCCAATTACCTACCGAATTTGAACGAAACCGGATCAACAGACGATGAGGAATCGGCGTTATGAGCACCGCATGCGCACCGACTACTGTTGATTCGACGATATTGAAAAGTATAGGGGATCGTCTAGAAGCTAATCCGCACAATCTCTAAAAACTTCATCGGTATCGAACTGAAACTTGGTATAGTTTTGGGCGTGACAAGGATTTACCACAGACAGACACGGAACCAAAATCGATCAGCAAGCTCTGAAACGGGAGAGGCAAGTGAAAATTTTGATTTTGGAGGACACAAATGTTGTTGACTTCATTCACGAACCTTCTCTACCTTCGGTTGTGAGGAAGCAAAATAAAATTAAGGGGATAGGATGAGTTACCCTGCGTATCTAAGTCAAAAGTGAAGTATCACGTCTTCATGAACAAAGAGTAGAAATAATACTTCTCAAAACAATACTACTTAAATATATTCAGCCTAATGGTTCCACTTAGTCCACGTGTTTGGGACAATATGCAAAGTGGATAGGTAAGTAAATTACTCCAACAGATTCCTCGGTGGTTCACTCGAAACGAGCTCTCCAGCTGTTGAGTCCAATTACACCTGGGGAAACTCGCCTGGGATTCCCACACGACCTCTGAGTTGCTCAGTTGAATAGTTTCTGAGATTTGTAGATCATTTGGTAATGTAAACGTTATGATCTTATTACAGTTAATATTGAACGACTTGTTCCAACTTAAAGAAAATAGAGGATTGAACCCGTTAAACAAAAGAGCATTATGCATGAAGTTATGAGAAAAAATCATTAGAAGTAAAAGATGAAGTTCTAAGAGATAAAATAACTATTCGAATGCTTTTGAACGTGAAAAGAAAGTCTCAGTCAACTTTATCGTGGAGATGACCAGTTAGTTGAGCAACTAGGAAAACGCGAGTGCGGTAGTTAAATCTGATGGTAATTAAGAGATTAATGCGTGCTGCAAGGATTGGCAGCACACACAGACTGACGAACTGACATGTAACCAACTTTTTCCAGAAAGCTAGAAATCTGCGAGTGGAAATTTTCATGTTTGAGCACAAATTTTCCCTCCTTGAAAGTTGTCAAAAAAGCTTCTTCAATCTTAGTAAATTCGAAAACAAATATCATCAAAAATTAGATAAGCCTCTTATATCATTTATGTGCACGTTGAGCATCAAAGTTACAGCATTAGTTAGCATAGACTTACCTCATATATTTTGCTGCAGCACTAATGAAGACACAAATAACAACCAAACGCACCTTACGTACCGTAATAATTTTCAGACTATCTACTTATATTTGATGAGATCTAATAACAAAGATTCTAACACTGAATCGTCATAATTTTGAGGTGAACAGTTCTTCGAAACCAAAATAGTAAACAAGTTGACATTAGAGTTTCTACGGACGAAGAAAACTCAAATGAGTTCCTTTGATTAGTAGAGAATCCTCGGCAGATATTCCCCTCCATTTTTTCTCGTGACGAGCTGGGGCTATCAGAAACCCGTTAGACCAGCTTCGCCTTCAATCGGGAATCCCAGGGGTTAAACCATTCATCATAATATTTGTCGTCCAGAACCGAAAAAATCCAACGAATCTAATTATCAGAACTAAGGATTTTTACAGATAAGAACGTGCCACAGTAATCACCAGTGATTTATGTAAATAAAAGTCAGAGGAAACCAATAAGTGAGTTTGCTACCTAAATAAAAGCTGAGAAGTCATTTCACTAAAATGAAAACTTCTTGAAAGATAATGAACACGAAGTAGCAAAAGATTTACGCCGGACCAATCATGACTCGCGTTCCAAGGTTTCTGCATCAATAACTGCATAACAAATAACTGCATCACGCATCGTGCAGTTTATTATTCCGCATTTGATCCTTGAACAAACGAATACTGATTGAGATTCTATAGATACGTTTTGTCGCCGTCTAAATAATTGATAACATTATTTAAAAGTTCAACATTTATTACGTTTTTTCTGTGTTATGTTTGAAATTAACCATTTTCGTGTTTCCAACAAGATTTTATCTCGTCAGTAGTGATAAAGACATACGACACACCAAGATAAAAAGCACACATTACGCAACATATATCTAAATCGCAGGGTTCAACCTCGCGCTCAGAAAAATAGTAACAAAACAGTAACAAAACTCGGGGTTCCGCACCTTGGCAGGGGCAAGCCTTTTGACCCCTGGATGCTGGTTGCTTAGAGCCGGCTAAACCAAATCTAATCCTAATCCTAAAAAAATCTCTAATAAGGGCTAAAAATCATTAAATTTATACATCAATAGGTCAGAAGAAGTTCATCAACAATGAAATAGAACGTTAAAAACGCTGCGAATTATTTCACAAAGGTTTATTATTTTTTCAATTGAGTATGATCATAGTTTTAGTTGGCTAGCGTACGTCATAAGGCCCGTCCAGACTCCTCGGCGTGTCCTATTTCGAGTTGCCACAACCTATACTTCTATAATTATATACGCATGTTTATATTTCTCGATTTGAGCTCCTATCTATTCAAATAGTTATTGCCTTAATAATATCATTATCTGAGTACGTACGAAAAGTCGAGAGGATATGTTATTAAATATGCGTAGGAAAAGCTTTGGTATTAACACACAAATATGACCTTGAAAAAAACATATTCATGCCTCGAAGGAACGCCTTCGCCGTACCCACCACAAGGTGCCGCGGCGCCGGCGCTTCCTCTCACTCCACCCCCCGCTCACCCCCCCTCACCGCCCACCGTGACCCCCTGCCAAGCGTGCCAGGCGTGCGTGCGTGCGTAAGTCTAACAAAGCCTTGAAATGACACTTTTTCGCCCGTTTTTGGCCCATAGCATCTATGCGAGTAAAGCGATCGGGATGGTTAAACGTTAGGACCAACTAGACCCCAAATGGAGTCTATGGGCGAAAGGACGGGTTTTTTAAGTCAATTCTTAGGCCTTTTATGGCCCGGACGGCGGACGGCGAACGGCGGACGGCGAACGGCGGACGGCGGACGGCGGACGGACATTTCAAATTTGGATTCTACGCACCTTGAAACGTAAAGTGACAAAGTTTGAGGGGGGGTTATAAAAATTTTTTGCTATACGATCACATAGGCTTATTATTGGAAATAATAAACCAAAAACTTATGTAGAAAACTGTGCAGGAAATGTAATTAAATTTCATTTTTGTTTGCTGAAAAATCGAAAAGAAAAAAAGCTAAAAATCCAAAATCTTTTTTAAATCGCAGAATATTATTAAGAACATTTTTTTTTTCGTCGTAAAAAATATTGCTACTTACCAATTCATTGCTATCAAACTGCTTAAAAAAATAAATAAATACAAAATAAAAAAAATAAAAAATATAATAATATAATATAGAAATAAATAATAATTTTTCAAAAATTCGCTCATACGATTATGCTGCGTGACTCGAACATTTTTTTCTTCTGTCGATTTTTCACCCCAGCCGCAGTTGTTGGCAAACATTCGCGTTTTTAAAATTATTTTTTTTTTTTTTTTTTTTTTTTTTTTTAAGGTTTAAGCCGCTTCTCAACCAGAAGGGTTAAAAATTATTTCATTTTTTACAATTATTATTATTGCTTCCGAGTCTACCTACAGGTTGCGGAATCATTTTTTTTTTTACTTTCCCTACGTAACCCAAAGAGTCAATCCAAAGGGTCTTCCAATCACCCTGAAAATCACTTTCTGAAACTCATGCAAAAATGTGTATTTTGTTCAACCTGAACCCATATCTATACGTTTCATAAAAATGTATGTACCTATGTGTATGTAACTCGTGTAGGTGATTGCGACCTTACGGTACGACATGAAAAAATTCCGTCTAGTAGTCTGTCTAAGGTGCATTATCGAAATATAACTGGACGATGTCCTACCAAAAGAAAAATCTACACTACATGCAGATACATCTGTACATGGATATGCCTTATTTTTCCCCCTGTGAAATATGTGTTTTGTGTCTCAAGTTTAAAATGTCTCAATTAAATTAGCTAAGTCAGCTGATCAGAAAGAACCCAATCAACTCAATCGTCTCTTAGTGTCCCAGAGGGTCTCCATATCTAATATCAACTTCCAGGGATGAACTTACTTACTTACTACTTAGGTAGTAACTAAGTAAGGGGTAACTTACTTAGCTGATTAGGAATGAGCTAGTAATTTCAATCGCCTCTTAATGTCCCAGGGAGTCTCCCTATCAAATCTTAACTTCCTAAGATGAATAGGAGAGATTTTAGCTCAAGCAGCTGATTAGGAAAGAGCCAATCACTGCTATCGTCTCTTAGTATCCCAGAGAGAATCCCTATCAAATTTCAACTTCCAAGGGGTAACAGGAGAGAATTTTGCTCACTCCACTGATTGTGAAACAGCCAAAATTGCAATCGACTCTTAGTGTCCCAGAGAGTCTCCCTACCAAATCCCAACTTCTTAGGATAAACAGGAGACAATTCAGCTCACTCAGCTGAGTAAGAATAAGCCAATCTTTTCAATCGATTCCTAATGTCCCAGGGAGTCTCCCTATCAAATCTTAACTTCCTAAGATGAATAGGAGAGATTTTAGCTCAAGCAGCTGATTAGGAAAGAGCCAATCACTGCTATCGTCTCTTAGTATCCCAGAGAGAATCCCTATCAAATTTCAACTTCCAAGGGGTAACAGGAGAGAATTTTGCTCACTCCACTGATTGTGAAACAGCCAAAATTGCAATCGACTCTTAGTGTCCCAGAGAGTCTCCCTACCAAATCCCAACTTCTTAGGATAAACAGGAGACAATTCAGCTCACTCAGCTGAGTAAGAATAAGCCAATCTTTTCAATCGATTCCTAATGTCCCAGGGAGTCCCCCTATCAAATCTCAACTTCCTAGGATGAACAGGAGAGATCTTAGCTCACTCAGCTGATTAGGAAAGATCCAATAATTGGAATCGTCTAGTACCTACTACATACAAGTACCTACTACTCAATAGTCTACCTACCATGTTCCTTGTGCCTTGTGCCGTGTTCCTTCTTTTCACATTATCAGTTCTTTATGGTTGCGTAGCAATACTAGTTTATAACTTGGCGTATTAAATCAGCTTTCCTTGACACTACAATGGCTTAGGGATCATTAGATGTGATAAAATGAGATCATTCCAAAAAGTGGCGAATGATTGAAAACTAAGGGAGTTACGCTTCGCGAGTGATGCATCGGTTGCACGTGAAAATCAATAGAAATGGAAAAACTTAAGTACGAGAAAAAATTTGAGGAAAAAAACCCGTTTTAGGCCAATTTTTGGCTCATAGCATTGATGCGCGTGAAGCAATCGGGCTGGCTAGATTCTACCACCAACTAGACCCCAAGTGGAATCCATGTGGAAAAGGGAGGATTATGTTAAAGGCCTATTATGGCCTGGACGGCGGACGGACATTGCAGTTTTGGAATCTGCACACCTTGAAACGTGATTCTTCCTATACGATTACAACCTATTATTGGAAATAATAAACCAAAACATGAAAATTAAATTACTAGAAAAAAGTTTAGAAAAATCTCCAAGAGAGATTTCGATACAGAAATGAGCTTTAGAACTGATTCCTGAAGTTAGAGGTATACGACATCCTGTATATTTGACGTTTTCTACACATTATTTAAAACCTCAACAATTAAACATAGTAATGAATTACATGCAAGTCTCTCCACATTGAAGAGAATGACAAAATCAGCACGAGTCTTGTAATGTCAAAAAGTCATTACCAACGATTTGCAGACCAAAAATTGTGAAATGTCATTCTAGTAAATTATCATCGAATAGACTTTGGAGTAGGTACGGGTATAATGATCAATTATTCGACGAAACCGAAACTCGAATCGGGTCAACTCATTAAAACCTGAGAAATGCCTCTCCACTCGCACTGCAAGTGAAAACATGTACTTGGTACCTACCAATCAAAAGAGGTGAAATCGATCATAACAGAACGACTTTCACTTGTGATTTAAACTTTTAACGTACGTACTTATAATATTATGAAAACTTTAAACAAGATAATCTTGAATTTGGCTAATTCAGTGCCGAAAGTAGAGAAGGTAGTAAGTGAACCTAATTGAAAACAAACCGAATGGATCCGAAGAAAGGATGAGTTCGTTGGAAACCATTCTTTTAGCACAGCAAATGAGGAATTTTCATGGTTATTTTTTTATTTGCTCAATAGAAAGATTTGAGCAAGGGCTTCTCAAAAAGGTGCTATATGATAATATGATGGGTATCTGAACAGTAATACGGATTTCGAAATTCATATGCACGATGATGTCAGGGCCGTCGCACGCCTGGGGGAACCCTGAGCTTCCTTGCACGATGAACTTCCAACCCGTCTATTGACCCAAAAACGGTGTTTTGAGCTGAAAATCGGTACTAGAGGGTTTTCAAGTGCACTGAATCCGAATCTGAAGTCGAAAGTGTGAAATTCCAATTATTCAAATGCACCGCTTCCAACCCCCCATTTTCTCTAAAAACTTGCGAAATTTGCAGAAAAATGACTAAAACCGGATCAGCGATAAATGTCATCGATCAGCGATAAATTTTACATAAGTTAGGCACCATTGGAAGGCATTTAATCTGGAAGTGTGTTCTATGAAAAATCCTGAAAAGTTTGTGCACACAAAAAGTGAAAACAGGCTTGGTATTTCATGGAAAAACGAGCTAAACCAAAAAAACGGACCTCGGGATCGGATTCAGCACATCAAATAACGTAAGAAACCGACAAGCTCCGGCTGGATGCAAGACCACCCCTAATTTTTTGGATTTAGCTTAAGCTGTGGCTTTGTGCGCAAGGTCGCATCAACATTTTTTTAAATATCACAAAATTTAGTTAATTTTTCGCTCTACAATCATTCATTCATTCATTTCATGTTTCTAAAAATTGAAAAAAGTCAATATTGTCATTTTTTTACCAAATTTTTATCGTTTTTTCGCATTTTTTACACTCAAGAAAAAAGTAATTCAAACATTTTTGGTTGAAAATCGATTTGTCTCTTTAAAACCTACAAAACTCTTTTTTTCATCCGAATCCGACAAAAACTCGCTTTATTTTCATCGAAAAACTGCTGAAAAAGCGGTTTTTTTTTAAGCTTGGGGGAGGTGTAGGGATTTTGTTCAACTTTTGCCCTTTGAGAGGGTGAATTTCAAGATCAAAAGATACCTTTTCTAGGGTATTATAAAAAGATTTAAAAAAAACGGGTTTTCGACATACCGTAATGTAGAGTTTGATCCAAAAGTTCTGGTTCTTTTCAATTTGCGCGCTAACAAAGGGTCGTTGAAACTTCTCGGTGGTCTATGCGTTACATTTTCTGAGTCACCTGGTTATTTTATATTGCTGCAATATTCTCAGTTATCGTGTTATTCTGATCAGCTTCGGAACCTCCGAGGCTAATTTCTTACCAAGTCGACTCACGTTGATGAAATTTAATGGAGCTCGTTCGGGACAGCTCAAAAACAATTACGAGGTTCGGAGGATCACTGAATAGCTGAATAGCTCTGAGGCTAATTTCTTTCCTTTTCAACCTGCCGTTTTACCAAATTTTTTGTTTTGTTGTTTTGACATTTTTAGAAAAAAAATTTCAACATCCACCAACAATAAACCGACAAATTGTCGGGTCCTGAGCTGTAAAGGTGTGAACCCTTTTGGGAGGCATGATGCGCCAAGTTTTGATCATTTACTACATATATATGGGGCTTAATAATTATTATAGACCAATCATCTGCGTAGAAGGGCTATCTAATACAGAAATAATAAACCTTTGTGTAATAATTTGCAGCGTTTTTGGAACACTAAATTGTATATTTAAACCTGAAATTCTGGAGCGATCGGGCTGGCCAATGAACTCGACCTGTTGTTTGCTAACACGGATTATCTGCGTTGGAACGAATTATTTCTGCCGTTTTTAAGGGAGTTATCGTGAGGAAATACACCCTACAAATATATACAAACCTCAAAAGAATTGAAGGATTACTTTTCCTTGTAGACGCCAAAGACGCCAGATCAGTCGGACAAAGTTCACATTATATCTCCTGATTAGGTACCTAGTGGAGATGGTGTGCACCCAATTCTTTTTGTTTTATCTCAAACATTGAGAACGTCTAGCGATATGAAGCTCCAACTTGAGCCAAAACAGAATGAATCGCGCTTCTTCATGGTTATCAGCTCTAATCCGAGAACGGAATAAGATATCGCAATTCTGGCTTCACCATCGAGTTCAGCACTAATAAATCATTGAAATGAGGCGCCACTCGGCAAGAAAATGGAAACATTGTTTTCTAAGTATCCAATGACTTCCCCTTTGGGTAGTCCAAAAATTTTTGGTTTTTTTTCTGATCGTGTTTAAGGGTGCTCTTTCAGAAATGGATGAGCACCCTCGGGAGGCCGCCATGGTGGGTCGGGTCCAGGCTCGTCCGGGACGCCCCGGCCGAGCCGCCGTTTTGGACGGATTGATGCATGTGGCCTTTGTTTAGTTATTTGTGCAGGTACATCAGTTGGTCTCGTCTTCTTTTCTATCTGAGTATTTTTATTATTATAACCATTATTTTAATTTTATTGTTATGGGCTGACAATTGTCAAACAAATTAATGTGACGCAAATAAACGAAATAAATAAACGCTCTCCAAGTTTCACTGCGGTATCTCAAAAATTGTGGAATAAAATTAGGGGGTGAGGGTTACTTCTTTTGAGAAAAATGCTCAGATTTCATTCTCTTTTGGCTCAAGTCGGAGCTTGATATCGCTGGTCTTTCTCAGTGTTTGAGATAAAAAGGGAAAAAATATGGTGCATCCCGTCTCCACTAGGTACCTAATCATGAGATATAATGTGAACTTTGACCGATTGATCTGGGGTCTTTGGCATCTACAAGGAAAAGTGATCCCTTCTTTTGAGGTGTGTATATATATATATATATATATATATATATATATATATATATATATATATATATATATATATATATATACTCGTATACATACATACGACGTTAAAAATCTAGGATTGTGTTCTTTGATGTATGAAACGGATTTTTAGAGGGTCCCCGCCCTCTCCCTTCCACTTTTGAATTTTGAAGCCATCTAAATAGCTCATTTTCTTTGGAAATTCGATAAAAGATTATATTACTCACCATGACAAATGTGATATCGGGGAATCGAGAGGGGTCGGCTATCTTCGGGTCCATTCGGTTTGCTCCCAATAAGGGTTAGTAGCCTGGTAGAACATTTGGCTCCGGATTGGTGTCTCTCTGTCTGTGGTTAATTAAATTTCCCACAGAAAATTAAACGAAGTTTAAGACTAAGGGATCAAAACTAAATTGTGGGATTATATATGTTTACTTCTAAATGGTACCAAGTGGTTTACTTCTAAATCTCACCAAGGCAAGAACCCATGCGCAAATGTTTTTTCCTGAAACCCTGATTTTTCATGCTCTAACGGTCCATTTTCGCACAAATTTTGGGGTAGATGTCTGAAGGTCTATTAGATAGATCACACTAATAATTGTATTGGCATTGGTCCAGTAATTGCCACTATGCATGCACAAGTCTGAAATCTTTGTCATAGTTCAATTTAATGGTCAATGAAATCAACTTTTGGGTTTTACTATTATCACTATATTGTTTTAAATGGATTTATATTTACCATTATAGTTATCATTCTTTCATCTTTCACCGCTTAAAACTTCCTGGTCATCATCACTATTTTCATAGAAAACATTTAATTTACTATTGGGGTATTGGTAATTTTACTATAACTGCCAAAACAACAAAATTTTCAGGAGGGTGGATCAAAAATGTCATAACTTCCCTCGTCAACATTCTTGGTAGGTTTCATTATTATAACTTCATTTTTGTGCCACCATCCCATGTTATGCCCTCAAACAACTTTGCTGATATTCTGAATTCCATTTTCAACCAAAGAAGATGTATTTTAAGATCCCAGTGCAGCACCTCGTTGGTATATTTCCCTAAGTTTTTTCTCTCTTTTTTTCCAAGTTTTACTGGAAGTATCAACTGACAGTTAAATGTTGAGTAATCGCCTATTGCCTCAATCTCCAGACGAAGGCAGTATTTATGTGACTCGAATTCTGACGCACTTACCGATAATGTACTACCTTAAAAAGGTGACGTATGAAATAAAAATAACAGGAAACGAACCTTCCTTCACGTAATAAGATAACCAGCGTTATAAATAGCCACTGAAGAGGAGGGCTGAGGTGGTAGGTAAACTTCCCTTTTGGGTAAGCGCGTGGAAGGGCGTGATTTACTGCATTAGAGGTGGCGATGGTGATAACAACTGAATCCCAACACAACTACTTCAGCTGCACAGGAAGGGAGAGCGTTGGTTGATTCTTATCTACCCTTCAACGACCCCTGGAAACACCGGTAGCACTCGAAATGAGCTCAAGTAGGGAAGTTCTGTGTCTTCCCAAACCTCTAAATGGTGCACATAGAAGTTATCCAAGGCATCTGTGATCTAACAATAAACTCTAAATATAAAATAAAACTCTAAAAATAAACTCTAAACATACAATCTATGCTGTCATCGTGGTTGTTGTGCTTCCGTAAAAACCCGAGTTCGTCAAAACTAGTTTTAAATAGTCATAATAGGATACCAATCTATAGGCCCGACTAATCCGAATTTTCACTAAGGGATAGTCTACTTCATGCTGTCTTGCTTCCTGACTACCGAAGGTAGGGAAGCTTTGTGTTCGTGATTGAAGTAGCAAAAAATGTTGTCCCCCAAAATCAAAATTTCCACTTGCTTTTTGCGTTTCAGAGCTTGCTGATCAATTTCGGTTCCTTGTCCGTCTATGGTAAAAAATACTTGTCACGCCAAAACTATACCAAATTTCAGTCTGAGCCCGATGAAATTTACACGGATTGTGCGAGTTAGCTCCTTAGACGGTCCCCTATAAATTTCAATGCCGTCAAATCAACATAACCTGTGCGCATGCGCAAACGTGAATTTCTTATAACGTCGATTTTTTATCATCTATTGGTGGAATTTCGTTCAAACTTGGTAGGTAATTGGGTATATCTTCTAGAAAATTGCCCTGAAAATTGTATCGCGATTGGTTGAGTAATAACTATTGTGCATGCGCGAAACTAATATTGATTGACACAGGTAAAACTCCGAGTCTAATAGAACGATTTTGATGACATTTTCAGGGATTGTTTGGGATAGATTCTAGACGGTCTCGTATAAGTTTCATTACCGCCACATAAATAGTAACTTCAATGACTCAGTAACCAGTGGTATTGCAGAGTTGGAGGATGAATAAATTTACTTCTAAATTGAGAAAAAGGCAAAGTGAGTATGTATGTACTCATTAAAACTAAATCAAGAGTAACTTGTCAAAGAAAATAGGCTTCACCCAATCCATTTGCCTTTTTCTTGATTTAAAATTAAATTGATTCATCCTCCAACACTGCAATAATACTGATTACAGCTACTCATTAAAGGAGGACACCCTTTCCCACTTAATTTACTATGCAACATCCACGTCAACCTAAAATTCAAGCTCTGATGAGGCCAACTATCGCGAAAGCGCTCAGAGGAAAATAATATATCTAGGAGAAGTATATCTAACCCTCAACTACACCAGATCTGGAGTAGGTATGCTGTAATTGTGTGTTTTGATGGCGTAGCGGCCGAATTTTATCGCCACCATCCGCTAGGGTGGTGCCTTAGATAGTAGAATTTCTTATTGCGGTGGGCAGGCGTTTGATTGATTCGAAGACCTCTTCAGAGAGACGGCCAAGAGGTGGATAAGCAGCAGAGTTGCTGATTCGACTAAATGACCGAGACTTCCACCAACAGGTACTTCTTCACCGAGAGGGTTGGAAAGGCGAGCGATAGGTGAAGTTAATGATTGAAAGATAAAAACAATTTAAGGTTTAGAATAGATAAGCGGTGAAACCTCTGGTTTGTTTATGTCAGCTTCTTTCAGAGGTTCGGGCGGCTTATACTAACATCACCCCACTCGAAAAAGTACGGACAAAGAAGACGGCGGTAAAGATCAACGGGGAGATAGGAAAGGGTAAAAAAAAAGTGACCAAGCTCAGTTAATCAAAAGCCCCTAATCGAAACTAATGATAATACACTTCGATAAGACCTCATCAGAATGCCCGTGATGCCAAGAAACGACAGATATTCAAAGGTCTCAAGTAGAGATGGTTACTTTTATAATTGGGTAAAGGGTGTATGTCACGGCCAATAACCTACACTTTTTGAAAGTTTTCATGCCCATGAAATTTAAGTAAATGCTCAGCAACCGTCCCTGTACAAACTTGTCTAAAACCATGGAGGAGGAACAAGAAATAATATTCGTACTGGTAAAAAATAAAGTTCTCGTACTTGTAAGAAAGAGATGAAATGAAAACAGAGTTGGTAGGTGCAACCACTTGCTTGAAAATACTCGTAATTACGCTTCGGCATTTTAAGCACATTTTATTTAAAAAAAAAAAAAAAAAAAAAAAAAAAAAAAAAGAGCTATTGTGTTCACTTTGTCCGTTGATGTATGTATGTAATTATGTCCTCTCGAAATCGTTTTAAATGCCACTTCCCGACGTCCGATTTTGATGAAACTTGGTATGCATGTAATTTGTAACATGGCGAGGATATAGATGTATCAGAGGCCGCTGACACATAAGCGGAGTGAACTCCAAAGCCATTTTGTCTCCGACGCAGGAAGCTGAAATTTGAGATGGAAGCTGAAGGGAGAATGCTGAAGATGACTGAGAGGTCATTGATCAGCTGATGGAGCTACACAGCCATTTTGTCTCCTGTCTATTTCGCACGGATCTCCTAACAAGAAAATGCGCTGCCTTGTGAATCACTTCGTGAGTACTGATCTACTTGTTTGAATCGTTCCTCTGTTTCATTATGACTACAGAAGGTGAGCAACTGCGTTATCGGAGCAAGAGGTTTTTATATCGTCAGCATGTCATTTTCCCCTCATCCATAAAATATTGCGTAATGCACCATTAGAGCCAGTATTGTGATAGCGTCAGAAAATTCAAGTTTGTTACTGAACAAAGCGACACTGTAGAAGCATACGGCCTATGCTAACATCATTTCCATAACTGTCGATACAAAAACAAGCTTACATCAAGTAGGTAAACATTTGGATTTGATATTAGCATGACAGAAGAAACCCCCATAGCTTCCTTATGGGAGCTTGATATTGTGATATGTTTGTCTGGCGGCGAAAGAGAGGGGGTCATTGTTCCCACCGGGCTCGGCAGAGTGACAGGAAGCCCGCATACATACAGTGAAAGCTCTCGTTATTGATAAAAGGCCCTACTCCCGGCTACGCACCGTATTGGTGAGAGCCACAGCAAACTATAGTTAGCTCTCAGCCACTTCGAAACACATTGAAAAGGGGACTTCGGAATACATGAATGCGATATCAACCACCGCCAGACAGAGGGGCACAACCCCGGCTCAAACCTAGCGAAATTCAAATGCCGCCAGTTCACCCATAATGTGATTCAGGAAAGTCCGGCGAGTGGGGGAGATTGGACCACGAGTGGACCGTATCTCTCTCCCCTGGCACTTGGTAATTAATTTCTGAAAGCTCTTTTGTGTTGCCGTAATGGATTTATTCACCGGAAATGATCATAAATCGGCGAACAGTCAGCGTATTTGACGTTAAAACGTTCCTCCATCTTCCGATTATACCAACGCTTGTACCATCGATCGAGATATAATTAGAATACTAACGGATATGAATTTAAACAGGAAAGCCGGATGATATTTCCCACAATATGAATGTATGAAACGATGCATGACATTCGGGAAACTGAATTTATGTACTCGTGAGAGCTATACAAAAGCTTTCATGAATACTGACCAATGGAATATCATTCAAACAATAAAATTATATCCTGAGGAAATGAAGTTCCTCGAAATATATAGGTACAAAAAATGAAGATTATCAGTCACATCCATAAATTTATGCCAACACCTACTTCTGGTCATTGATATTACCTACTTGGTAAGCATTTTCAGTATCATCGCTCCATGGGAATAATCATTTTAATATGAACAGAAATGAATTGATGAAGACGACTGTATTCAGCATCGATGTATGAAACTCAACAGTTAAATAAAAAGCAGCAGTTATAACAAATTTCATAACAGCAGTTAGGTGCACGAAATTTAACAATTTTAAGGTTAACAATTTAAGGTAACTGGTTACTTCATGTGTAAAAAAGCTTTCACGAATAAGGATACAATAATAAATTTATTTATTGTGCATAGGACCACCAACTCGCGCGCAGCCAATCAAATATCAAGACTAATAAAATAAAATTAAATTGAAAAAAAAAAAAAAAAAAAAATTTGAAGGATAATAGAAAGAGGACAAGAGATTGGCAAGTCATTTCCATAAATACCTACTAATTAAAAGGTAAGTAGGTTAACTTTCAATAGGTTGGAATTGTCGTTTACAAGTATGGGTCGTTGTGGGTGAATTTGGAGGTATTAAAGGAAAGTATTTTCGTGAAAACCAACTATCAAATCACTAAATGTTTAGTGTGGAACATAATTTTTTCCTAATAGAAATATGGTGCTCAAATTTAAGATTAAACTCCTTTTGTGAAACCCCGAAAACAATTACGAAGTACAGAGGCGCACTGATCAGCTGAGTGGTCGAACTACGGTGGTGAAATTTGAAAAGGATCGCTTTTGGGACAAGGAGAATACAATAACAAGGTATGAAGGCGAACTAATCAGCTGCTTCTGAGGCTGATTTTTTTTCTTTCTAATCGCCCTATTCTACTCTTAGTTTATTGTAATAGAGCTAGAAACGAAAATAGTTTCAAACTACTACACAGCCTATATAGATGCAACACATCTAAATGGTGGGAAGATGTCTCAAAGCGTTTCGTTTATTAACATTTTTCTAAAAAGCGTAAAATTGGAGGGCCCTGGGGTTGATCTGTGATTGACCAGTGATCTGCTTAAGAGCTACCTGATATAGAAATAATAAAACCTTGTGTAATCATTTGCAGTGGATTTTCAATGGAATTTAGGTTTATATATACATATATATAATATGTTATATATAATATGTATTATTTTTGGATGAGAAGTTTTATTACCTCGTCATTCTGAAGCCGAATTTCCGCCTACAAACTTCTTATGAAGCAACCTTTTCTTCCTCCCACAGGATTTTGCATAGCGGGTTGAAAACTTCCCTATGTATCCCACCGAATTTCGCAATGGGAATACTTTCCTTCTATCTGCTTTTACTCCACGGGATTTCATAAACCGGGGTAAAATCTTCATCTCCTCTTTCTTCAGTACATAAAGCCAGGATTTTTATAGCCAAAGAGTCAAAGTCCGACTTAATGTAAATTCACTTCTCGAAGTCACAACAACAATGATGTTCCGCTAAATCCTAATCACCGCCGGGTGAAACGATAAATGAATGGAGGTAAAAGTAGAATACGAAAATACTCTGGTCACATCGATTATAGTTTTCTATTATAGAACAAGATTCATCTATAGCAGAATGTGGGTTTCAAACTGGCCTATTTCTATTTATATGATCTATGTTAGACTGGGGGCTGAGGAATCAATACCAAGCGGAACTACGAAGATCGTAGTGACCTGAAAATGGTAGCGGTAGGTAACTGGAGCATTTTACGAGTCACGCAATTTTCGTGTAGGTTCTGCTTTAGCAATTTAATACGAGCGGAAGATGCTGAAACAAGACCATCGACGAGAAAATCGTTGAACCAATAAACTTGAGTGCCAAGAAGAACATCCCTTTCAAGGTAAGTCAAAGAGAACACACGAAGGGACCCAACACATTTCAAAGGGAAATTATTAACATAGCACGGACCGCGCAAGGTCGAATCTTTTCGGGGATTAAACTTGGAATGTCATTCTCGGAAAATGAGATAATTCGGAAGCTTTTGCATATTCCTGCTTCTACGAGTGGAATGTTCGTTGCAACGGACAATTCTTACTTGAATATAGTCCAAGCGTTTATTGCATAAAAAATGCCTATGGAAATTCATAATAAGGTTCCCCAGCTGATTTTCATGTTTTCGAGAGCGCCGAATTTGAATTTCAACTCGCCCGTCTACTAATGTGACAAGATTTCGATTGTCAAAATTTCGATTACTTCAGCCAAATTCTACCACTTAAAAGTTTTTTTTAACCTAAACATCTATAAATAGTTTCTTGCCGGTTCTCTGTTTTTTTTTTTTTTTTTACGCTGAACGCGAATTTCTACTCTGCAACACCGTACCAGTGACACATTATCCATAAATTTCAACAAATGTATGAAAATTAGGCTCAGTTTGGCGTATATTGTACATCAAATGCACATTTTTACACTAATTATGTTTAATTTAGGTTCCTCAGATAACTTTTATGTTTTCGAGGCCGCTGAATTTTTTTTAAGTTACAAAACTTTTACAAAATTCGACAAAATTAGCACAATTTGCTCAATTTTCTATCTACAAATCCATAAATAGTTTCTCACCGGCTCAATATGTTTTTTGCAGTGCAGAATACGAATTTCTACATAGCAACACTGAGCCAGTGATACATCATATGTTACATAAAATTCAACAATTTAATTTCAATTCTGAAAATTCGAAAATTTAAACAATTTTGACGTCATTCCTCTATCCAATCAGAATCTGAACAGCTTCATGGAAGAGACGTGTCGAAGTGGAAATTAGAAAATTCAAACAATTTTGACGTCATTCACACAAGTAGGTACGGGATACTAATTTTGCATTTCAACCTATCAGCTTCGATGACTAAATGCAAAATTTTGAAAAGAATGTGGAAGGTTTTTGGAAAAACAGCTATTCTGCAGCTGATTTGCAAAGATAACCTCTGCGCTCAGACCACTCTTGTCAAAAGCATCCATCATGGACAATTCTCGTCCAGTTTCGATGAAATTCTCGGGGGCAAGATATGAATTTCTTTGTTCCAAGATTAAAGGTTGCCTTTACGAATACGCAATATAACAAACGCAATTTCAATAATTTCCGTCCGGTTCCGATGATTCTTGGAGATTGTATGCACGGGTTGGGGCCCTGGATAGCCCCATATATCTACCAGAAACACAGGTAAACTCTATATTATGGAGAATTATCAATCCTGACCTCATCATTATGTTATAATGAATAACACTGTAATATTGGCACGAATGTGTTAAGAATAAGAGCACTTAGTTAAAATAATAGTCCTGGACGATGAGTGGACGAGGCAAGAATCGCCTTTGTAGGTCACGGCCTTGAAATGCCTGGGATGACCAGTTGAATTGAAAGTTGCCATTCGGGTCCCAGGATGTTCAGGAATGGCATTTCCATCCGATCCAAGTTTATGTATCATCCATTGAGAAAATGTATTACTGTTCAGATAATAGCTTTAGTGTAGTTTGATAATTCGGACCTTTCCTGTTATCCGACCGCCAGCACCTCCAGCGCTACCTCTAGATAGCATACGACCGCCAACGTAATCAGAATGATGTCTATAGTTTTATGATCGGGATGCTCGCAAGCTCGCATCTCAAAAATGCATAACATCAAGTAGCCAATCCCTTAGTAAAAATGCAGACCAGTTGGACATATAGGTAGATCAGAATGATGTGTATAGTTTGGTAGTACACTATCTAGAGGTGCTGGCGGTCGGATAACAGGAAAGGTCCGATAATTCTTTTCAATTGATTGATGAGAGTAGAATGGATCATAAATCATCACGTTAGCCAACATATTTATAAATAGGTAAGTTTGATAATTCAATAGCATTCCAATCCTCAATAAGTAGGTAAGTAATTATGTTTGTACTAACTTGATAGCTGTAGCTACATAGGTACATGCAAATAAAATAAGAGCCTGTCACCACTGTTGAAGAAAAATTCATAAGTTCAAATGTACAACAGGAACGGTAACCCAATCCAGCCACTTGGTAGTTTTTTTTTCTACCTTGTAGGTCGGTCTACCCACAGAACGTCAGATCTACCTAGTTGAAGGTCTACATCATGAAGCAAAGCTAGATACATCTACTCAAATTATAGCAAGACTATTATACATTATACTTATAGTAGGTGCATTCAGAAATAATGATGAACTCTAACTAATCACAAGATAGGCATACATTTTTACAGATTTAAATCGGAACGGAAATAAATTACTCGACACATGGGTCTGAGAATGTTTAACCATCTATCTGTATTTACATGAGATTTATGACGTTATTTCTTCACTAAAACACCAAGCATTAATTAAAAATGATTAGGTACCTGAATATTGTAAACAACTAAACTACTATGCACAATACTATCCGTCTTGTGTATCAATGGGAGGAACAAAGGTGTTGACAGGTTAGTGATAACAAGATGAAATCTATGTTTACGTACCTTGAGGGGGGTGTCAACTGTTATCGTTTTGTTCTTTCGGTTCTCATGTAAAATCGAGAAAAAACTAGTTTATAAAATGCGTCGGAAGAGGCAGTGACACGAAGGGACTTGCACGAATAGACAAAAGAACGAGAAGAAACCAACCAAACAGTGATAACACGCGAGCGCGGAGTTGACTGACGCGTGGATCGTGGAGCGGGGAACGTGGACGTGTCTTCCGGTTAGGTTGGTAGGAGAAGCGGTGGGAAGAGGGAATGGCGGCTCTTTTGGAGGGGTATGACGACTGCGATTTACAGTTTTCAGGGGAAGATTTTTGATCCAGAGGATTCATTCATCCACGAGCTGGTAGTGACTAAAATAACGCATTATAGAACTTAGAAAATGTAGTAGATACGTAGTGGTTAAATTCGTTTACACTTGATTCTTTATTATTAAACTAAGATGGATAATCGCATAATCTACGAAACACGTAACTTACAAGCATTGGTAAGTGATTAACGACCAAGATATCTTATAACAGCTTCGTGGTTATGTGGTATTTGGGCCCTCAACATTAGATTTTGCGATTTTTTGACCACCTTGGCTGAACAATTTTCTACTCGGCACATCCATTTGATAAGTCCGCTCGAGTCAACACGCTTCCGAAAAAATGTATGTAAATATATCAATTACCAATACTTTAGCTCCGAGCTGACTTGAAATGAAAGTATACGAGAACGTGGCTAACGAATGATTGAAAAATAGGATGCACAGACCTAGGTGGGTATGTATTTCACAAAAACCTGCCCTGATTTGTTAGTTGAAGGATATGTGTAAATTAATGCGCATGCAATGCGCAGGTGATATCCAAATTCCGAAATGTGGAGGAAAATATATCCAATTACATGTTGTGTTCGTAACAGTGACTATTCACATTTAACTAACAGTTCCCATCATGCGTTCACAACTCGTGGACGAGAAAGCACGCTGACTTAACGCTGAAAATGTCTTATTGGCGGTGGATCAGTCTGGACATGCCCAGAGGATACTACTACTCAGTGGCGTAGTTTGAGGAGGAGCAGGGTGGGCCGAGCCCCTCTATGAATCAAAGAGGATGCAGAATTCCGATTCGAAATGGATGTTGTTTGGATACAATCATTAATAATTTTACGCTTCTAACTTCAATTCGAAGAATGTAATTCTTAAAATACAATTATTTTTACGGATTCGGTTGCCTATTATCTTTAGACGCTCTTAGAAATAAAGGAATTCTCATTAGGTTCATTTGTGTTCGAGCAAACTAGCGTGTACAATGTACAGCCTCACGGAGAGGAGTAAAATCACCGAGTCATGAACCTAGGAGGGGACCCCCCTAGGTTCATGCACCCAGTCAACAACACGGAAATGTGGATACTGTAAAATGAAAACAAGACGTTCCCCACTACCTGCTGGGGCTAGCCCATATCCGATTTTTCCATAGAAAAATATCCATAGTGCCTAGCTACCTAATACCCCTTCGAACTTCTCCTACTTTTCACTGCCCACCTTGGTAATTCGATCCACTACAGCTTAGGTAATTCTTTATTTAATTCTGATTGTTGGTAAGTATATTGTGGATTAAATCCCAGTTAAAATAAAGGTAAAATAAAAAATCCAATAGGACCTACCTAGTTATAGAAAAAGTTATAGAAAAAAAAAAAAATAAAAAATCCAATAGGACCTACCTAGTTATAGAAAAAGTTAGCTAAATTAAAACGTACCAATTAGGTAGGTACTTAAGCTATTTAGTTGAAATACTTGAACGATTAAAATAATTAAATGTAGAAAGGTTTCTATTCTAACCTAGCATATTGTTGGTTTGAGTTTGCTTACATTTTGTTATGTTTCTAGTTCTCATAAATGGTTTCATGCCCCGTATTTTACTTCGCGTATACTTATAAATCGTGCGATATGAAAGAATTTGTGTTTACCAGAAAAAGTGTTTTTTGCGCTGAAATAGTGGATATGATTTTGCAGTCAGTAAGTCTGGTATAATACAAGTAATATAATAAGCTCATTGCACCAAATCTCATAGGTACCGATTCGTGTATTTACCGAAGTTTTTCAACGTTCTGATTAGTTTATTGTAGAAATATATTATTTTTTCTAAATATTATTATGGTTTATTTATCAATAGTTTCCTAGGTAGGTATGTGAATATGAAAACGTACGTTACCTATTTAAAATAATGACAAAACAAATTATTAATTATCTATATGAATGTTTGACAGTTTATTATTGTCTTTGAATTAACATCTAAAAGTACCGACTATAAATTAATACTACAGCTATAAAATGAAATCCTTGACTGTTGCCCCACCACAAGAAATAGCTACGCCACTGCTACTACCTACTAACCTCTCTAGTTATTGCACTACAAGTTATTATTATACAAGGTTTATAATTTCACATCAGATTGCCCTTTAGCGCAGATCACCAGTCTACAGGGGGTTAACCAGGGGCGTCGCTAGACAAAAACGTCTGCCAAGCTGGATGGGCAGTATAGCATCCTCACATATTGTAACATGGGTGTATTGAATTAGTTGAAGACCAAAGTACAATTCGAAATGATTAATAAGTCGACGTTATCAGAAATTAACGTTTGCGTATGCGCACAGACTACTGTTAATCCAACGGCAAATATATAGGGGAACGTCTAGGAGCTAAACCGCACTACCCTTGAAAATTTCATAAAAATCGATCCATCAGTCTCGGAGATTTGTCTGTGTCAACCAATTTTAGTTTTGCGCATGCGCTATAGTTATTACTCCACCAATCGCGATAAAATTCATAGGGAATTTTCCTGGAACATACACCCATCTATTCCTAGAGTTTGAACGAAATCGGACCTATAGATGATAAGAAATCTACGTTATAATAAATAAACGTTTGCGCATGCGCACAGACTACTATTTATGTGGCGGTAATGAAAGTTATACAATATTATCAAGCCAAGCCAATCAATATTAGTTTCGCACATGCGCAATGGTTATTATTATTACTCTACCAATCAACACTGCCAACGCAACTGTCATTGACTTTTCAACGTGAACTATGGGAACCCGCAATTGAATCTTTTTAAGTTTGTACCAAACATTTTAATGATCTTGTTGAAGAAGTCAACTGCCTTCTCCAAGTTATTAAAACTTCCAACAATATTGGTTCCCGTGATACATATTAGTGTATCACACCTGTTCATTGTGTTCCATCAAATACAAGGATAGGTACTATGTGCATAACCTACTTGGCAGAGATTTTTTTCCATATTACACACAGAGAACTGAGGGAGTAATGGTAATTTTAAAGTCGTAAGGTAAAAAAAAAATTAAAAAACAAACCCTCTGGACCCCGGTAACCTCTACTTACATACTCGAATGAAATTATTGAAACACAGAATGCGTTTTAGCTCCCGCACCCGCATATATAAGAATGAGTCAGATTTTGCGGTGTATCTTATCACTACCATGTCAAGTTGTTTCATTTATTTATCACCAGCGCAACGACTCACCACCTGCCCAATGAAATCATCAGAAATTAACAAGCGGTTGGAATCATGTTCACAATATCAATTATTGAGAATGATCACCTATGTGTAAGCAATTATTCAAATAACCATGCTCATAACTAAGCTTGTTGGCCATGCACTTCGCAGTAGTTACCATAATATGGTTGGATAAATCGAGAGACGAATGGTCAACGAAATTTTTGGGATGAAAAATTACGAATTACCATTTCCCTTGCAACGATTCGGTTGTAAGCGGAAATCAACAGAAATTGTTGCAACACATTTTCGATAATATCTAACATCCTGAACACTGGATGTCCAGAGAACAAATCATAAAGCGAATTTTCGTAGAAAATGAAACTATTGCAATGGGTGAAAAATTTAGAAATTACAATTTTCCAACATTTTCTTTGTGGAAATCCGATTTTAGGAACTCTATAACGATTCCTGAAGTTTTTTGATGTTTGCATATAAAATATCGTGAAAATATTGCAGTCAAAAACTGGTCAAAAATCTGATTTTTCGTGGGCCATTTTCTCCTCCAACGATCGGCAGTAGTACTAGAGGAGAAGGGTCGGGCGGCAAATCACCAAAAATGAGAGCTCCCTTTCTCGCATGATTCATGGGAAGCAGCACCCCGAAAATTTCTACTCGATTACATTTCCCACCCTTTTGTCGATCCCTCCTGATATATATTTTTTAAAATTAATCCTCCCTCGGCAGCGCGGGCCAAAAAGGTCCCTCTCTTTACACTAGGGGACCGAAGGGACCTTTGTAACATCGCATTCATTATTCTAAGTGGTGTCATTAACACAAATGCCGCCCTGGGTAGTTATTTAATTGAATTCGAGAGTCATAAGGTCCCCTCTGAATGGTCCTTTAGCATTTTCTCATCCCTAGCCGACGTAGTCCTGATCTTTCCCCTATGTAGGCGTCCCGCAGGTCCTCCCTTCACCCTTTGTTAATCTCCTGTACGTATATTTTTTAGCCTCCTGCTGAGCCTAGATCTCAAGACCCTCATCGTATTTCCATTGTAGAGTAAAGACCAAACATCATGCTAGCACGTGGGCAATGAAATTTCATATGAGTTCCTCGGGTCTTATTGCATTTCGAGCAATAACGCGGGGTTTGAGGCCACAGATAAAAATGCCTTATTCAAAGAGATCTGCAGTCTTTACGACTGAGCTTAGAGTAAGTGCAGTATGGTTCGAATGGTAAGAGCTGCCTATCATTCAAACCCTTAACAATAAAACATCTGCTTTCTAAAGCCTTCGCCATATTAAAGCAGAGATTGCGTATTGCACATAGTTGGCAAATCAAGTTTCTGTATGGATTTAAACAAACCTGAATTCCATTAATTCATATCTAATATTTAGTTATACTCGTAGTTAGTTTCATGGAAGTAATTGGGACGATCGCTATAATTAATTTGAAGTAAGTAGGAGGTACCGTCACGACAATCTCATGACTACATTGCTGAAGATCATTTGGCTTATATATATTTTTTATTACTATATGTACTTGTTTAAATTCAACTATTTGCCATATTCATTCTGGAATGAAGGTTCTTGTCGTCATCCGGTTTTATTCATTTGATGATGGACGCTATGCCCGACTGACCTGAAAATGGTTCGATATGAATCCGAATCGTCGATGACGAATTAAAGACGCGGTGACAAACTGCGAATTCTCTTCTTTTCCTAACTGGATTCCAATTTAACCAATAAGAACCATGTTCGTAAGTTTACTCCAAAGTCTGTGCTAGTATAAAGATATACTAACTGGATCGATTGCGGTGGAAACAACACAGGTATTCTCCCGCTGCTGTATATACTATGTTAGTTTCTGGTTCAGCCAACAGCCCGCACACATGCTGTATTGTATGCTGTACACATTGTGCGCTGCACACAGTTGAGCTTAGCAGTTTCAGCAGCCCATTTTGTCTCCTTTTTTGTGCATTGAGCAGACCCTTTGGGAATGTTTTATGAATGCGCACTTTAAGTTGACGTCAGCAGAGTTCGTATTTTACCAATCATTGCCATCGAGTTTCATCATGAAAATTCTTATGTACGCGTTCTATCTTCAGCTTTACAATTTTATACTTGTCTGGTTTTTCTGTTGAGTTTTTCTCTCTCGGGACTAGCTTTTGTTCAATTTTTGCTGTTACCATAAATTGAGCACATGGAGAATCCGGAAAAACGGGGAGCTGACATGTCTGTATGGAGAGTTGGACATTGTAGCATTCATCAGACGTGCTTGACTCAGATGGTTAGTACCGTAGACCTATTAAATAAGTACATGAATAATAGGCATGCAGCCGAATATATCAATAAGCCAAGCCCTCTTTACAGTATATTCTCTTAATTGGAGGTTTAAGCACCAAATTGGAGGTTTTACGAATCAAGTTGTAGATTTCACACACCCAAATGAAGATTTTGCGTTTCAAATGAGAGGTTTTTACATCAAATTCGAGGATGAAGGAAATCTAGTAATTACATTGTTTAATTCTAGAAAAGCAGTTGACCAAAAATTAACAAATGAAACTAGAAACTATTCATAATTACTGGTGAAGGAGCTAAGTTCGTTGGAAAAGTATAATGAGCAATCAAGAAGAGTAGGTACTTACGAAAACATATTAAGTAGAAGTAGCACCTATTTTACTTTTAACGTAAATGCGTATTTTGTTATTTGAAATGAAATGAATGTGTAAAACCTATAAACTGAAGAGAAAAACCTAACATTTAACGTGTAAATGCCACCATTAGCACCACCAACATACTCCAGCATGTGCCAAACAAAACATCAGCATATATTCAAAAAAATTAGTTATCGGATAATAAGGCAGTCAGGATTCGCCACTGATTCGCCAACAAATTCAACTTTCCGAAGATCTCTTCTAAATCAATGTTTCATCTTCATTGATATGATATACAAATCTACTCTTATTTTGACAGCATGTTAGATGATATAATATTAGGCATATGAATAATGCAGTCAGGATCATTGCTGAAAAACACAAACAATTGTTTACGAGATACAGGCTCCAAAGAATACGTTCCAGACCAGACTTATCAGGAGATTATATTCATAACAAATAACAGAAATAAAAGACACATTATAGGGTAAATGGGCTGATAGGGTCTCGTTGCATTCGTGGCATAAAATTCTTTTCAGCAAATGATAATTCGCATACATTTGACGAGAAGAAACATTCACAACAACATTAGGCATTTATTCTTTTTTATTCGATGAATTGAGTTTTACCACCGACACTGAATTCCTTAATAACAGAGTTGTTTACCCGGACGACGTTGATGATCGGCTTTTTCCGAATTACGACGCTCTCGAGGTTTTGGGGATTTGTATAATATAGCCCATATCCGTGCCAGGAACACGCTGATAATTATGGGAAAAACCTAATCGTAATCGGTCCAGCCGCTTTGGAGCCTGTACTACTACTACCGCAACACACTCATTTTTCACACACAAAGACACACACACTTACATTTTTTTTCTTATAAATCTCCCCTCAAAGGCGGAGGGGGTACACCATTAAAGTACAAAATGAAAAAATAAATACAAGAAATGGGGAGGACGTCCAGGTTTACCCGACGCCGGCCCTTTGGATCAAGGAAGCTGAAGAAAGAGATTGGATGGCAGAAAGCGTGCACATGGGAAAACGTGCTTGCAAGAATACATTCATATTGCGTACCCCATTACGCACAGCCTCTGCCTCCTCTGTTGCCATTCACTGCAAATCCTCAGAAGCATACCTGGGCCTCTCTCGCTCTATGTCAACTGTAGCATTGGCCTGTACAGGATTGGTCTGTAAGGAATTTTTCTAAACTATTAAAAATTATCCACTCTCTCAAAATTAATCTTAGAGACCATCAAATTTCACAAAAATCTACTCTTTCCATAGTCAAGTTTTGTTTTGCTTTGATAATTAGGAAATAAAATTGTTTTAATTTTGAAAAACGTGTTTATTTATTTATTTATTTATTTTATTTTTTTTTCAATGAAATTGAGGTTTTACGGAAAAATGACCGTGAATGAACCTACGAGTTCGGGATTGGTTTCTACTCACATTTTTCACGGTGAATCAAATTTTAACCCTTGCAAATATCACCAACTTCGTCACAACAGAGTTTCAATAATTAACTCACAAATATTTAGCTCATTTGTTATGCTCAATTGCATGTGTTTTCAGAGGTAAATCTAGTTGATTGAAATGTAAAACTCGGGTAATACAGGTAAAAAGAACGTCTAAACGAATGTGAATGGAAATCCCTTAATTAAATTAAACAACGACGATAGAACCTGCAATAGATGGAATATACCAATACAGTACTAATAACAGAACATGTTTTTATGTTCTGTGGTTCTAATGAATCGTAAACAAAGGGGTTTTATTTTATTTACTCAATGTTATTTTATCAGGTGTCTATGTCTATTAGGTTATACTTTATCTGCAATTTTCAATATAACCGAAATAATTTACCTTGGTGTGATAATTTGCAGTAGTTTTGCGATTCGGCACAACGCAATCATATCATCACTGTTGTTGTTCTTCTCGTATTCAACCTACCTAGTTTTCAGACAAGGGTAAATCGTGAGAGATTTATTCCCTGCACATAGTTTCCTCTTGCAAAGCAAGAAGTAAAATCCTTTTACGTAGAATATGAATTGATCTTGATCGAGTCACCAGTATGATATGGCAAAGCAGCACGTTCATTGCAGTAGAGACAGGGCCCCTACAGGCCAATTGAAGTACCTACCTACCTTTTATTCGTTATATGGTCATCGCTTTTGTGTAGGAGCATCTGGAGAGGGCGGACCAATCGTGAGAGCCCCTCTCAAGGGCGAAATCGCCATGGAAGATTTGAGGTTGGCTTAGGTAGGAAAGGACGAAGAAGGTCTAAGGGTCTGCCAGCTGCCACAAACACCTTGAGACTATACAGACAGCTGGCAGTAGACCTGGGATGCATTCTCCTCCGGTCCTGAGGGAAGAATCAAGAACCCCAAAAGAAGTGCAACAATATGTCTGGGAGCAAGAAGGGACTAGGTACCTAATTGTAATAAGTTCCAGTCATGTAGCATGATCGTATGAGTGAACTTTCGTAAATTATCGCATTATAGGTATAGGTATATTACATATCGTTTAAAGAGCATAATTCTAGTTTCTTAACTCTTCCGACTAGCTGTCTCGTGCTAGGAAACCTCGTGGAACCTGGATACCAAGACAGCTGTGGTTTTACCATGTTCCATCTAAAATCAAATGCGCAAAAACAATTTTCGTTAGAAACAAATCAGCTGGATACTTCACGCCATAACAAGCTGAACATTATTGTAAGCTTTTTTAGCAGATTACATTTTAGAAGATAAAAAAAAAGAAAAGAATATTAGGTACTCTATTGTTTGCAATAGCTTCTTTTTAGGAAAGGTTCTCCATGAAATCAGGCAGAATACTGAACCATAAAGACCATAATATTATAACGTAAATTGACGCAAAAAATTGACGCGAGAAAACTGTGCATAATAAACAAATTGACCACGTCAAATGATCCACTATGAATTTAATAACCGTCAGAATTCAGCCCTGGCATATCAATCTGGCAGCTCATGGCGTAAAAAACTCTACAACATTCTATTTCTACCTGATCTTCGTAAAATTTACAGGGATTAGGTTCGTGGTTTAGGTTCCAAATAGTTTCCTACACAAAACTCAAATTTTGTTTTGAAATTTGAGCTCTTTGAGTGTAAAGAAATAGTTAACTATGTGTACCAATTATATGACTGAAAAATTCGTTCTAAGAATAATCTGCTATTCAAAAATATTTGGAAATTTAAGCTTTTTTATGGTGTTATTATCGATTATTCACCAAACATTAAGAAATTTGAGTACATTGTTATGCGTAATTTTTTTTAATGTTCTAGTTCGTTGTTGATAAACTTTTCTTCTACTAAAATGTTGCAATAAAAATAAATTTAACTATTTTTAGTCGCTTTTAGCCATTTTTATTGATTTTTCCAGAATATTTTTTGAAATTTGACCAATTTAGTATGCTCATAAAATGCTGAACTTTACGAACTCCCCCTTTCATTTCAAAGCTTGATTTCTAAGTGCAAGGAACGGATTTTTTTTAAATCTCAATACTAAGGAGAATTATCGTCTGGAATGACAGATACATTCATATATTGCAATTGCATATGTATTTGTAAAATGCGTTAAAATCGAGGCCTTAGAATGCCTTAAAGCGGACTTTAAATCAGAAAATTTCCATCGCTTTTTGCTCGCGAGAGGCCAACGGGGAAGTAGCTATGGATACTATAATATCCATTCATGTTTGTCAACTTTCGAGCTGATTTGTGGAGGAAGAAGCTAAAAATGTGATGTCACCAGTCTGCAGTAGGTAATTTCAGAAACTAAGTAAATATTCGGGATTTCGCCTGAACCATTTCACTTTTCCTATCAGTTATGGACACAAAAAAAGATCCTGGAAAAAAATTTGGTAAATTCAGACCCATGGGTAACGCTCTTTAGTTTGGCAACATCGTAACTACGAGAAATAATAGAATACTTCCATTTAAGGTCATCATAAGCGCTATAAGGTTCTATGAGTCCTCATTTACATATCAATAATTATTAGCGGGATGAACAAAAATACGACCCCGAATTCAGTCAGCTCGCCGATAAATCAGCAATACCAGGGTAGACGATGAAGGGTGTTGCGCAAAACATGGAAATGTTTTCATGTTGCTCATTTATCGGCGAGTTACATTTATTTATTGGAATCTAAGAACTTATTCAACAAATTTGTAACCAACAAACGTTGCTGCATATTTTCGTTAGGTACCTAGGCTAATTTATTGTTGGAAATGAACCAAAAAGCTTCTGTCGAGTTTTACTTGTATCCAAGAATCGATCTACAATGTTGATTAATCGGATGGGAAGAAGGCGCAGCACTCTGCTGCTCAAGCGAGGTGAGGGTTTGTGCAACCTATCTATAACTACTATATCCAACCCTCCCGGTGCGGTTCGTTGCAGTCGCATCACTTTCTTACGCAGCATGTGGCAGAATAAGAACGCGAGCTGAGGATACGTATAGACAGGGATAGACTTATCTGAGACAGATGTCCCTGCAGGCCACAGACGCGGACGCACGTGCCTTCACCATTCAACCCGCCCATCCGGTCCGGACCATTCATCAAAACCACCTGGCTCTCAATCTCGAGTGCCTTCCCCTTTTCCAGAGATCTTGGGATTTTTACGAGCGTCTGCTTTCCGAGGGAGCCCTTCATCTACCTACTCCGCCTGCTCCTGGCAACACGAATCTCACGTCAAAATGTCAGACGCCTCGCGGCTTCCACTCAACGTAACAATCATCTGTTCCAGTGCTACTCGAAAGATCTTTCCCTTTTTTTAATTTTTTTATTTTATTGGCATCAGCATGAAGACCTTACAGCCATATTTTACAGGAATAATAGTAATAATTATAAGATATTCACAAATTGTATACACTTTAATGTTATAAGCAGTGGCGTAGCTAAGTCATTTCTTATGGAGGGGCAACAAGTCAAGGATCTTATAGTTTTAGTAATAATTTTAGTAACTTGTAGTTGTGTATACTAAGACTGTATAACACACTGTCAAATGTTCTTAATAGATATTTTACTTTTTGTGATGATTTTATATCATATTCATATTCATATTTACATATCTATCTGTTGATTTTATTAAAGCATAATATTCACTATTTAGAAAAAAAATATTTGGACAATTAACTAATCAGAATGTTTAAAAAACTTCAATAAATACGAATGAGTACCGATGATCTGGGGAGCACAAGGCTCATTTTATATAGTACTATTCGAGATTTAATGCCTGATATATTATATCTTCGGACCATCGATGCTTCGGACCAATGATATAACGATATTGGTCTGAAATGTTCCTATCTTGTTATAAAATGATGATTATCTATACTAAAAATATTTTTTTTTAATTATTGAACACAAATGTTGTTTAGCATGGCTTTGTCTTACACTGCCTCATTTTGCTTCCTCACTACCGAAAAGATTATTGTCTTCCAAAATCAAAATTTCCACTTGCTTTTTGCGTTTCAGAGCGTGGATTAATAAATTTTGGTTCCGTGTCTGTCTGTCAGTCATTCTGTCTGTGGTAAATTGTTGTCACGCCGTTATAACTTCAGTCCGATTCCAAAGAAATTTTCAGGGATTGTGCGGGTTAGCTCGTAGACGGTCCCGTATAATTTTCAATGCCGTCGAATCAATAGTAGCCTGTGCGCATGCGCATACGTGAATTTCTTATAACGTCGATTTATCATCACCTGTTGGTCTGATTTCGTTCGAACGCGGTAGATAACAACTGGGTATGTGTTCTAGAAAAATGCCCTATAAGTTATATCGCAATTGGTAGATTAACAACCATTGCGCATACGCGAAACTATCGATTGACACCGGCAAAACTCCGTGTTTAATGGAACGATTTTGATGATATTTTCAGGGATTGTGCGGGAAAGCTTCTAGGTGGTCCCCTATGAATTTCATTGCCGTCACATGATTAGTAGTCCATGCGTATGAGCAAACGTGAATTTATTATAACGTTGATTTTTTATCATAAATTGGTCCAATTTCGTTCAAATCGGGGGATTAGATGGGTATATGTTTCAGATAAATTCTCTATGAATTATATCACAATTGGTGGAGTAATAAATAGCGCATGCACAAAACTAATATTGATTGACACAGACGAAAGTCCGAGACTAATGGACCGATTTTTATGAAATCTTCAAGAATTGTGCGGTTTAGCTCCTTGACAATCCCCTATAAATTTCATTGCCGTTGGATTAATAGTAGTCTGTGCGCAGGCGCAAACATTAATTTCTTATAACGTCGACTTATCAATCATTTGAGAGTTCCTAGAGATCCGTCGGTCTGAATACGGCGTGTAACGAGAAACGAGAAACTTTACCGCACCTTAAAGTCACGTCAAGCCCTTAACGGATCTAGTTGTAACGCTAGATCCATTGAAGGAGGAAATTATCCCTAGGAGGTTATTGGAGTCCATAGGAGGTGGTTATTTTAGACGATTACGTTTTTTGCGGATTGCGATCCATTAACGTATCTGTACGGAAGGATGCGTCTTCCTGAAATCATTGCGTCAGAGTTACGGCGCCGGATTGTCAATACCGCTCGACGTATTGTGTTTTACGGATCTACTATGAACTCTCTATTTCGGACTCGTACTTTGTTCTGCTACTAATTCTATACGTCCTTGTTAATGTGAGGAAACTATAATGACCACCCAACTAGGCAGACGTTTTTCACAAGCCTCGATAAAATTTCCATCCACCACATGGGATTAACTATAAATACTGATAGATAACCATAACGCACAGCTGATCTGAAGATCACAGAGGTGATCGTAGATGTTTTAGGATTGAACTTCTATCGAACTGGCAGCCTTCTCGAACGAACCCATCAATCGGTTTTCTGCGGAACGGGAAATTCCTGTTTCATTAACGTCTCGACTCCTGGTTGTTATTGAAACCGGTCCGAATTTTTTTCTTCGCGAGGGGAAACCCCGACCTCTATTCGTCGAATTCTGCCAATACAGTAGACAAGTATTCATTGTATAAACTACCAGCATAATTTCTATAACCAATTACTTTCAATTTTTCTTTATACAGCTTTTGCAATTTGAATTCGTCCTTTTTCAAAAAGAATTCGTCCTTTCACAAAATAAATTCGTCCTTTTACAAAATTAATTCGTCCTTTTAGAAAATGATTTCTTTCTTTCAAAAAGAGGGACCGAATCTTGAAGGCATCCAGAAAATGATAAGCAGATACATTTTTCGAAGAATAATTTATTGCATTGGTTTGCATAGTTAATAAAGATGTAATTGAAGAAATTTACAACGTTTACCAGAAAGTGACACAGTGACACAAGAAATTTGCAAGAAATTCATAAAAAGCCACCAATTTTAGAGTTTTGGTTTATTATTTTCAATAATGAACCTTTGTAATCTACCAGAAAAAAGTAACCCCCCCCCCCCCTCAAATTTTGTTAATTTATCTTTAAAGATGCATAGACTCTTGAAAGAAGAAGAAAAAAAAAAAAAAAAAAAATCCGTCCGTCCAGAGCTTTTCTCCAAAACAACTTGACCAAAGTTTATGAAATTTGGCTGAAAAATCATACATTGGCAGGGGTTGTCCCAGTAACATCGGCATTTAACAAAACGTGTTACAAACATGGTTATATAACTTGTTAGAAATTCAACTGAAAAAATGTTTTATAACACGATAGTTATGTAACTTTTTTTCTGTTATATAGCAGGTTACATGTTACCCAGAGGTTATCGGTAAAGATCAAAGGAAGTTAGATAACTTGGTTGTATGCAAGTTGCAAGCTCGTCCACACACACCAAACCACCACTTTGTGACAACCCTTGCCTTCCCTTCAGGGTGACCTCCTGATCAGTTGATGGATAACTACCTTTCAGTGAGGGCGTCCTGTGGAGTGTTTTTAATTTGACTGGCATTCTATGTTTTGTGGATTTCTGAGTGTCAAATTTTTTCAAAACCATTTTTGAGGTCTTTTGGCGATGAAGTGGACGGGGAAATTAATTGAGCAGTATCGTGAGAAAGCGGTACTTCGGGATCCTAAGCACATGATCACTACTGAATCCTCAAATGATTGAAAGTGTTGCACTTTTTGTTACATAGGTGTAGACGCGTTTAGGGGGGACAGTTGTATAACTTAGTTGTACAACAAACTTTTAAAACATGCTATATAGCATGTTCTAAAACAATTGCTATACAACTTTGCTATTTGTTACCGGTGTGGACGCGCCTTTAGATACCTACCTAATGATTCGTTTAATAATATAGACAGGTGTTTTGCGTAGAAGAGCTGTACAATACAGAAATAATAAACCTCTGTGTAATGATTTGCAGCATTTTTTTTTTTTTTTTTTTTTTTACCTCAATGCAGAGGCTGCCCTGACGCTGCTCTAGGCACAAGGGAAAGCGTATGCATAACAAAGTTAGTCAACAGTAATTTGTGCTTGATGTGTGTAGATGACAGGGGAGAAGATTTTCGCGCACTTGCATAAAGACTGCATTCCGACACTGATGAATATATGTGTACTACTGTTCATCAGTATTTGAAAGAGAGCGTTATGAGCCGCTGTAACGGCATTAAAAACTATGTAAATTATTTGGTGCAGAAAGGTTTATTATTTACTTGATCTAATACATGTTGTTCATTATAATGCATTATTGTATTATAACATGTATTATTGTATTACAATGCGTGTAAAGGAGAATTTAGCTAATTAAGCTGGTCAGGATGGAGACCGTCATTTCATTCGACAATGGGTCAAGAGAATGTCGAAATTACATTAACTTTGGAACCTAACGGGAACATTCCCAAAATTTTGACACATGGACTGGATTATCTTGGTCAATAATTTATATATATATATATATATATATATATATATATATATATATATGAAATTCGGTGTAGGGCTCTTGAGAGTCGGTATTGGGAAAAAAATACTCAGATTTCCATGCCGACGTTTCGTTCTATTTGTAGAACCTCTTCAGGGCTAAAAGAATGATACCATTGATTGAAACAACTGCAAACATAAGTGCTATAAATCTTAGCTATCTACATAAAAATATTGATATATTAATGAGGAAAAATAACATGGATCTATGATCATAACAAAACTATTGAGGCATTAGCAGAAGGAAAATGTTGATTAATATAGTGACATACCTTGAAAACGGGGATTACATACAATTATTGCACATAAGAGATGCGTCTCAGAGGATTGACACTGACACGAAGCAATGGATCAAGGGCATGGATACTGTAAGTACTTACCCCTCCAGCCTGAGTATTATCCCCCTGCTAAGAGTGACGTCACCAGTGCAGCAAACTTTAAAAAATCATAGAAAGAAAATTACTCATCGTCGGAGAGTGCGGATGGTGTCAAATTTCTAAGAGCAACAAGCACATTTTCTATTTTTTTTTAAACCTAGAATACTATGGAGAATGATGGGAAGGAATTTCGGACACCCATCCGCCCCACGATTTTCGTAATGAGAGGGAGAGGGGCGGAAGGGGGTCAAAAATTACTCCCCATTATTCTCCATAGTATCTCAAACGATTGAAAATTAAGACAAAACATTGAGTGAATGTGCCGAAAATTTTTTTTCACGGAAGAACTCAGACCCCAACAACGATTTTCATCAAACAGAAATGAATTCTACACTACTTGTATTCTTGGTTAAAATTCTAGGTTAAAAAAAAATAGAAAATGTGCTTGTTGTACTTGAAGTACAAGTACTAAGTACAAGTTCAAGTCCACCTGGACAAGTACAAATCCTGATGTACTTGTACTAAGATTAATAAGTAAAAATACTTGTGTACTTGTACTTAGAACTTCAATTACAAGTACTTGTACTTACACTTAGAACTTCAATTACAAGTACTAGTACTTACTAATTGTATTACAAGTACATCAGGTGCTTGTAATTGTACTTGCGATTTTTCGAGTATTTTTTAAAAAATCATTTATTTCATGACAAATGACAAAAATAAAAATTTACAGTCATTGTGATATAATGAAACAATATTTGGTATACTAAATAAAACAATCAAATAATGCTAGACAATTTAATTTCCCATAACATGAGCTCGTGTTGGGAAATGAGGTCCTGGTCACTCTTCGAGCCACAATTCATCTCATCCCTTCTCTCGCGCGAATAACAACATTCCTCGTCAAATCGATGAAACTTAAATATTATTTCCTCTTAACATCCATATTTTACAGTTGATGTAAATAGATAATTGTTAAACATTTAAATATGTTTTTAGTGCTTCCCATCAGAAGTTTCTTCTTATTATCTAATGATAACTGGTTAAATATACTAATTGCCTTATATCTATAGCGCAGCTGCGCAAGAGTTGTTCGATGTGATGGTAAATTGACTATATAGGTTTCCTTTGACCTTGTATTCAGCGAATGGACAGGTGGATATATTGTATTCTCCATTAACATTTGTTTTAAACAAGCTATTTCCATCCACTTTGGGAATGGAAGAGTGTACAATCGTCTGAATAAGGACAAAGAATGTTTTAGGTAGTTGGAATTAGTTATGATGAGGATAATTGCTTTTTGTGTTCCAATTACTGATTTCTATACGGAGGCATACCCTCCACTCCACGTTGGAAGACAATACAATAGAATAGAACTAAGAAACGCGTTATTCACCATCATCAGACATTTCGTCTCAACAAAGGCACTCAATTTTGCAAAAATAAAAATTAATTTTCTTAATTTATTATTGATCTTTTTTCTTTGTCAATCCCACTTTAGATTTTCATCGAAATACACCCCCTAAATACCTTGCATTTTTACCTTTAGTTATTGTACCTGTACTTTGTACTTGTAAGTACATTTTCCCAACTCTGTTGGTGGATATTTTAGGGTCAATCGAAGCTATTCGACACATCTACGAGCGGTTCGGGTTGTGCAGATTGGAAGGCACCCATTATTTTTGCCCTATTTTTTCGCCCATCGCGGCTTCACGTCCGTTTACTCCTGCGAGATACGATTCAGCTCTACGGCTGACTTGACACGAGGAGCCGGCGTCGAGCGAGAAGCCCCCAACGCCGGCTTGACACGGTGGGATCTCTCAGTCGGTGCCGCATCGGGTTCACTTCCTCTGCGGTTCCTCGCTCCCGCTTCCCGCCTGGCTCGCAGCGAAGGGCGCTTCACGGGGTCCGGACGTCCGGCCCGATGCGCTGGAGGGTTCTCTCTCACAAAAAGGCGGAACCCCGCCTCTCTTTTTTTGTGGGAGTGCGCGTATTTGTGTGTGTGTACCTGAGTAGGGGACGCATCTACACGCCCTGCATCCCATAGGTATCTTTTTCTGCCAAGGTAGAGGAGGCTCTTTCACCCAGATCGAGACAGGTGGCCTTTCGACATCACCATCTGAGGGACCACCTGGTCCAAATACAAAACGTAACTTATTGAACAAATTGTGTACGATGAATGTTACAAATGAAGCGCTCAGACAGTGGCGTAGCTAAGTCATTTCTCATGGAAGGGCAACAGTCAAGGACTACATTTTATTTTATAGTTTAAGTATTCATTTCCAGTACTTGTTATGAATATACGAAGACTGTATAATAAAATGTCAAACGTTCATATAAGTAGATATATCATTGGTTTTCCGTAATGACTTGAAATCAGTACGCTTTCATATTCACAAACCTACCTATGGATTATTAAAGCATACCTAATACTATTTAGAACAAATATTATCCAATTAACTAATAATCAAAATGCTGAAAACTACGATTAATACGAATACCTACGGATGAACTGAAGACCACTAGGTTTACCTACCTACTATTATACTAGACTTACTACCTGCAAAATTATATATTTATGTATGTGGTCGTTTCTCTCTTACAGGTTTTTCCACAATAAATTGTTACCTACTTGTTGATCTGGACTATAGCTCACGATAAATTTATATAAGTACGTAGGATAAAAAACGGGGCATGAAACCGAGAACGACAAACAACAAAATGTAGCTAACTAGCTAAAAAAAAAAAAAAAAAAACTCAAACCAGCAATACGCTAGTTAGAATAGAAATACCTACCTACTGCTACAATAGATTGTTTAAATCTTTTCTATTAAACTAATTCAATCACCACAGAAAACTTCAATTTTTTTTCTTTACGAGTATTTTAACTGTAAATTAACTCGTAGACGGTATAATACAAACGATATACTTACCAATAATAAAAAATTAATAAAAGAATACAGGAAACAACCAAGCTTGATCAAGTAGGCAGTGAAAAGTAGGGGAATGGGGAAGTACATAGGAGAATTTGGTGGATACTAAACAATCGATATTTTTCTAGGGAAAAATCGCATATGGGCTAGCCCTAGAAGCTAGTGGGGAACGACTTGATTTCAGGTTGCAGTATCCACATTTCCTTTTCGTTGACTAGGTGATTTTACTCGTCTTAGATGGCCTGTAAAATATCCACGCAATTTTGTCCTTATACAAACGAACCTAATAAAAATTTATTTATTTCTAAGGGCGTCTAATGTTGCTAGGCAACCTGATCCGTATAATAATAGTAGTGTTTTACTAATTACATTCTCCAATTGAAGGTGTTAGGTACTGAAGTTAGAATCGTAAAATTACTAATTTTGATTGTTTCCGCATATCACGAACTTCTGTGATTCATGGAGGGGCTCTGCCCACCCTGCCCCTCCTAAAACTACGCCACTGGCTGAGAACCAGAAACGCGAACTCAAATAAGTCGATTTTGTTTTCACATGGATATTTCTTTTAGCTTGAGGTAGGTAATTGAAAAAACGTCTACCAAGTTGCGTGTTGCACATAGCTTCCTCGTTTACCTATCATGAATGTATAGATCATTGAATAGTTTTAAATGATGTTGAAATATTCCATAGCGGAAAAGAGTCAATCAAGAATTAGGGTGAAATGTCATAATTGGTCAATTAAGAAACGGAAAAATGATACTCAATGTAATTTGCGTTTGTGCAAGCGCAGAATGAACTGATGAGTTGAAAACAATGAAATAGGTACGGAACAACCTACTACTACAACCTAACCAGGCATTCGCTGACAATTTCATCAAAATCGGAAGAAAACTGTGGAAATTAAGGTCATCATTAGTATTTTACATTGGCGAGTTGAAATTGTTTCACACAGTCGAGTTGAAATTGATATGAGGTAATCAAGTCATCTTCTTCCAACTATCAAAAAAAATTTAAGCGAAATCGAACGACTAGAGTGTGGAAAAATGGAGCATAATGGAATTTACGTTTGCGCATTCTCAGAACGAAGTATTGATTTGGCAACAATGAAACTGATAGGGGACCGTCTACCCCTAGTCCACATATTCCCTAAAAATTGCATCCAGATCGGATGAAAACTGTGGAAAATAAGCTTGTTACAAGGATATTGGCGCATGCGCAGCAGTTATTAATGATACAATCATGTTGAAATTTATATAAGATGATCAAATTGTCGTCCTCCAACTATCATCCGAATTTGAGCGAGATCGAACGACTAGGGCGTGAGAAAATAGTGCTGGGTAAAATTTACTTTTGCGCAAGTGCTGAGTGAGGTATTGAGTCAAGAACAATGAAATTGATAGGGGACCGTCTACCCCCTAGCCCGCACATTCCCTGAAAATTTCATCCATATCGGATGAAAACTGTGGAAAATAAGCTTGTTACAAGGATTTGCGGACAACCGACACACACACAACACACACACACAGACAGACACGGGACCAAAGATGCTAAAATGTAAAATACGACTGGAAAATTTGATTCCGATTTGGGTATAGGCATTAGTAAAAAGACAAAAGGCAAAAGGCCAAAGAAAAGGCAAAAGTTAATGGAGATCTTTTTCCACAGGGCTTAACATCGGAGAGTAGGGGGCAAGAATTTCCTGTCGAATCGATGAGTTGATTGACTACAAGTGATCTGTGTATCTGTGCAGTCAAAGAGAACACCAACTTCAAGAGGTAATCGCAGAAAGTGTAGACTTCATCACGCTACAAGATTGTGCAAACTACGCAATGAATATGTTTCGGTCGCTCCCAACACTCTCCATTAACTTTTGCCTTTAGAAGTATTTTTACTAATGCCTATAGCTAAATTAAAATGTCAACTGTAGAATGATAAGTTGTAAGAGCAGTTTTGTTATTAATAAATTAATAGATTACCTTCACATTAACTTCATGAGGTGCTGGATTATGTTTAAATCTACACGTTTTGTGTTCGTTCCATCACTTGCATGATTTGTGTTTACAATTATACATTTTGTTGAAGTTTAAAATTTGTTGACTAAAACAACACATTTGCTCAAGGTCTAATTAAATTTACGAAAGTTTAAGTCAATTCGCGAAAAGTCTAGTTCAATTCGCGAAAGGTTTAATTCAGAGTACGAATGCTATAAATAATTTTGGATTAAATTATTGTTAGTCAGGCATGCCACTTGTGTGTTGGTAAGAAGCCTTTTCAACATGAGACAAATTACATCTCGAATTACTTCATTAAAACCGGTGGGAGAAGTGGAAATTACTGCCATAAATTTCCCTTCAAGGGAAGGAAGGAGGAAGCACCCTCAGTCTACTCGTTGTATCCGAAGTGGAAGCATCCAAATTAGATATGGCGGGTAATTCGTCCTATTAATTTCCACGCTGGCCGGGGCCCTTTTCATTTGCAGATTAGATGGCTGAGAGGGTGAGAGGACGAGTACGAGCTCTGGTATTGGGGAGTACGTTTGTAACGCTAGACTTACTTCAGTCAAAGGGGGTATTTTCGTGCGTACTTAGGCTTGGATGAGGAGAGGGGGGTATCTCAAGTGTAAGTCACGTTTCCACTGGAATGGGTTTCAAGGGAAATCCCTTCCTGGTATTTCACGGATGACTCATAAAATCGTAGGTTGATAAACTGAAGAAGCAATTGAAGACTCCAGGGACCGAAATCGTCTAGTATTAGAAACATGTTCAAGTCATTAATTTTAATAGCTTTGGTGATTCGACCCCGCAGCATCAAATGAAACTTCATTCTAACAGCATTGTGTGCAATTTAACAATACTTGAATGAGAGTTGTAAGTATCATGCTGCAAATAGAAAGAAAAAACACTTAGCAGTTTGCGTAACCACAACCAACTTTTCAAATAGAGATAGATGAAATAAAAGTTACTGAAAAGTATTAAAAACACTTCAATTTTTTACAGATCAGAAGGGAGAACACATTATCATTAAAATTAAATTATTATGAAAATTATGAATCACTTGCTGAAGAATAGGTATGTGGGCTCCCTATCAAATTTCGACGTCCTACGGTGAATCGGAGAGATTTGAGCACGATTTTGCCATACTTTTGATTGATATCAAGGCTCGGGGTCAGCGGATCCTCACCAAAGTCAGCGAGGTACAAGTTCTGACATGGTATTACAACATATCAAAATTTGGTCCAAATCGGACCAGCGGCTTTGAAGAAGTGGACAAAATTATGCTAAAATTTGGTACTGAGCCTCTATAGGCCTGCTGTGTACGATTGACAAAGTGAGGAACGACACAGATCACCTGAGAGAGCTCGGTAGCTTATTTCCCTCTCAAAAGACCTAGGAGGCTGAAATTTGGTATGGAGCCTCTATAGGCCTGCTGTGTACGATTGACAAAGTGAGGAACCACCCAGATCACCTGAGAGAGCTCGGTGGCTTATTTCTCTCTCAAAAGACCTAGGAGGCTGAAATTCGGTATGGAGCCTCTATAGGCCTGCTGTGTACGATTGACAAAGTGAGGAACCACCCAGATCACCTGAGAGAGCTCGGTAGCTTATTTCTCTCTCAAAAGACCTAGGAGGCTGAAATTTGGTATAGAGCTTCTATAGGATTGCTGTGTACGATTGACAAAGTTTAGAACCACCCAGATCAGCTGAAAGAGCGCGGGAGCTCATATCTCTCAAAATAGACCTAGAAGGCTGAAATTTGGTATGGAGCCTCTATAGGCCTGCTGTGTACGATTGACAAAGTGAGGAACCACCCAGATCAGCTGAGAGAGCTCGGTAGCTTATTTCTCTCTCAAAAGACCTAGGAGGCTGAAATTTGGTATGGAGCCTCTATAGGCCTGCTGTGTACGATTGACAAAGTGAGGAACCACCCAGATCACCTGAGAGAGCTCGGTAGCTTATTTCTCTCTCAAAAGACCTAGGAGGCTGAAATTTGGTATGGAGCCTCTATAGGCCTGCTGGTACGGTTGCCAAAGTGAGGAACCAAACAGATCACCTGAGAGAGCTCGGTAGCTTATTTCTCTCTCAAAAGACCTAGGAGGCTGAAATTTGGTATGGAGCCTCTATAGGCCTGCTGTGTACGATTGACCATATATGAGGACCCACCCTGATCAGCTGAGTGAGCTCGGGAGCTCTATGCTTTCCGAATAGACGGAGGAAGCTGAAATCTGGTATTTAGCAACATTACTACCTATGAGAGAAAACATGATACATGGTTTTTATTTTTTCCGAATAGACGGAGGAAGCTGAAATCTGGTATTTAGCAACATTACTACCTATGAGAGAAAACATGATACATGGTTTTTATTTTTCGGAGAAAATCGACTTTTTTTGTCCAAACCATTTGGAGTTTTAAACTAAAATTTGTAACTTGGGGTTTTCAAAGGCGCAAAATCCGATTTTTAAATAAAAAATTGGAATTTCCAAAACAATAAAGCTGCCTTTTGAACAAAACCTATTCTTTCATAAGACCTTGTCATGTATGGTATGACATGTGGACCTACTACCTATTTCTGTTTTCATAAGTTTTACGATCTAAGTTAGTACGTAGGATAAACTTCACTTCGGTCCAACTATCACACTGTTCTCTTTCTTCTTGGAATTCATCCATTCTTCTTTTCTCGAAAGAACCATTTCCCCCGTGAACCAATTAAAAAGATGATTCTAATGGAGAAACCAGGCTCCGGTACATCGCCTAGACCTTCACCAGCGGTGGGTACTATACTAAACGGAAACCCCAAAAAAATGCCTGCCGCTGCGAGCAGCCCACCGTGCTTCCTGCTGTTTTCTGATAAATACCTTCCCGGCCGTCACGGCCCCGTGAATTCGGAGGTTTAAAAAACAATCAAAGAAGAGACTTTTGGCCATCAAGAATGGAAAGAGAGAGATATTAACAATAATCACTGAATAGAACACATCAAGCAAGCAATAATTTGCAGTAGCAACACGTAGCAGGAAACAGGTATCTACAATTTAAAATTTAAAAACCTTCACTTCATTAAGGTATTTAGCAGGTTTGAAAATAAATCAGATATTGTATTATTGATTAATCGCAAACCTTTGTAGTTGGCTTAAATAAAAACCAAAAAAAAAAAAAAAAAAACCTGCCAAGTTGAGTGAGGCACTACGTATAACTTCCTATCACCCGTACCATGAATGTATGTATAGATCATTGAGATGTTTTAATTAATCTTGAAAGATGAGCTATTCAATACCTTTCATCGAAATCGGTTGAAAACTGTAAAAGTCATGCTTGTCACAAGCGTTTGAGGTATGTGATGTGTAGTCGATTTATGTATGTCTTACTGGGAGTTGGTATTCCCAGTGGAATATCTCTAGCCACTTTGGACATGTGATCAAGAGATCAAGTGATCAGTTGGAACTCAAGAGATCAAACAATACCTAGGCAATGAGAAAATGACTGTTAATTGACTTTACGTTTACACACGCGCAGTGAAAACTACTAGTTTTTTAGTGATAAAATTTATAAGGGACGATATTCAGCCTAACCCGCTCAACGAAAGAAAAGAAAAGAAAGAAAGAAAGTTTATTCCAAAAAAAATAAAGAAATTACAAAAAAAAATATCATAGTTGTAAATTAATACGGCAACACAAAGGAAAAATTATAGTATATTTATACAATGGAATATACCCCAAGAACCATAGGGTACGACCCTGTGCGGTTCGGGGGAGTTGAGTTAAACAAGTAATATTACCTAATACACCATTTTTTCAAAAACGACCCAAAAGTGATCAGATGAAGAAAATAAGGATGCAAAAAAAAGATAGCTAAATTAGAATAAATTTCTATGAACCCAAGTGACAATCCCAAAAGAATTTGATGGATAGAATACAATCATTATATAGGTAGGTAAAGATAAACACCATTAGAAGCAAAATAACAGACAAAATCATGACACATAAACACTAGTCAGTAAATTGGAACAGTTTATAGGACCTTGGGTTATCAACCATGTGAAAATTCTAGTTTTATAAACGGCACGCGAAAAATTTCCAGGTATGGTCATGTCGGCTGGGAGAGACCGCAATATATAAGGCATACTGAAAAATATATGCTTTGAGGTACACCATAAACGAGATTGGGGAGCTGGTATTACCGCCTTAGAAGTGAGGCGAGCTGGGTATATGCTATGTCTAGGATACACGAAGTAATCGGGGTGTTTGTGAAAAAAAAGTAATAGCTATTTTGACATACAGTTGTTGAACTGAGAATACCTGGACAGCTTTGAATAAGTCAGAGGTGGGGAACCGGCGTGGCTTCCTGGCGATTACTTTTAGGATTGATTTTTGGACAATACAAAGCGGATTTAGGATAGACGCTGAAGCGCCACCCCAGGCTAAAATACCGAAACTAATGACACTTTGCACAAGAGCTTTATATATAGTAATTAAATTTTTCTTATCAAGACATCCCCTCAATCTATAAAAAATATGAATAAATTTACGGAGTTACCGAACCATAGAGCTAATATGATACTCCCATCTTAAGTCTTCATCTATAGTAATTCCTAAGTACTTTGTAGAATAAACCCGTTCTATTAGTGGACAATTGCCGTCACACGCACACTTCATATAGTCATATCCACATGTATGTATCATGATACTGTGCTGCTCCAACCCTGACACATTTAATCGAAACCGATTAAGAACTGTAGAAGTAATAATCTTGCTTTCGTGCATGCCCAGTATCTGCTTATCTACGAGAGTGATCAAGTTGATATGGGATGATAAATTGTCTTTTCTCGACTAACCTCCGAATTTGAGCGACATCAGACGAGTAGGCGTGAGAAGACGGGGCTTGATGGATTTCACGTTTACGCATGCCCAGAGTGAAGTAATGGTAACTGAGCAATGAAACTAATATGGGACTGTTTAATTAATTTTTGCGCATGCGCACAGACGTCAATGAAATGTATAGGGGAACGTCGAGGAGTTAAAGCACACAATCCTTGAAAATTTTATAAAAGTCGGTCCATTAGTCTCGGTATTTGTCTGTATCGATAAATTTCATTTTTGCGCATGTGCTACTGTTATTACTCCACCAATTATATATAAAATTCATAGGGAATTAAACTGAAACATAGTATTTATACCCATCTACTCCCAAAGTTTGAACGAAAACGGATCAATATATGATAAGAAACGGCTTTGCTATTGCTGCGGATTTGTATTTAAATTGCTAATTTTCAAACGTAGGTACCCAATCAGGTACTTAGTTATGTCAGTTTGTTTAATGTGACGCGTGTTTAGATTAATGCCGTTTGAACATTGCAGTACTGTGTACACAGATGCTTTTTCAACCGATAGTTGAGTAAATACTCGTACAGTGGCATAATAGGGAGACATGAGGGTTGATTGCTTTGAAGTCGCGGCTGCAGTGTGCGCAGCTGGGAGGGTTCAAGTCAAACATTGGCATCGGTCAACCCCTGCCGTTTGCAGTATCTGTTCCTGGCACTCAACACTTGACGGGTTGTGGAGGGTGGTCACTGTAGCTGAAGGGAGGTAAATTACACCTACCAACTTCTACTCCTGGCACAGAGGATTAGCTATTTAGTTCCATCCCGTGAACACAGATAATTATATGGATGTCAAGCCTTTCTCCCCAAAAATAATTCAAACACAAAATATGTAATCGTCCTTCCAACATAGCGAAACATCCCCCCATACAGTGGGTGAGTTACAAGTGAATCCACAAGTCAAGAAAATAGTTTGAGAAAAACGAATTCGAAGTTTTTAAATTTTCGCTTGTTTTGAGGGAAGACATTAAACTATGGGGTTGAAAATATTGGGTTGAAGCTTCTTTAGGGTGTCTAATTACTTTCCTGAAAACGGAAGTTAGTGAAAAACGTTGTCTATTTCCACGAAAAATAAAGAGTTACACTGTTAAATCGATTTCGACGGTTAGGCCATCATCAGTAACAAACAATAACTGAAGATACATTAGAAAGGACACAGCTTTTATAGTAACAGGTGAAGGGAGATTGAATCCTAACCGTGGAAATCGATTAACCCTTGATGGCCTAACCGTCGAAATCGATTTAACAGTGTAACTCTTTATTTTTCGTGGAAATAGGCAACGTTTTTCACTAACTTCCGTTTTTAAATGGGTTTCCACAACTTCGTCGCGAGTGATTTAGTTCGTACTTTCCTGAATGTTTCACGTGGCTGGCAGTTTGGAAAGTACTTTTCGAGGTACTATTTCTATGAGAGTACCTGGCTTAGTGGATTTCACCTGAAGATGAATTATAGAATTGTTTGAAATGTCTTTCCTGTTTCTGCCTCATGTATTATAGCTCGTTTAGGAGCTCAGTCCTGAATAGTCGGTAAGATTGGTAATTCGAAACATGATTGGTGCAAGTTTTCAGGTATGACGGCTAAGAGTGGAATCAATCGTTGGGTGAAGGTGGTTCCTGGAGTTTCTATTTCTTATACTAGAGCCATCATTCCCATCAACAATCTTTCTGCAGCATTTTCATTAACAAGCACCCATAGATGGTACCCAGACTTCATCTCGACAGTTAGATTCTTTTTCAACGTGATTTTTTAAATTTCTTCATTCTCTTCCTTACTGAATGATTTTTACCGAATCTTCATCTTCACTCAGGGCAACACAGTTTTCATTTTGATATCAGGGTTCTTTTTCTGCAAAGCCTTTACAATGTTCCTCTCCTGGAGTGGAGTTCTATTGTGGTGAGAGGAGGGGGGGTCCAGGTTTGGGATCAAAAAGATAATACGCAACGGGTTTGGGGCCATAGATTGTTCGTACTAACGTTTAATGGCTTGAGCTATGTACCTATACGGCTTGTGACGATTCCGGAGAATCCGTCGTCAATCACATCCATGTTCGTTTAACTACTCGACCTTTTTATCAAATTCGTCATCTGGACTTCCGAGCCTAGATCTCACGCTCGATAGGAAGCCCAAGCTATCCTGGTGGGTTACGTAGATTCTTGTTCCATACGTCATCTAAATATTTTAGCATGTTTCTAGAAGTCTTCTTTGGTAATTAGACGGTCCGAACTATACAATAGCCAGCAACAGTTAGTTAGTATTAGTATTCAATATTAGCTAATTTAGTATTAGTTATTCCTAGTTTTAGATTAGTTCAATACCTACCATAGCTCACCCTCGATATCTTCAACTAGCTCTCCGCTTGTATTTCCTTGAGTACGGAAATCAGAAGGATGTATATTGGGGTAGGGAGTGTAAAATATTGTTTGTTGGAATATCTGTGAAAACTTTCTGCGGAGTTCGTAGTTCTCAGATTGCTTTAATTTGGAGCATAGGCCCATAGAGACGAGGGAAATAAGATGTACCTACTCTTCGATATAATTTCGATATAATTTGTATTAACGTAGTAAATAAATTCCATACCCTCCACGAGAGCAGTGTTTTACATTAGAGTAGTTAAGGCATTGTAAACCGGGAAGAAAGCATAATGCGAAAATTTTTTGAAGCCATAGGCCACACTTCAGTTTTCTTTTATAGTGTATTGGCAGGACCTTTGCCCCTTCTATGCGACAATACCATGATTGTGAGAGATGAAAATTACAACCATATAGTGTACAATCGGGCAAACTTTCTGAAACAGGTGAAATGGCAGCTTTCTCGAAGTCCACATTGGTGAGATTTGTTAATCTACTTAGACATGCGACACGTACAGAATCTGAACACCCATCCAAAATCTGTGTATTTGTTCGCAAAAGAGCATAGACCACAGGAATGTAAAATCCCAAAGCCGTGACTGCCATATTGTTGCTTCGAAGAGAAGTGGGGTAAGAAGTTGTCGTATGAAGCTGAAAACAAGTGAAAGCAGCGAGACCTGCTGGAGGAGCTTCTAACAACGCTGAGAAGCTGAGGAAAAGAATTTCGGTGAGCAATTTGGGCTTTGTATGAAGAAAAGAAAAAAGTAAGCATTACCTAGTAAGGTTTACTTCTATTAATGTTATACAACTACCAAATTAATTTCGTGCCTGGGGGAATCCACTAAGTTGATTTCACCAGTCTTGATTCGAAAGTTTTATGATTTAGTTAAAACAAGATTCGCTATTTTCATTGGAACTATTGCTCCGATTTTAAAACTGACTTCACCAATCGATCTGGTGTTTAAAATTACATTCATAGGAGTAAGTAACCAATAATCTAAAAAGTAATAGAATTGACTTTGTGGATATTGCTTGAAAGCCGATATGGATTGCAAACTAAATGGTGATCTTGTAACTTGTCATTGTACTAAGATCATGTTGTAAGTGGACAACATTGAATATCAAGGGCTCCGAATCGACCAACACCTATGGAGGTCAGATACCTATAATAGAAGTTTAGTAAAGAGAATAAAGAAATAATTAATCTCCTTTTCAACACTAAGTAAATAGCATTTGAAACAGCAATTTGAAAATGGTTAGGAGAATCTTTATTTGTGGAATAAGTTCAGAGGTGGTGGATGTTTCGCAGCCTTTAGCTCTCTCAACAATAGCTGAAATCTGAACTAACCATAAGTATGATTAAGTAGTTTGACAGGGCTTTATTCCGACTGAGGGGCCACCTACTCGATGGAACTAGAGGAGAGAGGTGAATTCGTTTACGTCCCTTCCGGCGAATAATACAATTAATGGACCAACTGGACAGTGTTGATTGAATAAGGCTCTTGCTGATGGACCCTGACTTATTGGATTTGTCTGTTTCAGGACCCAGGTGGTGACTCCAAGGCCCCAAGCCATCGCCTACTACTATTTCCTACCGTGCAGGGGCATCAATAGTTTGGTTTCTACGTTCCCGATTTTGCTTCTGCGTCTATTAGGTAGCGGAAGCATTGTTTTCACTTTCGGAAGAAGAACAATTTTTGCCCCCAAATCACAAATTTCCTCTCGGTTTCAGACCATATCATACCAACCAATAGTTCACTCTACGCATGCACAAATGTTAGTATCATCAAGCACAATTTTCTCACGTTTTGGTCGTCTGATCTCGCTCAAATTTGGTGGGTAGTTAGAAAAAGGGGATTCAATAATGTCATTATCAATTTCATTATTTAAGATGTTGTACATGCGCGAATGTGAAATCCTTGCAATGAGCATAACCTCTACAGTTTTCATTCGATTTCGGTGAACTGTGGGGTAGAACACCCGAATTCCTGGACATCTGAAGATGGTCGACTGAAAAATGAAAGTCATTCGGAAACTCCGAAAACCACCTATTCAAATCAACACATCATAAAATCAACACATTCTGAGCAGGTTGGGTCCAAAGCGTAAGGTTCTCAAAGTTTAAAATGCAGTGAAGGTGATAATTAGTTCGGAAAGGTTTATTTCTCGTGGTGTCAGTGTTCCTTACGACCGCGACCGACCGCCAAAATAGATCATCCAACCCCAGGTAAGTGAAATTAAGTGTAATACGAGGCTTAGGAAGGACAACTAGCTTTATTAATTGCTTATTACTGTCATTTCTTGGTGTTAATATGACAAAACACTTGTACAGAGAAATCGGTTTCGAAGTTTCGCAACGAATAAAAAACAGCTCTTTGAGACAAATTCTCGCTGGATGCAAACATATCAGTTATAAAGCCATATGTTGCATATGTTAAAGCCTCTTGAGAATTTTTTCCCCAACTGAGAAGGAGTGTCGCCTGGACACAAGAAACACCTCAGTGTTTCCAAATTCATCTGGGAAATCATTTGTTAAAATAATGAAATGACATGAAATTTTTTATTTTTGTTGCTCAATAATTTTTTTGTTCACTCAGTTTTACTGGCGAATTTTCGAAAAAAAAAGGAAGTTGTTGCAATGGGTCCAAAATTTTTGGAATGGAAATTTTTGAAATTCTTTTTATGGAAATCCGTTTTGGAACATTCTAAAAAAAATCCTGAAATTTAAAACTTTTTAATTATATATGTATATGTAGATACATATAGATATGCTGTGTGTCACTCCATACGATGATATCTGCCCCTAGGAACGACCTAAAAACTCGAAATGGTGCCAAAATGTCAATAATGTCTAAGGGGTCAAATTTTGAAAATTAAGAGTCAAAAATCGCTAAAAACGCGTTTTTAGGTGGAAATTACTATTTTAAGTATAGGAACATTTGGTATATTCGGAATCAGCGCCAAATTTCCTATAAGGATAGTCCATCATCTATTAAAAATTGTCATAGTTCAAAAATCGCTAAATATTGGAGGAAAATGGTTCTGTGGAAATTCGATCATTAGCTCATGCTGCATGAATGTTGACTCTAACACAAACCTGAAACCTCAACGAGTAAACCTTCGAATTTCAAGTCTGTTCGACCTCCATTTCGTCAGTAAGGGTCATGTCCAGGAATTCGGATGTTCTGCCCCAATGTGCGATGGTCCAGAATCAAAATAATTCTATAAACCCCGAAGAGGGACATTTAGGACACTTATGACATAATTTACTTACCTAGTTAACAAACTTATGTATGATGCTTTTATGATGTTTAATTTGAACATATTCCAGCACGATGAATCGTATGATCATTCGATCCATGAGTTAGTTTCGGTGATCACTATCGATGTGTACCGGACCAAAGTATTTTGACGAAGTCAACCTGAATCTTATTTTACTTACCTACATAATTTATCGACTATTGGTGATAACCTTGGTAACAGAACTCGGGTAGCGTGCTCACCACGAACGTAGACTCCCACACGTTTTGACTTAAGTAGGTAGGTACCTACTTACCTATAGTAACTCCACTTATGTTTTAGAAAATTAGCTCTAAACAATGCTATAATCGTATACCTAGTTTGAATACGAATGCCTAATGAACGCCGTCAGTATGGTAGGAAAGGTCTCTATTATTCCATTCAAAATATTTTGTCTAGAAATGAATTAAATAGGGAGTCGAATGAGAACAAAACAAGAACGGGAAACAAAGAGTGAAGTCATTTCGGCTAAGAAAATCCGGTGCCCATATCAAAAGAACCGGCGCACCGTAAACTTTGCATTGTTCATTCAGTAGGTAGAGAAGGGGCCATAAATGGCTCTTTCTCTAGCAAGTCGGTCTTAAACCAAGGGGAGCGAAAATTGTATTGCCCGAGCAGGAAACCGAAGGGTGGTGCCCCTCCCCCATCCATCTTCCCCAAAGATGTTTGGCAGGAAATGGACTCGAGAAGTTGGTTCCTATTCAAATTTCAGCGTCTGATGTCCTGAAACGATGGTTTACCATTCATTGGTTGGCTCTTTGTGACTTCGGCGGTATATTGTTGATTGAAAGGTTCCGTTTGGAGTCCTTGATTGGAGCGTCAATGCTCAAAAGGGACAAGAGGTAGGTATATATAGGTATGGAGGTAGGTACCTACCTTCCTACCTACACCGTTATGCTCATAAAAGGTAAGCCGGCAGCAGGTATTCAATAGCACGTATTCGGTAGGTAGGTACGGAAATTAAATTTAACGAAGGCACAAGTAGATCACCAGTCACCAGAACCCACTAGGTAAATCCTGTTCAAACGAAAATGAGAAAAAAAGTTCCAGTCATGCAGCATGATCGTATGGGCGAATTTTCGTAAACTATCTTATGGTAAGTATAATGTTGAATCGCTTTGAAACCTGTGCTTTTTGAGAGCAAGGCAATTTTTAACTATTAATTTTATTATAGAAAACGAATTTTAAATAATAATCAGCTATTCAAAAAGAAGTTTTGGATTTTTAGCTTTTTTAGCAGTTTTTATCGATTTCTTTGCAAATTTTAATGGAATAAAAGTTCATTTTTCAGCACAATTTTGGACATTCATTTTTTAATGTTCTATTTCATAGGTAATAAACTTTATTCAAGCAATATTCTACTAAAAATATAAATTTAACAATTTTTAGCCATTTTTAATGATTTTCTTAGTACATTTTTTGAAATTTGACCAATTTAATGTGCTCAAAAAGTATTGGCCAACAAACTCATCCTTTTGATTCCTTTTGTCCAATCGACTTCGACGGTTAGGCCATCATCAATAGTTATTGTGATAGTTTGTGTGTGTAATAGTTATAGTTGTTGTTACTGATCATGGCCTAACCATCGAAATCGAGTTAACATTAACTCTTAATTTTTCGTGGGAATAGACGACGTTTTTCCACTGACTTTTTTAAAATGGGTTTCCAAAACTTCGTCGCGAGTGATTTAGTTCGTTACCCTTATTTTCCCTAAAATCCTCCTGGTGCTTGTCTAAATTCCCCTGAATTTCCTACCAGTTTGACCGCAATATTCGTAGCCACAACAACATTTTTGTTTATAAACTCCACTTTTATCCTGAACATTGATTTGGTCTTTAACGGAACCTAGTAATGCTCCAAGACTATGTCTAGTTTTAAAGCCCACTGTGTAATCCCTCGATGAAAGAATTTTACCGATTTTATCAGAAATTTTCTCATATAAGAACAAATCCATTTTTTTCTACTAAAGTTACATCTTGCCTAACCAGATAGGAAACTTTACTCTTTTTCCTAAGAATATTTATTTCTGTATAAATAAATTACTTAAAGAAATAGGTAAATGAATGAAAAAAAAAAAAATTTAAAAGGCGTTCTTTCCTAGTAATGTCATAGTGACACAACTCAAAAAATTTGCTCTGATCATGGCGAATATTTGGAATAATGAAATTCATAACGTTTGTTTTCAACTGGATGGTGCTACATTTTTCACGCTGAATCAAATTGATCGTAACACTAACTTGTAGTTTTCAAAACGGAAATGAGTGAAAAAACGTTGTCTAATTCCACAAAAACCAAAGAGTTACAATGTTAAACGATTTCGACAGTTATGCCATCATCAGTAACAAACAATAACAGCTATTGCTTGTCACTGATTATGGCCAAACAGTCAGTTTAACATTGTAACTATTCATTTTTCGTTGAAATAGACAACGTTTTTTCACTAGGTAACTCACTTCCATTTGAAATGTGTTTTCACAGTTTCAAATTTAGTTCACTTGTTTATACACCATTATAACTCATAAATGTTTAGTTTATTTTTGTTATGCTCAATTGTATGTGTTTTTAGGGGGTAAAACTAGTTACCAGTTAGTGGGGGAGTAAATTAATATATACAACTCTGTTATAACGGAGTTGGAGAGATCTGAAAGTGTTACCAATCGAATCTGTGTGAAAAGGTACCTACGTAGAAACTGACCCAAAACTCGTAGTTCATAAAGGGTAATTTTTCAAGAATACCGATTTTACTGAAAAACCCATGATACATAATTTTCTCTCCTAATTAGCAAAGTAAAAGAATGAAGAATTTTATTATTCTATTATTCACTTCTGGCTTGGTAACTCACGGATAAGTAGTAGTAGTAGTAGTACTTACCTAATTCGTTTATTATCCAGAAATGTCTTTATCAAACAAAGACGATGGGACACCGCAAAATCATCATCCCAGACTCATTAACACCAAAACGGCAAAGACAACTTCCCCGAGGAAGATTGTCAAAGATCTTATACAATCAAATAAGATCGATATACGATCAAACAAGATCAAAATAAACGGCGAAACGAGAGAACGGTATTCCCGTTTTCAATACCGGCCGTGGGATCCTGGTCCTGGCTCGCGGGTGAAACACAAGAGCCCCCTAGCGGCGGGCAGGGGGAACCCTCAAGTTCCCCCCGCAACACATAAGCAGCGCTCGACCGCTCCTACTCCTATAACAGAGTTCAGCAATGACGCACAAATCTAAAGAGTATAACAAACTACATGGGGCCATTCCCGAGTCACCCCCAACTCCAAAAGGGAGATAAATAGGAATTTTCAAGGCCTAATGAATTACACTCCCCCCAATCCTTGCTGTCTATCACCAACGGTGAATAAAATCCTCTTGTGGATAAGAAAGAAGTTTCACTAGTTTCAGCTTTGTGATTAGTGATGGCAAAAGAAAATCGATGTTTTCGAAAAATCGATTTTTTTAGTTTCAAACATCGATGTTTAGACATCGATTTTTGCTGTACGATATTTATCTAACATCGATGTTTTCATCCCAAACCATCGATTTTTTAACTCGCCGGAATAAAGCTTTTACTTCTGTTGCTTTACCGACAATCTCGAACCGGAAATTCAGATATACAAGCTCTATATTTTGTTTTGAAAGAAATTGTCTATTAAAACATCCAGCTGACTGCATCAAGATACAAATGGGAACGGTCTGCACCATCTCCTCCCCACCCCCTCACCATAGATTATTCCTCTCATCTCATCATCAATAGAACGTGTTTTATGACCTTTTTTAAAAAAAATAAAAAAGCAATCACAGTAGTTTAGACTATGATTTATTTAAATAATATCGTACTGCATTGATATGTTGAAAAATACACGCGCAAAATGGGACCGCGCGAAACCTTACAACGCAAAATACACACTGATTCTACCTCTGTTGCATGGTAATTGTCTGTCTGTCTGCCTGTTATGTTTCAAAACACCCAGGGGTAGAGAGGACTCTTAAATCAAAATTTTGTCTCGAGAATATTTAAGTATCGTAAATTTGAATAATATTATTATTTTTTTACTATACTAAATTATTGGTTTTTATTTTTTTTTATTACATTTTAGGTTTATTATATTACCTTAAACACATAACATAGTGTGTAGGGTCTAAAATAAGTTATTGTACTTATTATCATTATTATATAACTTTGATTAATCTATTACTTTAGTATTTTCAATGCTAACAAATACAGCAACAAAATGAAATGATTGTTTTATTTAAACCCTTAAATGTTCGTTTTCAGAAACTACTATTTTGTAGCCTATTACCTTACTTTCTTTATATTAAATTCAAGCACTTTATATTTCTTTTAACAAAATTTGTCTTCTTCGATGTTAAAACATCGATGTTTTTAAAAATCGATATTTTGGCCTCGATTTTTTTTATCCCATCGATTTAATGAGCTCGATACATAGATGTTTCCAAAAATCGATTTTTCATGAATTATTGCCATCACTATTTGTGATCTCCTAACTTTGAGTATTAATAAGATGGAGGGCCATTGCTCTGAATTCAACGCTGTTCCCCCGTCAAGGCATACGTGCCACTACTGTCGCGTTGGCTTTGCAATTGACCCGTTCCCGCCACGCTTTTTCAAATTCAAATGACAAAGCAGTTCATTGTAATTCAAGTTTTGTTTGATATTACTTATTATTGTTGCATTTTAGTATTAATTATGTATGTAGACATAACTATCTACATGTTAGTATGTTCATACTTTGGTTCCCATGCCCAAATCTTGGTGCCTCCTATTTCATTTTTTTGGGACACACAGAACAGCTGATCTACCTTCATCAAACATCCACTAGAGTGTACTGGCGTCATTTCAACACTCATTCCCACAGTGTAAAAAATATGAAATATTAATGGTGTTAAAAAGCGGTGTACATGTACGGTGCACAATTAGGATATAAATCTTAAATAAGAAATATGTCCTAGGTATACAAACCCCATTCATTCACCAAACTCAACATCGCATCTTACATCAGCTGATCAGTGTTCGGCCATTTTGCCCCTGGTTAATTCAAAAGCCAAACGACAGTAGTGGCACGTATGGTTTGACTGCCTGAAACATCACTAATAGCCCTCCATCTTATTAATACTCAAAGTCTCCTATATTAAGTAGGGATGGGTATCGTTACAAAAGTATCGATACTGTATCGGGATGCAAGTATCGATACACCAAATATTGCTTGAGCAAAATATCGATATTTATAAATATCGAGTATCGATACCACATCCACAATATTGCTTAAGAAAGTCATTCTAGACCTTTATTACAGTCAACAATTTGTTATCTGTAGCACTTAATCAATTTATTGAGACCTGAGACCTTCACAATAGTGTTGGGCGAAACAAATGATTACAGTAATCGAATACCGTGTGTTCAAATGATTTCGATAAGCGAATGATCATACCAAAGGGGAGGAAAAACTGCCATTTTGAACCGAATGCAATACAACCGATAGGATTATCGATAAAGCTCTTTGAGTATTAATAAGGTATTCTCAAAGGTAAAGCTCCAACATTGGGCAACGAAGACAGAATAATGGTATAGGGTGTCGTCGGGTTCATTTAAATTACATATTTTGCACAGGTTTTCGCTATTCAGTTTGTATGAGTTACCCTTATAATACAAAGTCACAAACCGGTTAGAGGACAGCCTTAATTGACATGGTAGGTACTCTCTCTACCTGCACGTTCTGAGAAATACCCAAATAATATTGCCTGCCTGAATAGTCCACGATTCTCCTGAAGAATGAGCTATACTCCGCATTGCACACACGGTCTATATCCTGCCACAAAAAATAATTGTGCAATTTATCAAGGATTGAAGGAAGGATACGCTTAACATTTTAAACTCACGGATAAATGTGTTCTATTTTGGGATTTTTATGGAAAGCAGCAAAAACCGATGAGATGTTTTTATTATACTAAGGCACCCAAAATTAAAATGTTCCATGCAGCATGATTGTATGGGTAAAATTTTGTAAATGATCGTATTATATTTTATGTCAAATTGTTTTGAAATTTCAGCCTATTGATCACAATTAATTAATAACTATAAATGTTATTGAAGAAAATCTTGTTAATTAAATAATGAAGTACCGTCAACTCATACAACTTTGTGCACCCCGTTCAACATTGTGCCAATCTCGTTTTTTGAACCTTATGTTCTCTAACGGTAACAAACTTGAAGTTATTAGTTCGGAAAAATTCCCACGAGCAGCGGGATGGTAGAAGAGGATGCCGACGCTTCCACAAGTCTTCCCTGTGGATTTCAGTGCCGGCAACGTAGCTCTTTCTCTAGTCCACTAAAAGGGAATTGTTCAGTTTGTGCTGGGAGTCTCCTTTGGATGAGTATGCTGCGGATTTCTGAATAGTCTGGTAAGTTCATATTTTCATCCCTATACTGTCAGCTACCAATTACAGTATTTGGTGTTATCAGAAGTTTGTTTGTTTCTATGATATGACCAGATATGTTAGAAACGGGAACTTAGGGGTACAACTTTGTGCCACCGTTTTTTTTATTTCTGCAATAAAATTTAATGCTTTCTCGTTGTATTTATACAGAAAAAGGGTGCTCAGAATCGGAGAAAGGTGGCTGGACGAGTTGAAGATTTGTTGGGATATTTTTGTATGAATTGTTAAGATTTTATAATAAAAACGAACAGAAAGTTGCCTTGCATTGATTTTTATATTCACCTTGTTTAAAAAATCGAAAAAACACTAAAAATTCCGAGGGCAAATTTTTTTTTGTATTACGTTGCAAAGTCAACATGCTGATTAACAAGATTCAGACCGCCACAATGAGCCACATTAGGGTTTTCATTTCATTATAGGCTAAAAAAGATGGTGGCTCAAAGTTGCACCTTCCTGGGGTAATGAATGTGCCTCGAATAAATAGTTCCCATTCTATTCGCTGAACAGATGGAATTTTTTCCTTAGCGACATTTGATCACTGAGATGTGTAAGTATCTTGGGTAAACATTTCAACGAGATACGACGACGAATAAAGTTCTGACGCTCAAAAAACCAAAAAAGTGGCACAAAGTTGTATGAGTTGACGGTATTTGCTGTACAAAAATTCAGATAAAGTAGAAGTATTTTTCAAGGTTTTCATAGTTTTTTAAAGCATATACAATACTAAAATTTAAGATCATTTTTTAGTATAATTATGGTAGGTATCCAGTTTTTTCACTGTATTTTCAAAGTTTAAAATGCTTCAGACATCGAGACTCTTACCCTACCATAGAAAAAAATGAATGAAAATGAAAGGAGAGAAGACAGTGTCTTTAAAAGTTGTAGGTAGGTACCTACAAATACGATTCCCAATGACACGAGGATCTGAGTCAGGAACTACTTAGTTCATTTTGTGGCCGCTAAGCTCCTATCCTTATTTGGAATCGCGGATGGAATGGATCCAGTACTCGCCTAATTTTGAGTTGACGCGGTTCCATGACTCCATAGGAGTAGCTAGCGGCACCTGGTGATAACCAGGAAAGCTTCTATCATCTTATCGTTTTGTGATTAGACTGATAAGTGATGTTTCTTTTCTGTTTTCGTCTACTGTGTTTGGATTGCTTGATGAATTGAATTTATTGTTATTCACATCAACTAGGACAAACTACTTACTATAGGTACTTATATTCTGGAATGATTGCAGAGGTGAGTAGCCGCAAAATTTTATTCAACTGTGTACTTAACTACCTGCCCTATAAACTTTAAATGCGCGTTTCTACTAGAATGAGTAAACTAGTTCATTTAATTCTTAACAGATTTTCCACCACTTCACTATCGTTATTAAGTAAATAGAATTAATAATTTCTGAATTCGTACCTATAAGTACTTACTGCGGTATAATATGCTAGTCCAGACATCCGTGATTATTTGTATTTGGTACTATCATCGTCGGTTCGTTGGCCGGGACTTACTGTTTCCAGGTATGTAGTAAAAACCTTTCATATTAAATGCTCAAACATATATTGCAATCCACGAGCAGGGAATCAATAATCCGTGCAAGGCAATTATTTATAGTAGTCATCCAGATTTGAATATTTATCCTGTAGACATTATGAAACGTCGGCCAAGTTTGGTGGGCAGTATAGCTCCCTCACAGATTGTAATAGAATTAAGAAGAATGCTTGCTGAACTATAGCTTTATTTGTCAAAGTAAAACTAGAAAAGATAATTTAGATATCCAAGGAAAAGTGTTTATGGATACCAATGACAACATGCGACTAATAATAATACAATCACATATTTAAAATTGACGTATGGAATTAGCTGAAGAACAAAGTACGAGTCGGCGTTATAAGAAATTAAGAAACTTTTGCACATGCGAACAGACTACTATAATAATCAGTCCAACGGCAATGAAATTTATAGGGGAACTAAACCGCACAATCCTTGAAAATTTCATAAAAATCGGTCCATTAGTCTCGGAGTTTTGTTTATGTCGATCAGTTTTAGTTTTGCGTATGCTCTGTAGTTATTACTGGGCCAATCTCGATATAATTCATGGGGAATTCTCCTAGAACATGTATCTATCTACTCCCTGAGTTTGAACGAAATAGAACTAATAGATGATAAGGAATCGACGTTATAATAAATTAACGTTTGCGCATGCGCGTAGACTACTATTTATGTGTCAGCAATGAAAGTTATAGGAGACCGTCTAGAAGCTATCCCGCACAATTCCTGAAAATTTCATCAAAATCGTTCCAATTTACTCGGAGTTTTGCATGTGTAAATTAATATTAGTTTCGCGCATGCGGAGTGGTTATTACTCTACCAATTGCGATATAATTTATAGGACATTTTTCTATAGCATATACCAAATTACGTATCAAGTTCCACTGAAATCGGACCTACAGATGATTAGAAATTCACGTTTGCGCATGCGCACAGGCTACTGTTGATTTGACGGCTTCGAAAATTATAGTGGCCTATTATAGCTGTCTAGGAGTTAACCCTCACAATTGAAAATTTGATCGGAATCGGACTGAAACTTGGTACAGTTTAGGGCGTGGCAAGGATTTACCACAGACATACAGATAGACACGGAACCAAAATTGATCATCAAGCTCTGAAACAGAAAAAAACAAGTGGAAATTTTGATTTTGGAGGACAAAAATTTTGTCGACTTTAATCACGGGCACAAAGCTTCCCCACCTTCGGTAGTGAGGAAGCAAAAAATAAAAGTTGAAAGTCATTACGTACCTTTCGTAAGTAAGTACCAACCAAACCTTTCGTTAGGTGCCTCTTCTCATATTATACAGCCTTCCTTGTTGTCATTTCAGTTATAATATGGGGAATCCTGAACACGTTCTACTCATTTTGTATGGAAGTGAGACGGGAACTGCTCAAGATGCTGCTGAAAGACTATGGAGACAAGCTGTGGAGTAAGTATTTTTACTTATAATTATTGTTGTATGACGTAAGTCCACAGGTGTTTTGCCGGTTGGGTTTCTTAATGTGTATTCTATAGTGAAATCAATTGTACTAATTTTTCCCACTTCATGGAAAACCGTTGGAAGTGTGGATATGGAGAAAAACGTATCCGTGATTCAAAGTTTTCCCCATGATGTGGCGAAATTTCGTATAGCACATGGTGTAAACAACGTCCAAAGTTTCTCATTCTATGTGTAACTTGTCTAGCTATAGTTAGCTTGTAAGGCTAACTTAACTATCCTTTGTTACTCATTGCTTACTATGTCTCCCTCTCAGTAGATCGGCAAGAATTGAAAATATTTTTGATTTTCAGGAGAGGGCTTGTATCCAGAGTCATGGCTATGGACGATTTTCCCATCACACAACTTCTCTATGAGCGCCTTGTCGTGTTTGTGGTTGCGACGACTGGACAAGGAGATCCTCCCGCTAATATGAGCAACTCGTGGAAATTTCTTCTCAGACGCAGCCTACCCTCAAATTCCCTCAGCAATACGAGGTAACAGGTTGGTTGGATCTTAAACATTGCTTGTAATGAAAATTACAAATGCTTGGCTGTAATGGAATAACTAAGGCTTGTAATGGAAAAATTGCATGGCTGGAAAGCACAGTGCTTTGATTTGTGAACACTCACCAGTCTGAACTTATTAATCTATCCAGTTGAATGTTCAAAATTATGTGAATAGGCTCAGAAGTGTTTGGTTTAAGGATCTTCCGGTTGGACCCAAAGTTGCGTGGTTAATGGGTACCCAAGTAAAGACTTTCTTTGCTCCCTGGATCCTTTTATTTTAAAACCAATTTTAATATCCATTCAACTGGCTTTTGTTTCGTATTTCGGAAGAGTAGAATTATTGGTAAAGTTTATTCTGAGTTTGAAGCTTCGCACCAGATATTAAAACGGTTAAAAGTGTGGATTGTAGATAGTATGAATGTTTACTGAAAAAATAAAATCAAACTGCATGCTATTAGAGAGTTCCTAAACGATAAGGTACTTGAGGATTTTATCATCCGGGGTGAGCTACAGCGAGTGCTAACCTGAAGTCAAGAGGGTCGAATTTATTTATTTATTTAATTTTATTTACGGGCAAAATTGCCCAATTTACAGTTTATGGTAATAATTATAATTTTTATCTAGATTTAATAACAATGCTACGTTAAATTCAATAACATTAAACTCACAACAAACGAAACAAGCTTTATATGGCGAAAAAATATAGATCACAAATTCTCAACAATAATAAATAGCACAACAAAACAATTATAAGAATGGGGTTACATAAATAATTTAAGCAATTTTTGACTATAACAATATTTTACAATGTCTCTTGAACGCCAGCTCACTTAAACAAAGAAGATTGACATTCGACGATTAACCAACCAATCGGTTGAACTCCCTCTGGCATCTAATCAGGGGCCCACCATGCAAATAGCTGGTCTTCACAGTTGGGAGAAAAAAAGTTTGCATGTGGCGAGTCGGATAGGGCGGCACATAAAAGTTTAAGTGTGAGAGCAGAGAAGGACAGTCAATTCCACCGTTGGCCAATCCATGTACGAAAATTACGTCTGCTCGATCATGTCACCTCCTAAGAGTCTCGAGGCCCATTACTCTCAGCATTTCCAAGGGATCAAACTCTTCCCATTTATTGCCCATTTTGAAAGAGAAATATCTTAGGAACCGGCGCTGTACTCGTTCGATAATCTCCATTGAATTTAGGTAGTATGGAGACCATACCACAGATGCATTTTCAAGTAATGGGCGGACCAACGAAGTATACAGCATCGATAAGGCAGCAGGATCTGAGAAATCCCTGGTACTTCTTTTTATAAAACCGAGCACTTTCATGGCTCGCGAACATATGTTCTCAATATGGCCAGAAAAACTGAGATGGTTATCAAAAAGGACTCCCATATCCATGACTTCCGTTTTTCTATGCAAGATCTGTCCCGCAATCGAATAATCCATTACAATCGGCGAGATTGAACGAGAGAACGAGACCACTGAACATTTATTAATATTAAGAGTCAGTTCGTTCTTTTTACACCAACCATCGAGAGCACTCAGAGAATTGAATCCTCTCACAGTCCTCTCCCGATTTCACCACTGCGAAGATCTTGAGATCGTCTGCATAAAACAGGTGCTGCACACTGTCCCCAACAGCCGAATCCACATCATTTATAAATATTGAGAACATCCATGAATTCATGATGATTCGTGAAGAACATCACGAATTAGTGATTTATCTTAATGTGATGCTACTTATCTTCAAGTAACGCTGAACCACCAAGAGGATTTTCCCGCCTACTTATCCCGTGTGTTCAGTTCCCAGCATTTCTAAGTTTCCTAGTTATTTTCTTATTCACGAAAAAGTTTAACAATGGCAGGTTTTGAAAATTTATGAAGATGAAAATGAATATAATTTTCATGGATCATGAATTCCAACAAGAAATTAATATCACTGTGGCGTAGCTAAGTCATTTCTCATGGAGGGGCCACAGTCAAGGATTTCATTATATTTTAAAGTTTCAGTATTCATTTCTAGTACTTTTTGTTGAATAAACGAAGACTGTATAACAACTGCCATACGTTGATATAAGTAGAACTTCAAATGGTTTTCCGTAATGATTTGAAATCACGTACGCTTTCATATTCTCAAATCTATGGATTATTAAATCATACCTAAAACTATTTAAAAAAAATATCATCCAATTAACTAATAATCAGAACGTTGAAAACTACGATGAATACAAATACCTACGGATGAACTGAGTAGCACTAGGCTTATATACTATAATTATACTAGACTTACTGCCTGCAAAATCATTTATTTACACCCTTACAGGTTTATCCACAATTGTTACTTGTTGATCTGGACAATATCACACAATTTTATTATATAACTACGCGGAATAAAAAACGGGGCATGAAACCGAGAACGACAAACAACAAAATGTAAACAAAACAAACTCAAACCAGCAATATGCTAGGTTAGAATTGAAATAACTGCTGCTACTAGACATTTTTTAAATCTTTTCTGTTAAAGTATTTCAATCACCAAAGAAAACTTCAATTTTTTCTTAACAAGTATTTGAACTGATTTAATTCATAAGTGGTATATACTAATGATATACCAACAATAAACAATTAATAAAAGAATACGGGAAACATCAAGCTTGATCAAGTAGGCAGTGGAAAGCGGGAAATTCGTAGGGAAATGTGGTGGATACTGATCAATGGATATTTTTCTAGGGAAAAATCGCCTGTGGGCTAGCCTCAGAAGATAGTGGGGAATGGCTTGATTTCAGTTTGCAGTATCCACATTTCTGTTTCGTTGACTAGGTGATTTTACTCCATTGCTAGGCAACCAGACGGTAGAATAATAGTAGTACCTAATTATATTTTACTAATTACTCTCTCCAATTGAAGGTATTCTCATTCTCCAATTTTGATTGTATCCATACCACGAACTTCTGCGTCCTCTGTAATTCATGGAGGGGCTCTGCCCACCCTGTCCCTCCTCAAAGTACGCCACTGTCGGTGTGTAAGGTTACTTTGCAATAGGGAGAGAGATATGAGATAGGTAGATTCGGGATAAAGTGTCTTATGTATAGGTTGACTAAATCTGTCTTATTGGAGATGAGGGGCTCCATCTCTCTGCACATGCGCAGTAGTGTTTTCCGTTCACGATAAGGCGCCTCATCTCTATCCCCCTTTCGCTTTAGGAACTCGCTATTGAATTCGAACTAGGTATTTAAATTCTATAAGTTTATATAATTTTAGGATTTTCGAATGATGGTCGGGATCGTGAAGTATACATTTTAGTACATTACTTACTGTTTTGAAGTATTCTCTTTTTCATATTCTAATCAGCAACACATGGTGACATCCAAGCCTTTTGTTGGCATACTAAACTAGATACAATTTCCAATTCATCTTTTCTATATTAAATTTCTTTAAAAAAAAAAAAAAAAAAATTAGAGGCCCCAGTACGGTGGAGCTTTGTCTGGGAACTTCAAAAATTGAAGAAAAGAAAGTGGGTGGGTCTTTACTCTTAATTGTTTAATAATGTTTAAATTGTGATGTGGTATGAATGAAATTATTTTGAAAATTGTGAGAATGAAATAAAGGTATGTATTTCTGGATCCGAAAAAATAAGGATCCAGCAGCTTCTGGGTTGGATGATCAAGTAGATAGTGGATAAGATGGCCTGTGTGGCATCAAATAACAATTGTATTATTTTTCATGGATTATTCATCCATTCCGTTCAATTTTAAGCATAACAAATTAATGTGACTGAAGTGTGCTGTAGTGTGGCTGTCCTTGGTCTGGGAGATTCATCTTACGTCAAATTCAATTTCATCGCTAAGAAGCTTCACCGGCGGCTAACAGATGGCTTGGGAGCTACCCCACTGTGTCCAGCAGGTCTCGCAGATGACCAGCACGATCTGGGGCCCTCTGCTGTTATAGATCCCTGGTCAATGGAGTTATGGTCCCACATACAAACCAAAGTATGCATAACTACTTCACTATCTAATTTATTCCGTTTGAAGCTACGTTATGTATGTTTAATCATTTCAATATGAGTTTCAATTTAAAAGTCAACGTTTTGAAAAATTAAGATTAATTAGGTAATTGATTAAATTAATTAATTAATTTTTGAGGTGTAAATGTTAGATGGAACTAAAGAATCAGCTGGAAAAAAAGATATATTGCACTAAAAAAATGTATTTTTTGAAACGATTTAAAAAACAAGTAAATCAGTGCTCACGAAGTGAGTCACATGACTGCGCATTTTCTTGTAATGAGATCTGCGTGAAATAGACAGGCCAGAATAGGAGACAAAATGGCTTTGGAGCTCACTCAGCTGATCGATGACCTCTCATGCGTCTTCAGCATTCTCCCTTGAGCCTCTCTGTCAAATTTCAGCTTCCTGCGTCCAATAGGAGACGAAATGGCTTTGGAGTTCACTCCGCTGATTAATGACCTCTCATGCGTCAGTGGCCCCTGATACATATTTATCCTCGCCATGTTATAGTTTACATCTATACCAAGTTTCATCTAAATCGGACGTCAGGAAGTGGCATTTAAAACGATTTTAAGAGGACATACATTACATACATGCATCAAAGGACAAAGTGATCACAACAGCTCATTTTTCCTTTTTTCAGAAGAAAATGCGCTAAAAAGTGTGAGTAATAAAAACAGTCAAAAATTACGAATAACTTGGAGCACACAAAGAAGTTTACCACAAAAATCTCAATTGGTTGGTTAGTTCATCTATTTCTGTTTGTATGGATCAGATAATAACCCTCTTCTTCCTCCAATATTACAGCCTTATTTTGCCACTGGTCCTGATAGCGAAATAAGAGAGTGGATTGGTTTACAGGCGTCAGGACGTGCTGGTCATGATTTGCCATGGCGCATTTGTAAGTCATTATCCTTAAACAACTTTTTTTCCACGTATTGATGCACCTAAAATCGGTTCTGCTGAACTTACTAAACAAAGTGGAACATGTTGATTTTTTGTTTGTTTGTTGAGAATAGGTAAGTTGGACTTGAATTAGAACGATGTTTTCTCGATAAATTAATAAAATTACACAACATTTTCTTGAAAATGGAATGCGATTTTCAAAAAATAGAGTTTAGAAAAACTCACATGGGGGGATGGGATTACTATTTTTTGTTGTTGTTGCTCGAATACGTTTGTAGAGGACAACAAACTGAATAAAATTAGATCATAAGGACAAAATCGATTGGATAGGTTTGTTCAAAACATTTATCTAAAAATCGTTGGTTGTCACTCCAACCTACGAGGCCCTCTTAATGCTATCATTTACATATCCAGTCGCTGAGCAAAATGCTCATTACTTAGAAATGCTAGACTTGGGAAGTCTCTTGAAGGTGCTTGGCTCAAATCGTTGATAAACATCCCGGAGCAGGTCAGGAACTATTCCTACCAATCACTAGGTCGTATTTCTAGGAGGTGTTTCCTAACATCACACTATTGTAAGTTGAGAAGCAATAATAGTACTTTACACTTTTACTTACTAGTTTTTCTCTTAAAACACATAAAATAGAGCATAACGAATGAACTAGGAATTCGTGAGTTAAAGTGTAAAACTCTGTTATAACGGAGTTGGTGGATATCTGCAAGTGTTAAAATTCGATTCAGCATGGAAAAATACGTAGAAACCGGCTTCAAACTCGAATTTTTTTTAGAGGTTAATTTTTCACAAATGTAGATTAGTATCCTGTTGAGTCTGATAAACACCTACCTACGGAGGAATCGGAAGCGAAACGAGATAAAAGCAAAGACAAAGACAGGTCTGGAAACGCTTGCATACGAGTCTGCAACACATTGGGACATTTTATGTCTTTAGTTGCAGACTCGTATCATCAGAATTTAACTAGCGGTTGCAATTATGTTCACAATATCAATTATTGAGAATGATCACCTGAGTGTACACAATTATTCAAATTACCATGCTCATAACTCAGCTTGTTGGCCACGCACTCCGCAGTAGTTGACATAATATGGTTGGATAAATCGACAGCTTTCGAATGAATGGTCAACGAATTTTGTGGGATGAAAAACGACGAAGTACCATTTCCCTAGCAACGACTCGGCTGTAAGCGGAAATCATCAGAATATTTTTGTGAGCAATTTCCGTGACGTTTTTTTAGTTTATGTGCCATAGCAAAGACATAAAATGTCAAAACCCTCGATTTCATAGAAAAAATGTCAAACCCTCGATTTCATAGAAAAAAAAAAAACAATTTTTTTTTTCAACATACTTTTATCCTCTAATTACTAAAGTAAAATAAAAATTGTTTATACCGCTAGAAAGTTTTTTTTTTTTATAGATGAGGTACGCAAAAAACAGTACAGAAATGGGACACTCACAGCCGGTTTAAAAAAATGGAATTTCTCATACTCGTGGAAATTTCATGTTCAGGCAGTATATTCACCAAATGAATCCTATCAAAAAATTTGTATTTGGCATGTGGTAGGAAGGAATTTAACGCTCTTTCCAACGGTATCCTCACATTTAAACTTACTGTTTTAATTTTTGTAGTTATTGCTGTTTTAGTGACTTAAGGTAGAGAACACGAAAAAAAATCTCAATAATTGAATTAATCGAAAACTAAGCATTTAAAAAAATCTCTGGGAGGAACTATCGATCAGAAATGAGCTCTAGAATCACGCCCTGAAGTACTGACCATCTTATGCGGGACACCCTGTATACTGTGCAAACTACTTTTTAACAAATCGTTTTTCCTCCAAATCAACAGATCAATCATTTATGCATTTTTGGCGCAAAAGTATTCATTTGAAACAATAACCAGAGTCCTTTCGTACACGAGGAACGAAAGGAATATTTGTTGGACGTTCAGAATTGTCAAAAGCTTACCGAATTCGGGTACTTGAAAAGAGAAATGTAGTAATAACTTGAAATATTGGAATAATTAATAAACCTCACTATAATTTAGGAAGGAAAATGTATCAAGTACCACAAAAATAAATAAATAGAAAAATAAAATAAAATAATAATAACAATAACAAATATCCTCACATATGAAAGTCAAACTTTACCATAATAGCAGACAACGATTGAAGAAGTTATTCAGAAAAATATGAATATCATGCTTCATACAATAATTATTGGTCTGCTTTGATGGGCTATCAAATACAATAATAATAAACAGCAGTGTAATGAGTTGCATATCTTGAAAAGTAAAGGCTTGTTTTCCTAGCGACAGGTTTTTTGCGCAGCAGGAACCGAATTTGCCTGAAAAACGTCGGCAGGAGCGTGAAGTATATTACGCTAGGTAAAAGTGTTTTCCTAGCGGCGTGTTTTATCTGTTCAATTGGCGTTGAATTGTGTTGAAGGTGGCACGTGTTTGTGTGTGTGTGAAAACATTTACCTAGTGCTGAAATGGAGAACATGATGAGAAAGAGAAATGTAATGGCTGCATTGAAAGTTAAAGAAATGATAGATGGTGACGAAGAAGAAGAGTTCATATTAACAAAATATGCCAAAGTAGGGAAACGTGTGAGTGATGTATTCTCAAATCGCAGAAATTAAGGAATGTTCAGCGTTTTAGTCAAAAATCATATGCTTGACTATGAAGAGAAATTCCAAAGATACTTCAGACTGACCAGAGAAAGGTTTGGGGTGTCCCAAGAAGGTATCCCGCTTTGGGACATCTTGAAAACTTCGGAAATCGAAAATTGGAGCAACACAAACACCGGAATTCAAGGGAATCGCGCCAGCGTACTGCGCTGTTGACTCCTCCCAGAGCAGTCGGGCCAGTCACGTCAACGCAACATGTTCTGCGCTGACGTGATGCGCTCTCTAGGAAAACACCCTAACTAAATTCAAGGGAATCAGTGGTCGATGTTGAACGCCCGGCGTATCACGTTGTCAACGGCGCAAAAAACCTGTCGCTAGGAAAACAGGCCTTAAACCAAAAAACTCTGAAGGTCCTACAAATTTGTTGCTTAGTTGATTAGAAAATTTCAATATTGAAAGGAATTACAAATTTTCTTCATTGCAGGTGTACCATGATTTCAATGTCACCAACCTGCAGGGAATCTCGTACGACAATCCGCTGATTCTTAGGTGAGTCCTGAAGACATTGTCAAATATTTACCTACTCTGGAAGGCCAGCAATTTGGTATTTTCTTCCCATGATGTGATTGGTAGTAATTCCTATTTTATGGATTCAGGTGGGGTGTGAGGAGGTGCTCAGATGATTCCGCAACCTCCGAAATTCTCGCTGCTCCTCCTGATAAAAACTCTTACTGCGTCACACTTAGTTCAAACCAACGAGCGACACCGGAGGATCACTTTCAGGTGAATTAGAATTGTATTCTGAGTAGGTGTGACGGGGTTCATGTGTCTGATTCACATATTAGTGTCGGAACTATAGATTTACCAAGAGCTACCAAGAGTATTTTATTAAAGTTATTGACTTTAACACATTATATTTGTGGGGCCCACAACATACCAATTTTTGAAATTTGTATAGATTTTAATCTAATTTTTAAATGTAACTACAACATCCTTTCTTTTCTTTATGCTTGATCTTTTCTTGTTGCAAAACAACAGATATAATATTTGAAAATTTAATATCCATAATTTTTTAATTTTGAAGGCTTTGCATTTTAAGAATTTTGCTAAAATAGGGAAATCAAGTGATGACAAAAAATGGTAACTTTGAATTTTCTCTAGTTTTACTCAAGGTTTATTTTCACCAGGATGTCCGAATATTGAAGATGTTATGTGCTGAAGAGGGAAGGAAGTTTTCGTATTCACCTGGTGACGTAGCTTACGTTACTCCGTCAAATTCTTCTGAAGCTGTTGATAAGTTTTTCTCCCTCTTTGAAGAGAATGAGTTTTACAGATCAACCAAAGTGATGTTGGAGCAAATACACAAGGGTGTCGCAGTACCCGTTCAACTCTCAAACAAGACGTTCTCTTTGGAAAGTTGTGTCCGCAACTATTGGGATCTCAACGTGAGTTGTTTTCTTCTTTTATGGTGGTGTAGGCTGACCGTTTCTGCCATAGGTCCTCTTAAAGGGTATTTAATAATAGTTGATGAAAGAATAGTAATAAGAATGAACCAACACAGCTTTACAGAAAAAATGAAGGTCAATGTAAAATGCAAGCGGCAGTGAATCTTTTAGTTGTCGGGTTCATTGACTCCGAAAATGCAGGCAGTTTTCTAGATTCACTCAAATTTCTGACTACCTACTACCTACTACTTGATTCACCTATTTCGGACGATTTAAGACAATGAAGTAACTTTTAATATCTATGATGTTTATTCTGGCTTGCTACCATAACACTGTATATGTTTTACAAAGTGGGGAATACAGTTTTTACTATAATTACATTCATAGTTCAACGAAGTTCAATTCATGATCCAATTGATCATCACCATCACTGATTATGGTCATAACTCATAGTTGAAAAGAGAGAATTACATGAATTTTTTACTATATTCCCTATTTTTAACTGTTTCAACCTCTTTCCATAAAAAAAAAAAAAAAAAACCTAGATAACCGCAATCTGAGTTTATATTTGGATTCAGCACCCATCAAAACAATTTATAATGGTTACAAGCGGAATACTTAGCATAGATGTTAACACTTTTTATTATACAGTTATAAAACGATCAAAATAGGTTAACTAGCAATTAGGTACCCAAAAATATGAGCCAATGTAGAAAAACTGCTTGCATTTTAGGATTTAACTCCTCGAAAATCTGAAAATCCACCTTCCTTCATTCAATCCTCATTTTCTAGTTCATTGACCTTCATTTCTTTCTTTAGAGCTGTACAATTATTTTATTATCATTACTATCAATGTTGTACAATCAATTTGCTAAAGATATCTCAATAATATACGAATGTTAGGATCAGTGTCAAAATTTCAAGCCATCTATTTGGGATTTCAACTCAGTGGAAGCTTAGGGGTGGGAGAGTTGCCTCCCCCAAAAGTGCTTCTGAAGTTTGGCAGCCCCCACTTGTTGGAAACCCTGCTACAGAGTACTCCCATGGAAGTTGAGAAAAGGAAGGCTCTCTCATTAGGTAATAAGATGAATAAAATCAGATAATAGAGAGTTCCTAGAGATCCGTCGGTCTCAATATGGCGTGTGGTAATGAGAAACGTTTACCGCATCTTAAAGGCACGTCAAGTCCTTAACGGGTCTAGTTGTAACGCTAAATCTATGGAAGGAGGAAATTATCTCTAGGAGGTTATTTGAGTCCATGGAAGGAGGTTATTTTAGACGATTACGTTTTTTCCGGATTGCGATCCGTTAACGTATCTGAACAGAAAGATGTGTCACCGTAACTCATTGCGTCAGAGTTACGGCGCCGGATTGTCGATACCACACGATGTATTGTGTTTTACAGATCTACTAGGAACTCTCTATTTTGTACCTGTAAACATGAAGGTACTACTGTAATTGTTTCATTGTTTACACAACTTCAGTGAAAGTACAGAATACCATAAAATAAATAAAATACCATCAAAGCTACTGTAAGGGTAAGGTTTGTTCGTCTCTTGATCCCTAAGTTTTGACGAGAATCAAAGTTCCCGTTTTGGTCTCAATACGCACCGCTAGGCTCGTGAGACACTTGACCATAACCAGAGAGTATAATTCCCCTGTCTCCGTGCTGTTTTAGGAAGAATGATAAATGGAATGGTTAATAATGATGACAATTTTGGTGACAAGCATGATGACAATTTTGAATTGGTCAACACGTATTTATTATGAATATTCAGACATTTCCTCGTTCTTCAAATACACTTATATGACCAGGTTATGACATATGTTTTTTAGCGCTAGAGAGACTACCTACAGTCCTTTACACTCCTAATATACACACCTACCTAAGCCTCCAAAATTCACTACTCCGTCTCGCGCAGGTTTATCGGGCACGGCGCGACCGAGGGAAACCGCGGGACGTTTTCTTGAAGTGTCTGGGCGTAGGTACTTAAGTGGGTGTCGGAGAGACTGTTTTTTGGCAGTAGATGGAAAAGGGGGTGTTTGCTTACCGTTGGCTGAACGGCTCTCTGTTGATCTTGAACCCTCCTCAGCATTGGCGTCTCTTGGCTAGGGAGACTCGCTGATCTTCGGCTGCCGGTTCTTCTTGGCATCATAGGTACACGAGCGCCGAAGAGTGGAGGCCCGCGACTGGTCCGTCTTCCACTGCTCCCTCAACGGACAAAATTCCGCCTCCGGATGGGTACACAATTTCAGAAACAAGACCTCGAGCTGTGATGCTCGTCAAACAGTTTTATTCATTCGTCCAGGGCGTGTCTGCTTTCGGTGGGCCCAATCATCGCCCAGCAATTTCCTCCAAGTCGTTCTTTCTAATTGTTCATTCCGTTCATTGGGTACAAGTTTTCGTGACGTATAAGTTAAAGGGCGGTCAACAATTCTCCTTACCACTTTCCAGGGTGCGAGTGGGGGAATTTAGCCTCTTTTCAACGTCACGCCATGTCTCATAATCCGCTGACATCAGCGCAGTCGTGTTTGTGTGAATTGGGTCAGAGAACTGCATATTCAGAACGTCGGCTTATTCTTGTCTCGGGTATTGTCCATTGTCAACTGTGAATTGTCGATTTACGAGTTGACAGCTACATACTTAACATTAAGACAAACAGAATGCTTGCACTTCAAGAATATAGATTACATTTAGAGGATTTGTGAAAGATACATAAAACATATGGGGAAAAATCAAAACTAGATCCCATAACTGCGATTTTTTCTTCAGTTTCTAAAATTTTAGGATTTCATTATTTAAAAAAAAATTTAATCATGTTATTTTTTGTTGCCTCTTTATTTCATTTTTATTTTTTGTTGTCAGGTGATCCCTTCCAGATCCGTATTTGAGGTGATGGCTTCTGTTTCGACAAATGAGCTAGAAAAAGAAAAACTGATTGAGCTGTCATCACCAGCTGGGACCCAAGAGCTTTACGACTACTGTAACCGACCTAGAAGAACAGTGCTGGAGGTGCTCGCAGATTTCCCTCACAGTCGCTCCCGACTCAAACTAGAACACATGTTTGACTTGATGAAGGTTATACGTCCTCGAGCGTTTTCCATTGCGTCATCCCCTTTGGTGAGACATTATTTAAAATCTAGCGAACTCTCTGTTCTTCCTGGTCCCATCTCTTATAACACATCTCCAAATAGGTCCCATAAAATTGTGCTGTTGAAAGCACCTACAATCAGAGGCTTTTGCAAGAGAGAAAATATATAAGACTCAGTCACAATAGGCGTAATTGAATACGTACAAAAGGGTAGATAGTTTGGAAAGCATGAGGAGCGCCTCCCCCTCGAGCAGTACCTGATGGTGGCGCACTCCTTTCCACAGCCGTGAATTACTTCCCCAATTGTCTTCTTGCTGCTCGGTTATCTTATCTCTTGTTCATCATAGCTGTGTAGTTGTCAAATCACGCGTACTTTCTGTTCCCCGCTGTCAAATTGTCAAACATAATTTGTCTCTCCTCAAAATTCTTAAAGTAAATTTTAGATTAGTTGATAAAATAGATCAGAATGTTGTGTATAGTTTGGTGGTCTGGTCCCTTATTAAAAATTCAGATTAGTTGGACATATAGGTCAGAATGATGTGTATAGTTTAGTGGTCTGGTGTCTCCCAAGTTCGCATCTCAAAAATACATAACATCAAGTAGTCAATTCCTTAGTAAAAATACAGATTAGTTGGACACTCAGGTCAGAATGACGTTTAAAAATATATTTTGGAGGTTGAATTACGAAGCAAAAAACAATATCAGACTGCACTAGAATTGAACGCGGAACCTTCAACTCATTAGCATGCTATGCTAATCACTGGACCACGACAGACCTTACTTTATTTAGAACAATCACAGTACTTCACTGCTCAGTAGGGAATGCTTAAGAGGGAGGTCTGAAACGATTTACGGCTGTGATAAGGAGAGTGCCACTGATAGGCACTGATCGAGGCTGAGATACTCCTGGAAACCATGACATGTATTCAACAATTTATCAGGAATCATGAAAATCATTGCATTGATATCAGTCTATAAATCTTGTTTCCACTTCAGCATTTACAAGATCTGCAACAACATATTTCACTCGTAATTTCAACAGCACTTCGTGTCATCTCTGCCTCAGATCATTGGCCAATGCTATAAAAACCAACTCGCGTGTTTTGGAGCTTCGAAGGATTCTTGGACCGGGGTTGTGCTGGTGGTATAACACCAGTGTTGTTGAGTCTCTATCTCAGGGTAGTTTTGGGTTCAATCAGTAGTTTTTCCCTGGAACCACAGTTTTTGACTTGCTCCACAATATCCGGGGACTGCCTCTGTCACTGTGGCCTTATGTCAAAAGATGTGCACTTGACCAAAGTGGATCTCAGACTTGGTACCGAATCTTCCCTTTTTACTGTTTTATTAAATTCAGACTTGGGGTTGATTGGTGATGGAGGGGGTACCTCCCCGTACGGTGCTGCTAGTCTGGTGAGCCCTCACTAAACTAAGTACCATCGTCCCAGGCGTCTCTGGCCACCTCCTCATCCTGTCCCAGAATGATTATTCAGTTGAAACAAGAGGGGAAATCAGCCGAAAATGGGAATTTCCACTGCTACTAAACAAAATAGCTTTTTATTGTAAAAAAAGAGTTCCGATCCGATTCTGGCGCATTATGTTGAGTGCGGTATTTCATGGCTCACGAACCTTGGAAAGTGAAGAGTCACTACGATAGACGCCATCAGGGAGGATGAAGACTACTTGGGTATATGGCCACACTGAGAGTGTTACGTAATATGGGCTTAGTTGTAGAAGTTGTAAGAAGTTGATGTTCAACAGTAAAATTACACTTACGAATTCATACAAAATTCGGGAACTCTCCACTGTTGCATTGCCAGTAGATTTGCCTCTCAGCGTTACTTTATCTTTGTCATCGAACATCTTTGATCTTTGATTGCTTGGTTCCTAGGGAGTTTTGTGTAAACTTGACACTGCAACGAAAATACCTCTTGCAAAAAATTGAAATGTTTCGGTGTGGTGATGCAGTTCTTTTCAAAAGTAATGGAATGCCTAATTGGTGAATCACCCATCACAACGACACGAAAACTGGTTTGCTATCACAGCTATGTTTGATTGGGAACATTTAAATTATGCTTTTTACTGTTTACCTTCTGCTGTGGGATCACTCATACATTCTACCAGCAAGGCGGAGCTGGAGTGTGGGAGTATTAGTAAAACTACACTTCGCTGCTGGGAGCACTGAGGCTGTTGACCAGGCCTTCATATCTTCAACTTCGGAACATCCAGCTCAGCTTAAACCATAATTTAGATTTACTTATTCTCTACAAGGCTTGCTATGTTACATTCTAATTTTGCGGTTATGTTTTTTCATAGGAAACTGAACTCATCCTACTTGTAGCTGTTGTTCAATATAAGACTCGGCTGAAGGCTCCTCGCCTGGGACTTTGTTCGAATTGGCTCAAGAACCTACCACTTACCACAAAACTGAACCTCACCATTAAGAAAGGATCTTTTAGATTTCCTTCACCCGATCCATTAGTTAGTATTTTCTACCTTTCTTGAATTTTTTTTTCTTCCTTTATTGGTTTATTATTTTAATTTTTCAGACGAGCAAGCATTTTAGACAATCGTAACGGATATTCCCTTCTGTAGATCATAAGTTGGACTCCATTCTAATTACAGTCTTTAACCCCCCTAAAAATAGTTCATCTTTTTCCGTGAATCTTTTTTCGAATTCTCAATGTAAGAGCAATTCATACTTCATTATGGCTGTGAGGAAGGGGGGTAGGGAAGTTGCTCGTAGCACATTCATGTTGAGTTGTAATGGAAGAGGGGATCCAGTAAAACCATGATCGATTCACTATTCTCACCAGTCATATACAAACCAGACATTCCTGTAATGTGTGGATTACTTACCACTATGTTTTGACCGTACAACTTCCCAACGCTTACTCCATGTTATTGTACTGTTCAGGTCGATTCGTCACCAGTTGTGATGGTCGGGCCTGGCACTGGCGTAGCCCCCTTCCGGAGCTACATCATCACGGAGGCGCTCAGAGAGGCTGGTGATGGGAAGCGGCAGTTAACTTTGTTCTTCGGGTGCAGAAACAAGGAGGCCGACTACTTCTTCAGCAAAGAATGGACTTCTATTCCCAACCTTAGTGTTTTCACTGCTTTTTCCAGAGATCAACCTCACAAAATGTGAGTAAACTGATCTCATTTTTCAATCTACCCTACCACTAGGAAACTGCAGTGTGGTGGCCATAAGGATAACTCCCTACCTGGTGGCCCACTACAGGTGTGGTCAGCACGTAAGAAAGAATCTTGTGGTTTATTACAGATAATGGGTTTCATCTTCTCGAGAGGATATAGTGATTCTGGTTTATTTTAATTGAATTAACGAAATTGTATATGCTGTTACAACTCAGTTTTTATAAGTAATGGGTTTCTTACTTCCTGAGAAAAGGAACATAATTTTGAATTTAATTATAGGAATTAATAGAAATTGTAAATTATTGATGGGGATTATGAAGAGTCCAAAATTGATTGAATACAATGTTGAATGATTTAAGGCACAAAGCTGATTTTCTTTTCGTAAAATGGCAAACCTTGAAATTAATTTTAAATATTATTTTAAAGGTAATAGTTAACTTACACTGTTTAGTGGAAGGGTTTTGCCTTGTATTCCACACTTGGCGTTCAAGAGCACCGTCATACCCCCCACCACCAACCTCCGTATAATAATCCGGCCTTCTTATAAACCATAATTGGCCTCCGTATAATGAAACAGGCCTACGTAATAGATAAGACTGATTTTTATAGTTTGGTGGTCTGGATGCTCGCAAGCTCGCATCTAAAAAATAAAAAACATATCCTAAATTAATCCTTTTAGCAAAATACGGATTAGTTGGACAAACAGATCAGATTTACGCCTAAAATGATGTTACGGAGGTCGAATATGAAGAAGAATTTGATCTAGATGGCACTGATGGTGAGATGGGGGGGGGGGGGGGGGGGGTTGGACGTGCTGTTGAACGTATAGTGTGTATTACACCGGGAGTTTGAAGAAACTTTGTTATAGTTACTACCTCTAGATTGCCTGGGTCACCACAGTAAACAAGGTAGGTATGTAACTACAGGGTGTCTACAATTTAACAGACCAGCCATTTATTTATTTTTTGAAGTTACCAAAAACTTTAAAAAATGGTAACTTCCTTTTATTTCTCAAATATTAATCAACGATAAAATTGTATTTTGATAATCACGCTTCAATAGTAGCGCTACGACTACTAACTCGCGTTTTTCAAATGGGAACCTCCATTCTTTATTGCAGGTTCGGAATCTACATGAAATTGTATGGTAAAATGCTCCATTACTGGAATGTTGTGTGTGAAAAACTGGTGCAATCGTAAAATATCAACTTTTAGCAAATTTTTGTAGAAAATGAAGCTAATGCAATGACTGAAAACATTTAAAATCAAAATTTTTGAAACATTTCTTTTTATTGAAATCCATTTTGAGGCATTCTGAAACGATTCCTGAAGTTTGCACTTTTTCATATGTGTGTATATATATATATATACACGTGTGTGTGCGCGCGTGCGCATACGTGCGTGCGTGTGTTGTGTGTGTGTGGCATTCCAGATGATTGCTCTCCTTAGGATTGAGATAAAGATACTGTTCTTGCGCCAAGAAATCAAGCTTTCCAAACGAAAGTATGAGTTCGTTGGCCAACAATTTTTGAGCACATTAAATTGGTCAAATTTCAAAAAATGTACTAAGAAATCACTGAAAACTGCCAAAATTGTTAAATTTATTATTTTTAGCATAGTTTCAGTCAAAACAAAATTATCAATCAACTAGAACATTAAAAAAATGTTGCACGAACGTATGCAGAAAAATGTACCTACCTAAATTTCATTAATATTTGCTGACAAATCCATAAAAACTGAAAAAAAGTCAATATCTTTTGGTGATTGCCAATAATATTATTTAGAACGAGTTTTTTGGCTATAAAATTGGTAATTAATTATTCCTTTTTACTTAAAGTCCTATGTTTTCGAAACAATTTAACATATTGTATAGTACGATAATTTACAAAAATACGATCATGCTGCATGACTGAAACTTTCAAAGATATTCAGTTGCCTCATGTGATACTTGATTTTTCACGCTGAATCACGTAGTGGTGTTCAATAATTTATTGATATTTGTATGGTGGTGTGCCATTATTTGTGTACCATGAGAGTAGGTTTTGATTGAGAGAGAGAGAGAGGCTTCTTCTACTTTGAAATTTTCTTTAAAATGAAAAGTAGTTTCTCAAGAACTATCCAGAACCGAAATTTCCATATTTCCCAATTTTACAGCCAATTGATCACTAACAACAACCAAAATCAACTAATCGCTGCCACATAACCACCTTTAAGGAGGTTCTCCTAACGCAGTGTATCAAGATTTCGTTTTTTCTATGTTTTCTAATCTGGTATTTTTAATATTAATAAATAAACTTCACTGTGATTGAATGTGAAAAATGCCCCAAATTCATGTATCACAAGTGGCAAAAAACTCGATATTTCACAATTGGCGCTTTTTATCACGTAATTGCGCCTGTTTTCGCACACACAAAATTCGATTGATGGGTATTTTTTCCATGAAATTTCATGTGGATTCCGGATCTGCAATAAAAAAATGGGGGTTCCCATTGTTTTAAAGTTGTGGCTTATTATTTTCAATAATGAACCTTTGTAATCGACTAAGAACAATTTTTTTAACCCTCCTCAAAATTCGTTGTTTCACGTTTCAAGATGCGTAGAATCCAAAAATTGAATTGAAAAAAATCCGTCAGTCCGCCGTACACCGTTCAAAGCTTTTCTCAGGAAGTATTGGACCAAACTTTACGAAATTTAGCTCAAAAATCATACTGAGGCATCACGTTCGATCAGCCCTAAATGGTAGAACCTAAGGACTGAAATATTCAAAAATCGAGGTCTCGAAAACTTTCAATGGAACGGTAATCTTTTAAAGTTAATTTATAGGTATCCGCCCGAAGAATCGAATGAAATCACTCACGTCGCTGTACGTTCTTCCGTTTGCTTTCCCTAAGGGCTAGAATATTGACAAGAAAAAAGACATCAACAAGGGAGTGAGTCGCAACCAGTAAACACATGTCAATAATCGCCCTGAAAACTACTTCAATATCAGCTGATTTAATTCCAGTGGAATTCTGACTTCCCGAAATCGAGTTTTTTATAACTTTTTTATCCTACAGATGGAATTGTGAAGTGTAGGTAGGTGATCACCTCATTGATTTTCAGTTGGTCAGCTCTTGTTAAATACAGAAGGATTAGTCTACGGCTATGCAGTTACATAAATATATTTAGATGTTGAATGTACATATAGTAGATTTCGTTTAATGATTACCTATTGGCAAGATAGTGTTCTGCGTTCAGGATTCTACGCATCTTGAAACGTAAAACATCTACAACAATTTACATCCACAAATGATCGAGGGGCTGATCAGCTGTGGGACCCCTAAAGCTAATTCCTTTTCTAGTCCACTGACGGTGCTGAAATTTAAGATGGAGCTCCTTTGGGACACCTTGAAAACAATTACAATGCACGGAGGCGCACTGATCAGCTGAGGGGCCTGAGAGGCTAACTTCTTTCCCAATCGACTTACAACGATGAAATTTGAAATAGAGTGCAGGCATTAAAATTACAGGCATCATTAGGTAGGTAGGTACCTAGTTAACACCTTACCACCAATGCACATGCAATCTGCTGTGCTGGCCCAGAAATTATTAGAACCTCAACAGAATTCAAAAACACGATTCATATCTTTTCTTGAGAGAACCCCAGACCTGAGCCTAAACGACACAGGTATCGAGGGCAATTAATTAAACCTCTTTGACTGCAGGAGTTTCGTTGCATTTAGCAACACACAAGTTTTCTTTTAGGTACAACTAAACAAGTAACAACTTGATTCAACATGCAGACAACTATTGATGACTATGAGTCCTCTATTTAGATGAACTTACATATTTTGGGGATCCTAAAGAACATGAACGGTGTTATATTTTTTGATATTAGAACCCATGGAGGTTTGGTAGAAATCATCGTTATCAAAACTATTATCAAAACCCACCTCACCAAAATAGCTCCATTTATTTTCTTGTGTCATTTTCAGATACGTCCAACATGTTATAGATGATCAAAAAGAGCTCATTGTCAATCATCTTATCACCAGCAGAGGGCATTTCTTCGTTGCTGGCAGCTCCAAAGACATGCCTCAAGCCGTGAGGAGTGCCGTCAAAAAATGTGCTCTGGAAGCTGGGCAGATGACCGAGTCCGAGGCTGATAAATGGCTGCAACAAATGGACAAGGACAACCGGTATCAGCAAGAAGTTTGGAGTTGAAGTGAGACCAGCTTTGACCGCTTTATTAATTGAATTGTTGGCATTTTCAATATAAATTTTGTTTCCTTTGATCTTGTTTATAATTTATCATCCAAGCACAACTTTTTCATGAAGATTCACTGAACTTCGAATATTTGGTTCGAGTAGTAAGTTACCTACAAAATGAGAGAGTTGGTTTTTGGTAAAATATAGCACAATCTCGTTTTAGTAATGTTTTACTACAAGGTTTGATTTTAGGATGATTCATTGTAATTTTTGAGGTAAGTAGTGGTCTTTTATATTGGGGTTGCCAGGTGGTATGGGGCAAATAATCGGACACTACAACGATGGGCAGACTAAAATTACTTACTCATTAAACTATCAAATAGTCATACGTGCATAAGCAATTATAATCACAATCATTATAGAACTATGTTCAATACCTACCGGAAAGGGCCTAATATTTATATTATCTATGTGTTCTAGTAAATATAACTAGCAACCTATTAAATATGGATTCAGATAAATTTTTAAACTAAGTTTGAGTTAAACGTCAGAAAATCGATTAGAACTCTCCACAGTTTGAGAAAGGAGTAAATTTTCTATCAATATCCTAGATCATATTCGAAATATATGATTGTTTTTCAGAGAAGCATCTTTCTTTTTGCTATAAAACCGTGTTTCTCTACTTCAACTCAACCAAATTTGATTTTCGAGTTTTTTCTTTTAAATTATCGTTAAATTTTTTAATAGAATTGTGCCTTTTGATTCTCGAATAACACATCTAAATTGCATACAGCCAGCTAAAATGTTTGACGTGCCTAAAAAATGTCTAAAGATTGTCAAATCTCATAAAAACTACCTCAAGTAAATATTTTGAACGGTTCGTTCAACATTGTGACTTCGTTTCTATTTGGAAGATACATTTTACCTGGAATTTGAAAAAACACGTGAGTTCAGTTGTCGCTGGGGGGGATGGGTCGCAATGAAGTGTTAAATCACGAATCACGCTCGCAATCATTTTTTGACGAATACTGTCGATACAACGTCCTACTAAATAAGGTGCTTGGTTAAAAACCATAAAGCCAGTCATTTTCCGCTCTTTCGATAAAAACTGGACACTTAGCGTCCAGAGCAATTTTAGCCCGGACGCCTTGATAGAAAGCCGTACTGTCCGAGTCAAATCCGGACACCTGGCATACCTATTTTACATATGTATAGGTTTCAAGAACTGGAAGCTAGCAGCATCCGTTGCTTGGTAGGTTTGTAACGAGATAGAAGTTTACCGCAGGCAAGCCTCTTCTTCCACATTACCTACCTACGAGTAGGTAGATTAGGCTGTATTAAGAAACTATACGAAGGAAAAACACGAAATACGAGGGTAAACTATGAAAAACCATTTTTTGTCCATTGAAAGATTCCAATAACATCTGTTAGCACTCTACGAGTAAATCGTATAGCCAAGACTTTCAAGACAGAAACGATGATATTGCGAAGAAATTAAGGGGCAAAGTATCGGGCTCAAGGAAATGAACGAAGAGACAGACTGCCCGAGCTCACGAGAAAAAACGTTGAGCCCCCAGTATAAAGAAGCCTATGTAGAACCGTAGAAGTGTCTACAGTGGAATAATTTTTATCCCGTTACACATTTAGCCTCGGATTGGTTGTGAGTATGTGAGTAAAAACCTTTACGGTCTGTGCTACTTGTGTTGCTGTTGACGTTTGTGAAATGGAACATTTTCAAAATTCAAATGTCTGTCATTAATTTCTAGATAATGTTTCCTTGTTCCAAAAATCATATAGAATAGATGGTCGTCTGAAGTTATCAGTTACTAGGCATAAAATACGTTTTTAATAATATAATTGTACGAACTATGTAAACAATATATTTCACAAGTGCTTCGTTCCAATAGGCATGGATAATTTTCCCTCAGTTTGGAGCACAAGCGGAAATAGGGCTAAATGTTAATTCACATGGGCTTTTCTTCCAAACTGCTGGTCCAAAGTTTATGAAACTTTGGTAAAAACTCACTTACATACAAGGTGTCCCAAAAATACTCCCTCTCCTCCCTTTTTTTCCAACAATTTTTGAGATATCGAAGTGAAATCGGTTATGGAGTGTTGCCTTGTCCTTAGTAGGTTGGGTTGGTTGAGGGTAGAGAATTTACAGGCTTCTTTGTTAATGTAATTTAATGTGGTTTGCTGCGCGTTTTCGCCAAATATACGGCCTCTTCAGAGCGTATTATTTGATAGGTGAGCTGTTAAATGATTAGTATAAGTTGGGATGCCTCCTTGAACATCTTGGTCATGACCAGTTGTTGTGGTTGGTGACGCTACTAGGGTCAATTTTGCGCTTAAATTGAGAAAAATGCAATTTTTTGTGTGGAAAGACACACATAGTCTGACATTACAAGTTTATCATTTAAGACTATGTGTGTCTTTCCACATAAAAATTGCATTTTTCTCAATTTAAGCACAAAATTGACCCTAGTAACATCACCAACCACAACTGGTCATGACCAAGATGTTCAAGGAGGCCTCCCAACTTATACTTAATCATTTTACAGCTCACCTATAAAATAGTACGCTCTGAAGAGGCCATATATATTTGGCGGAAGAGCTGAGCAACAGAGCAAACCTTATTAAATGACATTATCAGAGAAGCCTGTAAATTCTCTACCCTCAATGAAATCTGGAGAGCGTTTTTGGGTGCCTAATAAGTTAAAAAAAAAAAAAAAAAAAAAATTGCGTTCCCAAGTTTGGCGCTGATGAACTATGAAGAAGCGCAGAGAATGCGGTTATTTTGACTAAACGTCTTTTGTATTATTAAATCACCTCACCCCCTCCCCTCCTTACATCTTAGATTTGGCAACTCTAGTCACTGTTCAACGAAACAACTTGAAGGAACTTCGAGTGGTAATGTCTTCTGCATGAGGCCAGCGCAGTGATAAGACCCCCGCGTCCAGACCGCCGCCTGGGGGCGGATGCTGGTGTGGCCGTAACGACTCACGAACTCCCTCCTGGAACGGACCCTTCGGACCCGGTTCCCGAGACACGAACGTCCGCTGATACAACTTCTCGTCATTACGTGGAAAACCCTCGAGGGGCGTCGTGTGCGCAGGCGGTCCTTCTGCCCCGGCCAAGGCCCTGCCCCCGGGCCACTCGAACTTCGGTTGTGTTCCTCTGTCCCATCCCCGGGCCACTTGAGTCATAGTTGTGTTCCTCTGCCCTGCCCCGAGGGAGGTAGTTAGTTATCGCTCCAACTGCATTGGCACGCGAAGCGATTTCGAAGCCTTGTTTTTATCGTATTTCACCCAGGGAAAAGAAACAATAGACCAATTTACCTACTCACTCTGGGAAGTCTCGTTTCTTCCTTGACTCACAAAATACAAAATATTCTCATGCACCAGCCACATGATGTTCTACATAGCTTTATATACAGGGTGTCCGGTTTTAGGCGAACGAAACTTGATTGATTGATTTTAGAGCTCATTTCTGATCGAAAGTTCTTCCTAAAGACTCTTTGTTTTCGAGTTAGGTAGGTATTCAATTTTTAAGATTTTTTTCGTGTTTTGTCCCTCATGACACAAAAACTGCCCCATTTTCCAGTGTTCCCAAATTTGAGGATACCGTTGGAAACTGCTTTAAATTGCCTATAACCCTGACATAAAATAAATTTTTTTTCAAGTTACCTAGTTTTAATTGGTCAAAAAAAAAAAAAAAAAAAAGCCAAAGTAAAAAAATTAGAATTATTTTTAATGGAGGTTTTTTTCGTTTTTCTGTTTCGAGTATAGGGGTTTTCGGTATGAGCTTTTCAAATTGTCAGCTTTCAAACGGTCTAGTCAATTTTACTTTTATTTTGCTAATTGAGGAAGAAAAGTATGTAGGTATGTTGAAAAACATGGTTTTTCTATGAAATCGAGTGTTTCTGAGAAAAAATTATCCCCTTAGAAAAGACGAGTTTGGGCAGATTTCTACTTCTTTTTTCCGCGCTGAATCGAATGGTAACACTCCCCAACTCTGTTAAATAACCGAGTTTTACACTTTAACTCACGAGTTTTTAGTTCATTTGTTAGGCTGAATTGTACGTGTTTTTAACGGTGAAACTAGTTAGTTGAAGTGTAAAACTCGGTTATGATGGAGATGGAGAGTGTTATCTTTCGATTCTGCGAGAAAAAAATACGTAGAAACCAGCAGCCCCAAACTCGAATTTTCTTTAGGAGGTAATTTTTCAAGAAAACCCTCGATTTCATAGAAAAAAAACCCGTTTTTCAACATACAAACATACTATTCTCACTCAATTATCAAAGTAAAAGTGCGATTGACTAGGCCGTTCGAAAGCTGATGATTTGAGGAAGTTTTCCCCTGAGAGCGGACGCCAAAAAACCCCATACCCGAATCAGTAAAACGGGAGGAACAAACGTCCATTCAATTTTTTTCTCGAATTTTTTATTTTGGCCTTTTTTTTCGACCAATTAAAACTACAATTCTCGCACCAACCCCACTTTTTACACCCACAGCGCTGCGACCAGCTAACTAAGGTCTGAATGTAGCGTGATTTCAATTTACTCGGGATCGATCCTTTCAAATTAAGTCTTCAACAATTCCTTCGTGATGTCCTCACTCCGGTTGTTCACAGTGTCTTCATTATCCATTTCCATTTTTTTTTGGTTTATTATTTTCAATAATAAACCTTTGTAATCGACCAAGAAAAAAAAAAAAAAAATAAAAAAAAAAAAAAAAAAAAAAATAAAAAAAAAAATAAAAAAATAAAAAAATAAAAAAAAATAAAAAATAAATAAATAAAATGTTAACACCCTCCTGAAAAATTTTTGGTTTACGTTTCAAGATGTGTAGAATCCAAAAATCGAATTAAAAAAATCTGTCCGTCCACCGTCCGTCGTCCGCGGCTTTTCCCCGAAATTAAGACCTAATTTCATGAAACTCGCGTTAAAAATCGCATTTGGGGTCTGATGGTCCTAGAAGCTCGGCATCAATTTGTATCAACCCTAAAGGGTAGCATTAAAGGGCTAAACATTCAAAAATCAAGATCTCAAAAAAAACTGTCTAGGTAGGAGAGTAATGATTTTTTGCTTGTCAATGATAAATATGATCCCAAAGAAATCGATTAAAACCACCCCAACGCTGTACATTGAACGGTTCGGTTTCCCTAAGGTTGCTTACAGACTGTAGCTGCGCTAAGAGCGAGGGAACGAGAGCAAAGAAAACAAACGCAGGTAGGCAAATATATGATGGAGCGCAGAGTGGAGCAGCGCCTCAAGGTCGAGCAAAGATGGGAGCAGGATGAGAGCGAAGAAATCAAACCAGTTGTTTTCGTTCGCTCTTAGCGCTACTATTGTAACATGAATCCTGATGATTCAATTGGTATTGTGTTCAAGAGAAAAACCTTAATGGGACAAGTAGTCGAAGTCGTAATATCCATCCGAAAATATTCATGAAACCTGCCGGAATCTTCTTGAAGTTCATTGTACAAATGATGAAATTCCCCGTGTATAT